>JANAVB010033017.1:38440273-38624367 GCA_029216955.1 Iris pallida
TGAAATTTTTCAAGCGACTTCTTTGAGACTCTTGCACACAAACGTCTAATCGACTCGCACTGAGCACCTTGTAGGCTTGGAAGTTTTGTGGCTAGTAGATGAGAAGAGTATAGCTCTTTAGGATGTATAGGTTTAGGAGTAGAAAAAGAGAAGATGAATGATTGAAATGAAGAAATGGGTACCTATATACTAGTTCTGGGAGGCAGAGTTTGGCCATAACTCTGTCCAAATATTCAAAAATTTGGCTGTTGAACAACTAGCAATGAGCATATACCTAAAAATTAGCTCCTGAATTTAGGGACAGAGTTCGGCCCGAACTCTGCCTCCTTGGGGACAGAATGATCATGGACTGATTTGGGCTTGGGAGTTTGGTTTTTGTTTGTGTGGCTTTTGGTTCTAGTCTATGGTTGAGATATTCAGTACGACTCAACGTACAATAGCATAGACTCATAAAAGTATGAAAATACGGACTCCGTTTACAAGTTCAACAGTATTGTCGAACATCCGTCGATGATGTTCGTCTGACTTGATATGTGATAATCGTCTGATTTGTAGCTTGATAGATATTTATGTGTCAAGTTGGATCATGACAAATATCGATTTGTTAATTATCAAGATTTGGTTGACTGCGATCCAGTTTGGGTCAACAATCTCTCCTGTTTTGGAAAATTGACAAAATTTGATATTTGCGTCGCAACATTCATACCTGGACGCATATATAGCTCCCCCGTAGATGGACATGTCGGCTCCCCCGTAAATAGAGAAGTGTTGATTCAGTATTTGTCCAAGCATAATATATATTGAAGCTTTAAAACAAATATCCATGCACATATCACAAGTATTTATCCAATACTCCAAAAGCAAGCAAATATATTTATTCTCCCTCTTTGGCATTTAACAAAATAAAATATAAGCTCCCCATAAAGAACAATCAAGGAGAAAATATGCAATCACCAACACAGGCTCAATCCAAAGTAGAGATAACTTGCAAGTAATAATCCAACAGAAGCATAAAGAAGTACATGTAATTGTTCAACGACATAAAATGAAATAAAACTACAAAGTGCAGAAACAAAGTAAATCATAAACATCAGCAGCAGCACATCATAAAGGGGACCAAGGCCGTCACGGAGTACAGAAAGGTCCAGCAGATCAGATGAGCCTGGCAAAGCGACGTGGATCAACAAACGCTGCATCCGAATCCAGGTTACCCCTGACCCAAGTGTCGTCGATACGGAACCTTCACGAGAAGGGTCTCGTACCATGGGTATGACACTGTAGGATGAGTAGCCAAGGAGTACTGGATGTCATGCAGGGTGTTGCTGATGGCCTTCATCAGTAGGGTAGTGCGATAATCCATCTGAATCCAGCTATCGTCCTTCAAGCAAAAATGATCTCGCAGCATAGTCTGAATGGACTCAAGGGTAGCATGTGGCTCGGCTCAGAGTGGGCAAAGCAGGAGGATCAGCACGAGCATCAGACTCGGAGTGCTCAGACTCAGTAGGGGACTCAACAACAGCTAGAAGCCTCTGTGCCTTAGACAGATAGGCAGGGGCAGGAAGAAACTGACACTCGTTGAGTGGAATATGGAACGCACAAAAGATCATCGGCAAATACATGGCGTAGACCAATGGTCGGGGTCTCGTCCGTACACGAATCATCCAATCCATCATCGTGCACGAAAAGTTGAATGGGGATTTACATAGGCAAAATATATACTTGTGTATAAATATGTTCATAAATGGTAAACTATGTGCTTTATATATATTCCCAATAATTTTAATTATAAATTTTTGTATTTAAAATCAATAATTATATGATGATTGTATATATGTATAATATATCTTAGTTGTACATATATGTTACATGGTGAAAATATTCTTGATTGTATGTATATATATTATTGGTTGTATATAGTCATCATATATCTATATATATATATATAGTATATATATATATATATATATATATATAAATATATTAATATAGATATATATATATTATATATATATATATTTTTTATATTTTATATATATATATATATATATTTTAGATATTTTTTTTATATTTTATATATAATATATATATATATATTTTATATATTTTTATATATATATATATTATAGATATATATATATATATATAATATATATATATATATATATGGAGAAATTATAGATGGGTAAAAAAAAAAATCCGCCCAGCTGAGCTCGGGCCCAAGCCCAGTTGGGCCAGGCCCACAGGCCCATACTTCCCAGCACAGCAAGTGAAACACCCCCCCCCCCGATCGGCCTAACACAGAACCGACGTACAATATATATAGAAACAGAGAACGAGAGAGGAAGAGAACGAGAAACCCTAACCGATCTAGCCAATACCCCACGACTTTCCTGTCACCCTGGGCGACCACCCGCGACCGCGCGCCGTCGCACAAGACGCCGGAGATGGCCAACCCGCGCACGGAAACAGGGCAGCCGCAACAGAAGTATCACAGCGAGGGTACTAATTCAAATGCTATTTTCTTCCTGGTCGCTCAATAGTTCTCGAAGCCGTAAATTCCTACTTAGAGCCTATATAACCTTTTTAGCCCCTTCAATTATTTTGAATTTAGAAGCCTCGGATCGCTCGAAAAATCGAGGCGAGGTGGCAAAAAAACATGTTCGAAAACAGAGGTTTCAACTTCCCAAGGCCCTATTTGGAAGGCCAATTGCTGGCAATCCATGGAATCAATTGGAAACCTATTTAAACAGTATTGTAGACAACCTAACAGGAATTAAAACCCAATTATTAGTTTTAATTCTAGTGGTTTATACAGTAAGTTAAATCAGAGTAAAAATGAGGAAAACTTGATGAAACTGTTTTAAAAAATTATTAAAATTCTTCGATACCATGTGCGTCTCGCCAAACCATACGACTTGGTCGCATCCTGTAAGCATCGAAAGGCGCGTACGGGTGTTGTTGACGTGTGTGCTTGACGGAATTCAAATTGGTCGCGTGTGCGCGACGAATTTGATGCGTATCCGTCGAAATTCATCGTATCGGCTCTGTACAAATTTCTTAATTACTTTGTGCACGTTCGTCAGATCGAGACAAAACTTATGCCAACAGGACCGTATCATTTTTCTGGTCCTGTATGCCAAGTTTGGTACGATTCTGAGACAGTTGACCAGATCGTCGTTTTGTGGGCCCTACGATCCGATTCAACTGGCGATTTTGTGCACGGTCCACTGGAATCCAAAATTGGACATACCGTTGGGTTCATATCATCAAAATAAATCTGTAGACATGTAGTTTGACGACTTTAGAGACCATCGATCCTGGCACACTTTTCGGTGCAAAATGGTCCAACGGCGGATACCGTTTTGGCCCAAAATTACCAATTTTCTTCTGTGTCCAGAATTGGACTTAAGGACAGGCAATTCTAGCTAATTTGACTGTTCTGAGAATGTTGGCAATGTTTGTTTGAGCTTTCGGAGACAGTTATGAGATTTCGACTTTATGGCCAGTTGACGGTATATGTTGGTTCTTCTTGCTACCACATGCAAGATACCTTGCCTCCCTCTACATTTATTTACATGTATATTCTTATTATTATCTAATTTACTAGTTGAATATTTACATGATTTGTATATCATGCATGCTAGTATAGATATAGTCCTTGTTCATAGTTAGCTTGTAGTTCATATTGGATCTGTTCTCCCGTGTATCTTGACTGGGTCATATAGTGTCATCACTTGTACTTCGACTGAGTCGTATCGTGTCATAGGATGAGTAAGTCATAGCTGAACTGCTGTACCTTGTATTCGTGAAGCTGACCTGCGAGTCCACAGTAGGGGCGAGGGTTAGTAGTTATTTGTACCTTGATTTCGTGAACCTAACCTGCGAGTCCACACTAGGGACGAGGGTTAGTAGTTATCTGTTCTGCACCTGCGAGTCCACACTAGGGGCGAGGGTGATTCTTGATACTAGCCTGCGAGTCCACACTAGGGGTGAGGGTTAGTAGTTGTTTTAAACCTGCGAGTCCACACTAGGGGCGAGGGTTTGAGTATCGATTGATCTCGTGACATAATTTCTCTTGTTCTCATCCAGCAGTTCATTTATGCGTAGTAGTTCTTGTACCCGTATTCATGATCATTCTGTCAGTAGTCACTTGTCTACAGCCACTTGTTAGTAGTCATCATGTCAGTAGTCAGTTGTCATGATTCTGTCTCTTTTTCTGTTTATACCATGTTTATATTTTATTGCATGATTAAACTGCTAGATAGGCATATTTTTATGTATCTTGCTATGTCCCCTCCCCTGGGGACCTGATGATCTCTTCAGGTTTAGTGATTGCATGGAGTTAGCTAGTAGTTCTGGATGGCGGATGTGAGGATACGCTTGCGGGATTCAGGTATCGTTATTACGTTTATTATCCGCTCGTGCTTGCATACCTTATCATGAGATATTCTTGATTCAGTTTTTAGACTCTTGTTACTTTCTTTAGAGTCTTATCGGACATATATGCTAGTGGGCTGCAGACCAAGACCCATACTTGTTCATTCTTGTCTTATATATTCTTGTGGATTGAGATACACTGTAGATTACCATATTAGCCATGATACCATGATCTTGACAGCTTATACGTACTCGAGTCGGGCTGGAGTTCGATTGATACGTAGCTGGCTTGCTTACGCTCTCGCGTCCTGAAAAGCGGGTGCGGGTCGTGACAAGTTTTTTTGGGTGGCCCATGTAAGTCAGAGCATATCGTATCGGTTACGTAACTGTACTGATACGAGCCTGCGACTATGACTAAACCTTAGAAATCTCAATCCACACTGCCTTAAAAATTCTCCTAGAAATTTCTCTACGTCCTTGAAATTTCATATTTGTTCTCGATTATTCTTCTTTGCATTCTGAACCATTGATTTTCGTCTCTTCTTATTTCGGAGTGACGAATGATCGTGCTGTCTAGAATCTATCAAAAATTCTTAAGTTATAGTATAATATTGCTTGACTATTGAATATTTGATTGTTTATAGATATGAGGGATTATAGATGCCATACGTCCTATATATCTGTTGGTAGAATTGTTGGCAACTAGTTAGAAGACTATAAGATTTTAGTGACCTGTATTTCGAGAGAGTAGTGTGACCAAATGTGGGTAGAAGCTCTCAAGATTTCGTAGTTACAAAATGGCTAGGAGAAGGATATAAACTATTTTGAGGAATTAAATTTTAAGGAAATTAAGGTTAAAAGTAGACTTTCGAATTTTAAGGAATAGTTATGAATTAGAATTTCGAGGACGAAATTATTTTTAAGGTGGGCAGATTTGTAACTCCTCTTCCCGAAATTTTTTTTGAAATATTTTTTATTATTTATTTGATTTAAATTGTGATTTTTAAAATTTTATAAATAATTATTTAATTAATTATTAAGGTAGATGACTTTAGCCATGGTTGAGTTTTGAAGTACAAGACGACTAGGAATCATGGCACGGATAGTGCAGTGGCGTGCTTTGACTAGTGTTTAGCCATGGTAGGGGAATGCCGAGCCATGAGTGTGTTCTAACTAAGAAAACCAGGCCAAGTTGCGAGTTAATCCCTATAAATAATTTAATTAGTTATTTATTAATATTTTGACTTTAAGGAAATTCAGTTATACCAAACTAGTCTGGACTGGACCCAAACCAACCCAAGCTCATGTAGACGGCTCCGACGACCATCTAGATGTATGTTATGTTGGTATCTTATTCTTGTGATTAGGAGACAATCTTAGAAATAATTTTTATATATGTATAATTTATATCATAAATATTCTTGCTATTAGGTTACTATTCTTGTAAATATGATAACATTCTCGTAGAATGATATTTGGACTTTGGGGATTTACATAGGCAAAATATATACTTGTGTATAAATATGTTCATAAATGGTAAACGATGTCCTTTATATATATTTCCAATAATTTTAATTATAAATTTTAGTATTTAAAAACAATAATTATATATGATGATTGTATATATGTATAATATATCTTGGTTGTACATATATGTTATATGGTGAAAATATATATTGATTGTATGTATATATATTATTTGGTGTGTATATAGTCATCATATATATATATTATTTGGTGTGTATATATAGTCATCACATATATATATATATATATATATATATATATATATATATATATATATATATAAATGGAGAGAATTATAGATAGGTAAAAAGATAAATAACAAATCCCAGCCCAGTTGAGCTCGGGCCCAAGCCCAGTCGGGCCAGGCCCACAGGCCCATACTTTCCAGCACAGCAAGTGAAACACCCCTCCCCCCCGCTCGGCCTAACACAGAACCGACGTACAATATATATAGAAACAGAGAACGAGAGAGGAAGAGAACGAGAAACCCTAACCCGATCCTAGCCAACACCCCACGACTTCCCTGTCACCCTGGACGACCACCCGCGATCGTGCGCCGTCGCACCAAGACGCCGGAGACGGCCAACCCACGCACGAAAACAGGGAAGCCGCGACAGAAGTATCACAACGAGGTACACTAATTCAAATGTTATTTTCTTCCTGGTTGCTCAATAGTTTTCGAAGCCGTAAATTCCTACTTAGAGCCTATAAAACCCTTTTTAGCCCCCTTCAATTATTCTGAATTTAGAAGCCTCAGATCGTTCAAAAAATTGAGGCGAAGATGGCGAAAAACATGTTCGAAAATAGAGGTTTCAACTGTCCCAAGGCCCTATTTGGAAGGCCAATTGCTGGCATTCCATCGAATCAATTGGACACCTATTTAAACAGTATTGTAGACAACCTAACATGGATTAAAACCCAATTATTAGTTTTAATTCTAGTGGTTTATACAGTAAGTTAAATCAGAGTGAAAATCGAGAAAAACTTGATGAAACTATTTTCAAAAATTATAAAATTCTTCGATACCATGTGCATCCCGCCAAACCATGCGACTTGGTCGCATCCCGTAAGCATTGAAAGTCGCATACATGTGTTGTTGACATGTGGACTTTGATGGAATTTAAATTGGTCGCGTGTGCGCGACGAATTTGATGCGTATCCGTCGAAATTCACCATATCGGCCTCTGTGCAAATTTCTCAATTACTTTGTGCACGTTCGTCAGATCGAGACGAAACTTATGCCAATAGGATCGTATCATTTTTCTGGTCCTGTATACCAAGTTTGGTCCAATTCTGAGATAGTTGACCGGATTACCGTTTTACGGGCCCTACGATCCGATTCAACGGGCGATTTTGTGCACGGCCCACCAGAATCCAAAATTGGACATACTGTTGGGTTCGTATCATCAAAACAAATCCGTAGACATATAGTTTGACGAATTTAGAGACCATTGACCATGGCACACTTTTTGGTGCAAAGCGAGTCTAACGGCGGACACCGTTTTGGCCCAAAATTGCCTTTTTCTCCTGTGTCCAGAATTGGACTTAAGGACAGACAATTCTAGCTAATTTGACTGTTCTGAGAATGTTGGCAATGTCTATTTCAGCTTTCGAAGACAGTTGTGAGATTTGGACTTTATGCCTTACTAGTTGACGGTATATTGTTGGTTCTTCGTGCTACCACATACAAGATACCCTGCCTCCCTCTACAGTTTATTTACATGCATATTCTTATTATTATCTAGTTTTACTAGTTGATTATTTACATGTAATTTGTATATCATGCATGCTAGTATAGATATAGTCCTTGTTCATAGTTAGCTTGTAGTTTATATTGGATCTGTTCTCCCGTGTATCTTGACTGGGTCATATAGTGTCGTCACCTGTACTTCGACTGAGTCATATCGTGTCATAGGATGAGTAATTCATAGTTGAACTGTTGTACCTTGTATTCGTGAAGCTAACATGCGAGTCCACACTAGGGGCGAGGGTTAGTAGTTATTTGTACCTTGATTTCGTGAAGTTAACCTGCGAGTCCACACTAGGGGCGAGGGTTAGTAGTTATCTGTTCCGTACTTGCGAGTCCACACTAGGGGCGAGGGTTTGAATATCCATTGATCTCGTGACATGATTTCTCTTATTCTCATCCAGCAGTTCATTTATGCGTAGTGGTTCTTGTACCCGTGTTCATGATCATTCTGTTAGTAATCACTTGTCTATAGCCACTTGTTAGTAGTCATCATGTCAGTAGTCAGTTGTCATGATTCTGTCTTTTTCCCCGTTTATACCCTGTTTATATTTGTAACGCCCCAGTCCCAAAATACGTAGGACCAAGTACGTAGACATGCCAGCTGTACACATACGAAATACATGGACCTCGTATGTATACATAAGCTGTAAATGTAGTAATCCAAGACAACTAAATCTCATCCACAAAGGGAAATAATAATATAAAGCAACTTTGAGTTTGTCAAGAACACAATAGTTGGGTGGAGACAAAGTCCACTACCAACCAAATTAAATAGAGAAAAATATACAAGAAAAGAATTTAGCAAGCGAGAGCAAGTGACGAATCCAAGAGTAATCATCACGACGGAATAGAGCACAAGTCATGGCCTTAGCTAGAGCACCTGCAAGAAATCACGAAAATACACACCTGGGGAAAAACCAGGTCCTCAGAGGGACGTAACAAGACACATAATATCATGCCATAAACTGAATAGTAAGAGCTCAATAGAGATATGCATGCGTAAAGGTTCCTAACCATTCTATGTGATATATACTTTGAGAAGACAACGTTCTACGCAGGAGCTTATAGTGTTCAGCATAGATGGAGAGAGAGTAGTAGTAGGTAGCGCTCATAAGAGGCACTATCAACTATGGGCAGAAAGTAGTTCTCATATGAGAACTATCGGCCCCGGGGCAGTAAGTAGCGCTCATCCGAGACACTATCGGCCCAAATCTATATGTGTACTGAACAGGTAGCCCCTACGCTAATAACTGTCTTTTCCCTCCCAATGATACTACACATGCGTCGCCTCCACGACACTGTTTAATCCTTAATAACTGCCAAGTCTTCTACCAAAAATCTATTAGCAGTTACATCCTAACGTACTGCCTTTACGCACCGATGTACGGTCGATACGCAAGTCCGAAGCTATATGCGACTCGCAGCTCACACACAACCCGTGGCACATCGTGACAGTTCATGAGATGCACTTAAACATACGGTGGTCCCTTAACTCTAAGTCAATTGCACAAAATGTAGTAATTTGTATCTACATATAATTTAAAGAAACAACTAAAGAAAAGCATGCATGATATTGAGCAAGAAATTAAACAGCAAAGGCAAGGTGTCTTGCCTGATGTGATGCAATATTCCAACAAGTCCTGAAGAGTCTGCTAACCATGGTTGCAGTGGTCGGTGGTCCAAAGTTCACAAGAAAAGAGGGGAGGATGATTAGTCATGAATAATGAGAATAATTGAAGAATTTGTGGAAGTAGATAATTACATAATTTCTTAGAAAATATCTTACATTACTTTTAAAAACATGTTTACTTATAAAAATTTATTTACGACAATACTTGAAAATATTTACATATAATAATTTTATATTGAAAATTTTATCTTATTAGTCAAAATACTCCAAGTTGTAAAATATTATTTAAGGGGGGAAACTATATTTCGTAATAAAATATTTCTAATTCATTTAGACCAAAAAGTATAATTGGTCAAGTATATGTACATATAATCGAAAAGAATATTTTTGTGTTTAAAAACTAACTTAAAATTTTGCTAGAAAATAAATAATAATTTTAACAAAATATAATAATAAAACAGTAATGCTAAATAATAGTAATAATAATATCATAATAATAATCATGATAGTAGTAGTGTTACCAAAAACTAAAATAATATTAATATTAATGATAATTTGTTATAGCTTGTATTGATAATATTAGTAATAAAGTATTTAAATAATAATAATAATAATAATAATAATAATAATAATAATAATAATAATAATAATAATAATAATAATAATAATGTAACTCTAAACTTACTACTCCCCTCCCCCAAAATTACTCAGAGGGATAGAAAGAGAGAGAGATGGACAGAAGAAATCGAGAGGGAAAGAAAGAAGAGGGAGAGATGGGGTTACCGGCGGTGGTGCGGCGCGCTCCGGCGCTCGGGTCGACCGCGGTGGGGGCGACCGATTTGGGCGGCGGCGGTCGGAGTGACTCCCGCGGAGGTCGGCGGCGACCGTGCGGTGCGGAGGGAAGCGAGCGGAGATTTGGGCGGCGGTCTGGATCTGGGGCGGATGGGCGCGCCGCCTGCGACGAGTTGGCCGGGGCGCGGTCATCCAGGTTTTCCGGCGAGCGCGAGCGCGGGCGCGAAGCTCCGGCGGAGGCGGCGCGATGTGGTCACCTGGGGTGGCGGCGAAGGGGTTCTGCGATGGTGGCACCGGCGGCCATCCGTGGGGGCGCGGCCGACCGGAGACGGGTGGAAGAGTGGAGAAGGCGAGGCGGCTCTGGGTTCGGTCCGGCGAAGCGCTGGGAGGCTTCACCGAGCGCAGCGGAGGTAAGGTTTTCTCTTCTCTTCTTCTTCTGGTGGCTTTTGGGATCGCCGGTGGGGCGGCAGGTGGTGCTTCCCTGTGTTGGTCGTAATTTGGGAGACGACGGTGAGAGTAGGGTTTACGGGTTTTCGGGAGATGGCCGGTCGCGATGGGTAGCTGACGGCGACGGAGAGGGTGATGGCGGTAGCCGGTGATGTGCGGGTGATAACCCGCAGGTGGTGGTGGTGGTGGTGGCTGGGAAGGCGGCGACCAAGGAGAGAGTGATGCGTGGTCGAGTGAGTCCATGTCGTGATGTCGATACGGACACATGAGTTTGTTTAGAGGTTAGGCTTAGGATGGACATGGGAAGACGTCAAGTCCGGGGCTGTCGGACGGAACCAATATGTAACTGTAATGGAGAAAAAGAATATAGTGGATGGGAGACACAGACACGATGCACAATCTGTGGAAATTTGGTTTGTGAAAATTTTAGAGGAATATTGTGGAGAAAATATGGAGGAGTACATGCCTATTTATAGGATGTGGGAATTCCCAAATTAGATAATGATTAGGATTATTTAAAACCCACGTAGATAATTCATAATTTTAATTTAAATCAAATCCAAATATAAATGCAATCTAATTTAAATCAAATTAAATCTAATGGATAAATCTTCATCCTTATTTTAAAATATTTCAAATCAAGAGTCTAAATTGCCATAATAATTTCGAAATATGATTTTCAAAAATACTAACAATAATAATTTCAAAAATTACTTTATTATTTAAAAATGAACTAATAAATAATTATGAAATATTCATCTATGACCAAATAATATTTACATAAATATATGTTTCTAAAATAAAATTTTATAAGAATATTATTTATTATATAACTGTCTAAAAAGACTTCTCATAAATAAAATTATAAATTTAGAAATTTTGGTAGCTAAAAATAATTATTATATATATTATTTTGAATTAATACAAATAGAAAAATATTCTTAAAAGAAATATGTACGCTCGCACATATTCGCACTCGTCGAGCAATTTCAAAAATCAAAATGTCGCGCGTGACGTACAATACGATTATGCGACGTACGATACAAAATTTTAAATCAGTACCAAAATAAAAAATACAGTAGAAATTTAGGGGTTTTACAATATTTTATTGCATGATTAAACTGCTAGATAGGCATGTGTTTTATGTATCTTGCTATATCTCCTGAGGACCTGATGATCTCTTCAGGTTTAGTGATTGCATGGAGTTAGCTAGTAGTTTTGGATGGCGGATGTGAGGATACGCTTGCGGGATTCAGGTATCGTTATTACGTTTATTATCCGCTCGTGCTTTCATACCTTATCATGAGATATCCTGTTTCTTGATTCAGTTTTTAGACTCTTGTTACTTTCTTTAGAGTCTTATCGAACATATATGCTAGTGGGCTGCAGACCACGACCCATACTTATTTATTCTTGTCTTATATATTTTTGTGGATTGAGATACACTGTATATTACCATATTAGCCATGATACCATGATCTTGACAGCTTATACGTACTCGAGTCGGGCTGGAGTCCGTTTGATACGTAGCTGGCTTGCTCACGCTCTCGCGTCCCGAAAAGCGGGTGCGGGTCGTGACAAGTTTTTTTGGTGGCCCATGTAGGTCAGAGCATATCATATCGGTTACGTAACTGTACTGATACGAGCCTGCGACTATGACTAAACCTTAGAAATCTCAATCCACACTGCCTTGAAAATTCTCCTGGAAATTTCTCTATGTCCTTAAAATTTCATATTTGTTCTCGATTATTCTTCTTTGCCTTCCGAACCATTGATTTTCGTCTCTTCCTATTTTGGAGTGACAAACGATCGTGCTGTTTAGAATCTATCAGAAATTCTTAAGTTATAGTATAATATTGCTTGACTATTGAATATTTGGTTGTTTATAGATACGAGGGATTATAGATGCCATACTGTCACGACCCGCACCCTGAAGAGGGGCACGAGCACGTGGTTACGTCCAGCCTACGTCGCAGTATCGATGGTAGAACGCTGTATATAGGGTCTATAAATACTACGACTAAAACAGATAAAGGTACCTGAACAGTATAAATACTCCGAATGGAGGTGACATAGCAATACAGTCTCAATCACATATATCAAACTAAGGTAGATAGCACGAAAAGGAAATACGATAGATAAAGCAGGAAATAAGTCCAAGATCCACAAGTCAAAGCTATACATAAAACATCCAGAGTCTCAGAAAATATATAATAGATACTACAAATCTGAAAGTGCTAGCTGGCTCGCAGGCCAGGCAAACCTAACTAACTAAACTACTCAGGGTGAGCAAAGTCTAGTGGCTCTACCAACAAGCCACAGTCTAAGTCTACTCCATCAGACTCGACCCTATAGTAGGTCGGGCAATCAGTCTCTAAATCATCTGTAAAATTTATCAACGGTATCCTGTCAGGAAAATAAACAAGTACACACACCAACAGCAGTTCCATGTGAATTGACAAAAGCTATAAGAGACAGTATAATGAAATACAAGACAAAATCAACTGGAAATACATATCAGGATGTGAGTACTGAAAAGGACGATAATGCATATATATAGGATGACTTGGGGACAATTCGGAAGCCGAGTTACAACCCCTAAACCAAACAAGGACCGGAGTTGTAACCCTTCTCCCGAACAGAACTTAGCCTCCTACGAAAATAAATATAAAAGGTTTCTTGAATTATTAGTGTGTTATGTGATCGGCTTGGAAAAATATGATCAGCCTTTCCATCCGACCGGCTATGAACCCTGTATACAATAGAACGATAAGGCCAGTCACCATGGAAAGCTATGAACCGTATAGGGTAAGGCTTTACCCGTCGTGAGGCGAGGGTATAGCTATGAACCGTATGTACCATAGAACCATATAGGAATTTGATCACACAACCACTAATAACTCCCCCATCCCCGAATAGTACAATGGATCTGGACATGATACGTTATGACACGGGATTCCATAAGAGGGTAGCAAGTCCCCTTTTGAAATCGGTGTCTATACCAATACACTGAAATAAGACAGAATATGTATCAATATACCATGTAACTCTAGGAATAACATTCCATGTCATGATCCAACATATACTAGTCCGTGAACTGTCGTGACTGGAAATCGAGTATAACACTACAGCTGAATCGGATATAGAGATATCAAGACAATAAAACTATCAGTGAATGTATTCGCCTGTGGTCCTGAGCTGATAGGGTGAACAGATGCTCAGAGTGATCACAGGCCTAAAATAAGATATTATGAGTCAAACAGGGCTAAAAACTGAGAAAGGAAACTAATTCAAGTCATGAATGCAAGTCTAAGTCAAAACTAGGTCAATCTAGGTCAAACTGAGTCACACTAGGTCATACTGGCTCATACTAGGTCATACTAGGTCACTGGGAGTCAATCCAAGTCAAACTAGGTCAATTTGGTTCAAGGGTTGACTTACAGTTGACTTTTAGTCAAAAAGTCAACTCTGGTCAACTCTGATCAACACCGAGTCAACCCTGGGTCAACTCTGGGTCAAACAAGTCAAATGTTGACTACCAATTGATTTTCAGTCAACTGGTCAACTCTGGTTTGGTTTCGGTCAAATCGGGTCGCTTAAAGGCTAAGTTTGACTCTCGGTTGACTTTTGTTGACTTTTGGTCAAAAAGGTCAACCGACGTCAAAACTAGTCTATGAGCACCATATTTGATCATTACCAACCCTGGGAATCAAGTTCTAACTCTATCTTGGACTCCAAACTCAAATACCTTATTTCTAGGCAAAACTTGCATTACCTTACCAAGGTAAATCTCGATACCTTGCCCAATACCAAGGAAACCCCGCTAATACCCAAGATTAGCCTAGGCTCCTTAGGGTAGCTAGATACCAACCTATCTAAGGTTTACCTACCAAGAAATTTGGGGTATCCTAGGTATCTAGGCTATGTTAGGATACATGGGTATTGATTTACCCTATTACCTAATCCATATCATATATTTCCCTCATATCTATCCAACACTCACTCACATACAACACTCTCACAATATACCACACTCATAGGCCCTCCTATATGTTTTCCTACTAGTTGCACATAGGCTAAACTATGGTTCACTAGCTACACTCATAGGTAGGCTCTCACACACACCCACAAACTAATAGATACACCCACACACATAGGCCAAATATATGGAATGATATGTGGTTATGGTGGACTGAAATTGAAGTAGTTGTGGACTGATTTTGGGTGGAATGTCAAGGCTAACATGGTTGAACCATGGACTGATTTTGGATGGTGTATACGGCTGTCTATAGGGGCTGGTTCATGGACTGTCTTTGAGTCAAAATAGGACAGCACTATAGGAGAAATCTGGACTGAATTGAAGGCAATGTGGGGACTGTTTTACAGTCCAATGGAGCTGATTTTGTGGAGTAATGTCACGCCCCAGAACCAGAATACTGGAGAGCGGGGGCAGACATAGCCAGCTACGTATATTGAAATGGATTCCATCTCGCTATACGGTCACGGCTGTCTAGATACATGAGGGTTTACTACAAGCCAACAGTCTCCTATGGTCATGAACAAGCCTAGTGTCTCAATCACAAGCAAGTAAGTAAATGTTATAAGATGTATGATCATTAAATATACAATAATAAGGCGTCCCAAATATTACATATTCAGCTGATCATGAAGCTAGTCGTTACAAATATGAGGACTAGCAAGAGTTCAGTCATACATGATCAACCCTAGGATCTGTCAATCATGCTACAGCCCGTAGGCAGACAGTAAGTAAATGTAATCGAGCTAAACAGGTGCTCGTCGGCTAAACGCCTCAAAAGAATATATTTACAATAGAGTGGGAGAGCCAAAAATAACCCACTCGTTGCCAGGGTTCCGTCTAGTGGCCACCATCTGGCTGGAAGGTCGGTAGATCCTCTGGAGCTGCTCCGAAATCTGGCCATACAAAACCAGCTGGGTCAGATCCCAAAAAGAGCAAGTGCCACAAAGGAAGCTTCACTTAGGAACTAAAACTAGCAATCAGCACAAGATATAAATAAAGTAAGAACTGAAAATTAAGGAAATACATCAGGATGATATACGACGAGATAACCATGGGACTATTCAGAGAACCAGGTTACAACCCGTAAACCAAACAAGGACCGGGGTTGTAACCCTTCGTCTGAACAGAACTTGGAATTCTCACCATTTATCGGTAAAATAATTACAAGCATTCTGGTCATTCAATAATCTGGAACAGGATCACGGCAAGACTAGACCGGTTAGACTCCATCCAATCATTTCACGGCCAAGCAAGAAATATGGCTTGATACTTTAACTAACTAGGGTTGTCACAAGCCTAATTACTAACAAGATGCAGTGAGATTATTCCACAGCCACAAGCCCTGCAGACCATCCAGGTTACCCAGGACGAAAGATTAGGGTTGAATTCAGGTGGGTACATCGTCCAGGAAACGCATGTACCCTTAAGTAGCTTGAAGGGTGCAACACATGACAGTGTGCTGGAAATGTGCCCTACTCGGCGGCAGGCTACAGATCCCAGGTGCGCCCAGGTAACGGGATTGCCTGTAGCTGGAAAATCTCTTCATGACTAATATATTAATCTAGTTATTAGCCTTAGTCCATTTCAATAGGTACTCCTGACCGTGGTACTCAGGAGTCCCCTCCTAGACATGATACAAGACAGGACTGGATTATTTGTACAAGCACAATCACCCACGGTGTCCAGGATTAATTATACAAGTCATGTCATGTCAGGTAGCCGTCGCAACAGCTTATCAGATATATCATGTCAGATTTATCATGTCAAGTGTACTTTGTCAGGAGTGCGCCACGGCGGGCCACTATCAGGTCATGTTAGTCATGTCAGGAGTGCACCACTACGGGTCACTGTCAGGTCGTGCTCAGTTATCATTTCCAAACATATTAAACAAATCCATGATTATCAAGTTTATGACAAAAGACGTAAGGATAAAAAATGGACGTAAAATATCTAATAAATATCAATATTCAGGGCTATAGAAGAGCCATGCGGCTAAGGCATATGCGGTCAGAAATGATCACATGCGGCTGGAAGAGAATAGCCCATGCGGCTGAATGGATATGGGTTCATGCGGCCCGAAATCCTAGTTCTTGCGGCTCGGAAAGGTCGGTCTCAAACAGTACGGGCGTGCGGCGCATGCGACTGCGGGAGCTTATACGGTCAGGAATGGAGGGGTCTCATGCGGCTGAAGGGAATCAGGGTCTATGCAGCTGAATGGATATTGGAGTTCATGCGGCTCGGAATGGGCGAAGTCCCATGCGGCAGCGGGGAGCAATGCCTATGCGGCTGGGAGCAAGGGTGCATATGCAGTTTGGGAAGAAGGGCCCCATGCGGCTAGAAGTACAAGAGCCTCATGCGGCCGAACTAAATACTTGCCGCATGAACTTGTCATGCGGTCAAGTCCAGTTGATTGTGCATGCGGTTTCGAAGCTGACTTGTCGCATGAATATTCATGCGGTCAAGTGCTATCATGCGGCTCGGAACTGTGCTTCTTCTCCAAATTTCCGAGAAGAAGTACACCATAAGCCATGGCTTCCAAGCTGCATAACTCTATCATCCGGAGCCCAAATCCGAACTTTCATAGGTCAAAATAGGGTAGAACGAAATTCTCTACAACATGGAACCATCAAAACATAGAAATAACAAGATTAAGTAGATCAAAACCCAAGAAATCCGAAAATAAAATAAACTTAGATCTACAAGAATCTAGCCATGGAAAGTGAAAATGCCAAGTACTAAAGTGCTTTAGAATGTAGTAAGGAAGAGAATGAAGTAATAAAATTGGAGTTCCTCCATGAAGCAAGTTGCACTTGCCTAGACCTCTCTCTTCTCTCTCTGGTAGGTAGGGAAGTAAATGAGAAAGAAGAAGATGATATGAAGAGAGAGAATAAAGAGGGCTAATAAATACAAAAATGGTGGTGGTAGGTAGGGGTTCACCTTGGGTTCATCATGAACCCAATCAAAACCAAGCCAAGCCGAACCAACCAACCCGAACCAGGAATAGACCAAGCCAAGAAGGAAATTAAGTAAGGAAATCATGCAATACAAGAATAAATACGTATACGTATTCCATAAATACGTAATACGAACCACAGGTATTACAACTCTACCCACCTTAAAAGAATTCCGTCCTCGGAATTTAATCAAGAGGCTAGAGGAGCAATGGCTAGCTATATTAATCACATGCAAGCTATAACTATGCAGACAATCACTCATTCAAGCAAGGAATCGAAGGCATGAGACATAAGAAAGATATTATACCTCACGAGTCAAACAAGTCGGGATATCGCGATCGGATATCATCCTCACGCTCCCACGTTGACTCCCCTAAAGAGTGATGACCCCAAGCAACTCGGACTAACTTGATAGTCTTGTTCTTGAGGATCTTCTCTCTTCGGTCCAATATAGACACGGGCCTCTTCTCATACGAAAGGTTGGTACCAACAACCAATTCTGAATGATCCAGGATGTGGCTCGGGTCCGGGATATACCGTCGTAATTGGGATACATGGAACACGTCATGCACCTCGCTTAGCGATGGCAGAAGAGTGGGACGATAGGATACATCTCCTACTCGCTCCAGAATGTCGAACGGTCCTATATACCTAGGACTAAGCTTTTCCCGGACGCCGAAACGAATGACGCCACGGTTAGGCGAAATTCTCAGGAATATATGATCGCCGAACGAAAACTCTAGAGGGCGCCGATGAGAATCGGCCCAATGGCGCTGGCGATCTTGGGCAACTCTAAGATGATCTCGGACTCTCCTGACCACCTCAACTGTCTGAGCGATCATTTCTGGACCAAGCATTTGTCTCTCTCCAACATCATCCCAGGCTAGCGGGGATCTGCACTTCCTACCATACAGTGCCTCGAACGGTGCCATCTGGATACTGGCCTGGAAACTGTTGTTGTACGAGAATTCTACCAGGTGCAAGTGATCTTTCCATGAACCACCGAAGTCAAGTGTACAGGACCGCAACATGTCTTCAAGAGTCTGGATCGTGCGCTCCGACTGGCCATCTGTCTGCGGGTGATATGCTGAACTGAGCTGGAGACGAGTCCCCAAAGTCTCTTGCAAGCTACGCCAAAAGTGCGACGTAAATCTTGAATCTCGGTCCGAGGTGATACTGACTGGCACACCGTACAACCTGACAATCTGCCTGAGGTACATCTCCGCTAGCTGAGCCATCGACTGACCAACTCTGAATGGAAGAAAGTGAGCCACCTTCGTGAGCCGATCAACTATAACCCAGATAGCATCCCTACCAGCTGGGGATCTAGGTAATCCGGTCACGAAATCCATGGTCACATGCTCCCATTTCCATTCTAGAATCGGCAAGGGCTGAAGAAGTCCAGCCGGTCTCTGATGTTCAGCCTTGACTTGTTGGCAAACCAAACACCGAGAGACAAATCGAGCTATCTCCCGCTTCATGCCATTCCACCAGAAGTACTGACGGATATCTCGGTACATCTTCGTACTGCCAGGATGAATGGAATACTGAGAACTGTGAGCCTCTGACATGACCTCCCGTCTGATATCTCCACTAGGTACACAAAGACGATTACCATGTCGAAGTGTACCATCCTTATGAATGCATAGCTCTGGTCTTTGACCTGCCTCGCACTCTGCTCTGAGTCGCTGAAGCTTGGAATCTGCTGACTGCGCCATCCGGATCCTCTAAACTATAGTGGACTGAACTTGCATGCTGGCCATCAATGCTACACTGGAAGGGAGAACAACTTCTATACCCATCTTCTGAAGATCTGCTAATAGCTCTGGTTGCGCTGTTAGGAAATAAACTCTGGCTCTCCTGTTCAAAGCATCTGCAACAACATTGGCCTTCCCAGGATGATACTGCAAGTTGACATCATAATCCACAAGAAGCTCCAGCCATCTCCTCTGACGCATGTTAAGATCCTTCTGAGTGAAAACATACTTCAGACTCTTGTGGTCGGTAAAAATCTCCACCCTATCTCCATACAAGTAGTGCCTCCACAACTTAAGTGCAAACACCACTGCTGCTGCTGCTGCTGCTGCTGGGCCGGTGTTGGTCCTCTCACCGAAGAGCTGGAAAGGTTGGACGATGATGAACCACCCCTATTCGGGCAGGCTCCAACCCTATGGTCTGGTGCTTCACAGGCCAAACACAATCCCTGTGCCCTGCGACACTCTGCCACTACATGGCCTGGCTTCCCACAATGAGAACAACCCACTGTGGAAGACTGCTTCTGCTTTTGCTGCTGCTGCTGAGGGTACGTCGGGGTGGAATGCTGAACCGACGTCACTGAGGCTGCCCGCCTCGGAGCTCCAATAGTCAAAGCCCTAGCTGCCGGGGCTGGGGATGAAGACTGATTCATCTGGCCGTGGGATCTCTTCCGACCTCCGGCCCTATCCACGATCCTCTGGGAGGTATACTCATGCCTCCTAGCTGCTCTCAAGACTGCATCAAAAGTCTGATGCTCAAATTGCTCGACTGCCAACAAGATCTCCAGGTGAAGTCCCTGCTGGAATCGCTGGGCTCGATCATACTCGGTTGCCACCAAAGTGGGAGCAAACCGACTGAGTCTCGAAAACTCGATCGCATATCTATCGACCGTCCTGCCTCCTTGCTTCAGATTGGTGAACCTGGTCTGTAGGTCGTACCGAGCTACAGCATCAAAATACTTGGTCTGGAATCTCTCTCTGAATACTGCCCATGGAATGGGTGCTGCTAACCCAACGGCCTGCGCCGCCCACCAGCTGCGGACAAGATCTAACAACTGCAGGCGCACAACTGCCACCTTCTCGTCCTCTGGAGTCCTGGCTGCTTCGAGAATCACCTCAGTATCCTGAAGCCAAGCATCTGCTGCGATAGCATCTTTACTACCGTCGAAGAAAGGAGGGTTCAAGCGTTTGAAGCTGTTGGCCGCGCTGTTACCCTGATGACCTCCTCTGGTCAGAGCATCCGCCACTGCCTGTTGCAAGGCATCTCCACGACGATCTTGAGAAGCTATCAAGGTCCTGACGAGTCCTACTAATGTGCCATCATCAGGTTCGGCAGGCTGAACTGGCTGAACTGGGGGCTCTTCTCCAATAGGCTCGACTCTGGAGGCTACTCCAGAATGCTGGGCTTGATCTCCAGGTTGCTGCTGGTCCACGGGAGGTGCTCCGCCTTGCTGGCCGACAGGTCCAGGAATAATGCCGCTGAAGAAGACGACATAGGGAACAATAAGGAAGGACCAGGACAGATCAACGATACAAGCACATGATCAGGACAAGAATCCAGGGATTCAGAAGATATGAGCAGAGATCAAGGACGAATACTGATTGAGACATCTATTCGGTAAACCCTCATATATCTTGATTTACAAGACCTGCATGGGCCACCACTTAAACCATGTCACGTCCCAGAACCAGAATACTGGAGAGCGGGGGCAGACATTGCCAGCTACGTATATTGAAATGGATTCCATCTCGCTATACGGTCACGGCTGTCTAGATACATGAGGGTTTACTACAAGCCAACAGTCTCCTATGGTCATGAACAAGCCTAGTGTCTCAATCACAAGCAAGTAAGTAAATGTTACAAGATGTATGATCATTAAATATACAATAATAAGGCGTCCCAAATATTACATATTCAGCTGATCATGAAGCTAGTCGTTACAAAATGTGAGGACTAGCAAGAGTTCAGTCATACATGATCAACCCTAGGATCTGTCAATCATGTTATAGCCCGTAGGCAGACAGTAAGTAAATGTAATCGAGCTAAACAGGTGCTCGTCGGCTAAACGCCTCAAAAGAATATTTTTACAATAGAGTGGAAGAGCCAAAAATAACCCACTCGTTGCCAGGGTTCCGTCTAGTGGCCACCATCTGGCTGAAAGGTCGGTAGATCCTCTGGAGCTACTCCAAAATCTGGCCATACAAAACCAGCTGGGTCAGATCCCAGAAAGAGCAAGTGCCACAAAGGAAGCTTCACTTAGGAACTAAAACCAGCAATCAGCACAAGATATAAATAAAGTAAGAACTGGAAATTAAGGAAATACATCAGGATGATATACGACGAGATAACCATGGGACTATTCAGAGAACCAGGTTACAATCCGTAAACCAAACAAGGACCGGGGTTGTAACCCTTCGTCTGAACAGAACTTGGAATTCTCACCATTTATCGGTAAAATAATTACAAGCATTCTGGCCATTCAATAATCTGGAACAGAATCAGGGCAAGACTAGACCGGTTAGACTCCATCCAATCATTTCACGGCCAAGCAAGAATTACAGCTTGATACTTTAACTAACTAGGGTTGTCACAAGCCTAATTACTAACAAGATGCAGTGAGATTATTCCACAGCCACAAGCCCTGCAGACCATCCAGGTTACCCAGGACGAAAGATTAGGGTTGAATTCAGGTGGGTACATCGTCCAGGAAACGCATGTACCCTTAAGTAGCTTGAAGGGTGCAACACATGACAGTGTGCTGGAAATGTACCCTACTCGACGGCAGGCTACAGATCCCAGGCGCGCCCAGATAACGGGATTGCCTGTAGCTAGGAAATCTCTTCATGACTAATATATTAATCTAGTTATTAGCCTTAGTCCATTTCAATAGGTACTCCTGACCGTGGTACTCAGGAGTCCCCTCCTAGACATGATGCAAGACAGGACTGGATTATTTGTACAAGCACAATCACCCACGGTGTCCAGGATTAATTATACAAGTCATGTCATGTCAGGTAGCCGTCGCAACAGCTTATCAGATATATCATGTCAGGTTTATCATGTCAAGTGTACTTTGTCAGGAGTGCGCCACGGCGGGCCACTATCAGGTCATGTTAGTCATGTCAGGAGTGCACCACTACGGGTCACTGTCAGGTCGTGCTCATTTATTATTTTCGAACATATTAAACAAATCCATGATTATCAAGTTTATGACAAAAGGCGTAAGGATAAAAAATGGACGTAAAATATCTAATAAATATCAATATTCAGGGCTATAGAAGAGCCATGCGGCTAAGGCATATGCGGTCAGGAATGATCACATGCGGCTGGAAGAGAACAGCCCATGCGGCTGAATGGATATGGGTTCATGCGGCCCGAAATCCGAGTTCATGCGGCTCGAAAAAGGTCGGTCTCAAGCAGTACGGACGTGCGGCGCATGCGGCTGCGGGAGCTTATACGGTCAGGAATGGAGGGGTCTCATGCGGCTGAAGGGAATCAGGGTCTATGCGGCTGAATGGATATTGGAGTTCATGCGGCTCGGAATGGGCGAAGTCCCATGCGGCAGCGGGGAGCAATGCCTATGTGGCTGGGAGCAAGGGTGCATATGCGGTTCGGGAAGAAGGGCCCCATGCGGCTAGAAGTACAAGAGCCTCATGCGGCCGAACTAAATACTTGCCGCATGAACTTGTCATGCGGTCAAGTCCAGTTGATAGTGCATACGGTTTCGAAGCTGACTTGCCGCATGAATATTCATGCGGTCAAGTGCTATCATGCGGCTCGAAACTGTGCTTCTTCTCCAAATTTCCGAGAAGAAGTACACCATAAGCCATGGCTTCCAAGCTGCATAACTCTATCATCCGGAGCCCAAATCCGAACTTCCATAGGTCAAAATAGGGTAGAACGAAATTCTCTACAACATGGAACCATCAAAACATATAAATAACAAGATTAAGTAGATCAAAACCCAAGAAATCCGAAAATAAAATAAACTTAGATCTACAAGAATCTAGCCATGGAAAGTGAAAATGCCAAGTACTAAAGTGCTTTAGAATGTAGTAAGGAAGAGAATGAAGTAATAAAATTGGAGTTCCTCCATGAAGCAAGTTGCACTTGCGTAGACCTCTCTCTTCTCTCTCTGGTAGGTAGGGAAGTAAATGAGGAAGAAGAAGATGATAAATGAAGAGAGAGAATAAAGAGGGCTAATAAATACAAAAATGGTAGTGGTAGGTAGGGGTTCACCTTGGGTTCATCATGAACCCTATCAAAACCAAGCCAAGCCGAACCAAGCAACCCGAACCAGGAATAGACCAAGCCAAGAAGGAAATTAAGCAAGGAAATCATGCAATACAAGAATAAATATGTACACGTATTCCATAAATACGTAATACGAACCACAGGCATTACAAGTAACATGACAGCCAATAGGCTGTGTTTGGGACAGCAATATAGGGGGTGATTAATGAGGACTGAAATGGCAATGTAAGGGGGCTGTCTTGACAGTGAAGGACAGCCAATAATGGGGAATACATGGACTGAAATGTGGTTGTTTGTAGGGTGGTTCATGGAGGACTTGAGGGGACTGTTTTGTGGTATTTCTGGACTGTTTTGGGCTATTGGGGACAGCCAAGTGCTGTCCCATGTAGACTAAAATAATAGGAAAAAGGGGACAGCCAAGGGGGGTTAGATAGGACTGAATTTGTGCAATGTGGACTGTCATTTGACAGCCACATGAAGGAAAATGGCTGGACTGATTTGGAGCCAAAGGGACAGCCACAAGCTGCTGTTTGGTTGGGTTTTTCCTCCTCTAACACATCACAAACACTCTCATCCATCTCCCTATAACTCCTCTTCACATAACCCTCTCAAACATATCATCAAACACAACACCTACACTAACAACCACACACACATTCTCCACCTCTCCAATACTTGGCCGACCACTCTAGCCCCCCATCCAACACCAAGATCACATCACATTCCCACCATAACACATCCACAAATATATAACCCAATATATATATATATATATATATATATATATATATATATATATATATATATATATATATATATATATATATATATATAACCATATATATATATACATATAGATTATAGGAATATGATACATTATAATACATAGGCAAACTCAATTCTAAACACACAGAAATCTGGAATTAATATTTAGAACAACAGTAAATCAATATACCAATAATTCTACAAGTGTCCAAATAGAGTTTTCTCTATTAGGACACGATCCTACTCCTAGGACACCTCTACAAATGTCCAAATGGACACGAAATGGACACCAATGGGCACCAAACCATGGGGGTCATTCCTATAGGTCAAAATGAATCTAATGCATGAGAGAAATGAGAGAGGGAAAGGATTTATACCTCCCGGTGATTCGATTCGATCCCGAAACGCCACCGACACGTAGGAATCCCAAACGGACACGAACAAGCTCCGAATCCTCTCAAACTTGAGGAGCTCCTTCCTTGGATAGAATAGAGAAGGAAGGAAGAAGATTTGGTAAAGAAATGGGAGAATTTGGTGGAGAAATTTCTAGGGTTTGCTCTCTAGAAAAAATTAGGGAAGAACAAAAGAGAGAATGGAAAAGGAAATAATGAAGTGGCTAATCCCTATCCATACCAAAAGTGGCCAGCCAATATGGGTGGTTTTGTCCTATTAGGAAAAGTCCAAAAGCCCCTTTTCTAGTCCATTTACTAATACATTGGTAAGGGGTTAAGTCGGGGGTAGTTTGGTCAATCCTAAAACACTAATCCATATTAATACTAACCAAAATAATTAGTCTAGTCACTAACTAAAATAACTAACATGTGGGCCATGGCTAACTAGTGTGTGGGCCCGCTAGAGTCAAAACTATCCCGGATCCCCGATACAAGTCGGAATGAGCTGAAATTCGAACCCGACTCAAATAACCCGGAAATATTATTATAAATAAATAAATAATTTCAAAAAATATTCAAAAGTGAAAAATGACAAAAATACCCCTGTTTCTGGAAACTGGGGGTGACAAATCTATCAACCTTAAAAAATTTCGTCCTCGAAATTAAAACCAAACAATAGTAAAATCTCAAATCACAAGTCATGATTTAAAATTTAAAATGATATAAAATCTCAAAGTCAAAGCATGAATCAATGACTAAAAATTACAAAATTTGAAATTACTCTCAATTAGAAACTCCAAGTCTATCCACCCTAAAAAAATCATCCTCAAAAATTAAAACGAAGCAAACACACAAAACAAAAAATCATGCAATTTGATAATCGTATGCGTCTGTCCAATCATCACGATACTCAGAATCTTCGTCATACCAGTGAGCAAGGCTACGAAAATCACAGAGTCCTCAACTACGGTACATATCTCTAGAATTATGGTATTTAAAATTTTTGCATTGCCGCTAGCTTGGCAGCGAAAATCTTAAATTCCCATACCCGAGAGATACGTCCATAGTCTGACTATATGTCCTCACTCTGCCTGCTAGCATGACCCTAGAGGATTCTAAATCTCATAATCGAGGCGACCTAGCCCATACGACTTATCTCATATGGAAATCACATCACAAGAACAATTTTCACCCAACGATCAAGAACAGATAGAATCGAAGTTCAAGACAGTTTACGAAGGCAAAAGCGGAAAGGAGATTCGAAAGATTGGAACCTGCTATATGCTCTGCTACTGCCTGAGTGGGCTCAACTGTCATGGCGAAAGCTCGCCCCTGCTGGCCTCCTATAGCATGCTGTACTTTGTCCTGGACTGCCTGTCTGGCTGCACGGACCGCACAGTCCTTCACCTGGTGGTCTGGAGCTCCACAGAATAAAAAGACTCCCAGCTTTATCCTACAAGCCTTCCGGGTGTGCCCCATCTTCTTGCAGAAGGCACACTGGACGTCCTGTCTCCGGCCCTGTCCCTGGTACTGCTGGGCACGTGCCGGTGCCTGCTGAAACTGCAACTGAGACTGCTGCTGCTGAAACTGCCTCTGCTGGAAATGTGGGCGCTTCGCTGGCCCTGCACTCGAACTAGCTCCAAGAGCGTCACTGCTTCTCTTCGGCTTGAGGCCGAAGTCCTCCTCTGTAATCTGAGCCTCCATAAGGATCTGCTCGAACGTCGCGTCTCGTCGCCCAGATGTGCGAGTGCGCACTGCATGTATAAGGCCCCTCTGGAACTTCCGGGCCTTGTACCCCTCATCCTGGACCAAACTGGGTGCAAACCTGCTCAGGCGGAAGAACTCCGCTGCATACTCGTCTACCGACGAGTTCTCCTGCACCAGACTGGCAAACTGCCCCTCCAAAGCTGTCAAGGCTACATCTGGGTAGAACTTTTCCTTAAAGAGTTTCCTGAAGTCCTCCTAAGATAATCCCCTCACTGACGCACGCGGATCCGTTCGGTACCAAGTCAGCGCAATATCTAAGAACTGGCTCGCTGTAGACGTCACCCACAGACCTCTCGGGACCTCTGCCAACTCCAGACTCCGCTGGACATCCTCTAGCCAGTCGTCCGCGTATAGGATACCCTCGGTACCCTTGAACTCCCGCGGGTTCATCTTCCTGAAGTGGAGGTGTGTATCGGGCCTCCCCTGACCCTGCTGTTGTGCTGGTGCTCCCTGAACTGTAGTCTGTACACCTCTCTCTACTGCTGCCATCGCTAGCTGATGGGAGTTCTCCATAGTCTGTCGCAGTACCTCTGACTGACGGTGCTGTGCCTCTGTCTGTGCTCTCTATGTCTGCAAGATCTGCTGCAGAAGGGCCATCATCCCCTGGGTATCTGTCGGTAGCTGAGGCGGCGGTAGAAGAATGTCAGGGATAACCATGGACGGTCTCGCTGATGGAGGTGGAAGACCTCCTGGAACCGTCGATGCTGCTGCTCCAACCAGAAGGGCGGGGACTGATGTGGCAGCTCCCTTAACTGCAGCTCCCTCAGCTGGAGGTGGAAGACCTCCGAGAACTGTCGCTGCTACTCCTGCCTGAAGGGCAGAGACTGTGGCTACTGCTCTCTCGACTGCTACTCCCGTAGCCGGAGGTGGAAGACCTCCCGGATCTGACCTCTCTGGAACTGTACTAGGCCCTGCCGCCTGAGAACGAGTCACCGTCATCCTGAAGATGAATTGAACCCAAGAGATCAATATGGCACATGATAAAATATTATCAAAGGAGGACAATTGAATTCAAATACAAGAAGAGTTGTCATGGTAATCAAAAGATCAGAGTTTTTTTCTAAAATGTGATTGAGTAACTCCTATCATACCCTAGATCCTACGTCCTAGTCGCAGGCTCGTAATTAGCACTCTAAGTCGAGCACCATTACGAGATCGCACTATTTGTGACTCTGACCTGCATGGGCCACCACAAAAACGTGTCACGACCCGCACCCTGAAGAGGGGCACGAGCACGTGGTTACGTCCAGCCTACGCCGCAGTATCGGTGGTA
This sequence comes from Iris pallida, assembly GCA_029216955.1. Classification (NCBI taxonomy): domain Eukaryota; kingdom Viridiplantae; phylum Streptophyta; class Magnoliopsida; order Asparagales; family Iridaceae; genus Iris; species Iris pallida. The sequence continues at coordinate 38,467,996 of JANAVB010033017.1, forward strand.
GAACGCTGTATATAGGGTCTGTAAATACTACGACTAAAACAGATAAAGGTACCTGAACAGTATATACACTCCGAATGGAGGTGACATAGCAATACAGTCTCAATCACATATATCAAACTAAGGTAGATAGCACGGAAAGGAAATACGATAGATAAAGTAGAAAATAAGTCCAAGATCCACAAGTCAGAGCTATACACAAAACATCCAGAGTCTCAGAAAATATATAATAGATACTAGAAATCTGAAAGTGCTAGCTGGCTCGCAGGCCAGGCAAACCTAACTAACTAAACTACTCAGGGTGAGCAAAGTCTAGTGGCTCTACCAACAAGCCACAGTCTAAGTCTACTCCGTCAGACTCGACCCCATAGTAGGTCGGGCAATCAGTCTCTAAATCATCTGTAAAAATTTTCAACGGTATCCTGTCAGAAAAATGAGCAAGTACACACACCAACAACAGTTCCATGTGAATTGACAAAAGCTATAAGAGACAGTATAATGAAATACAAGACAAAATCAACTGGAAATACATATCAGGATGTGAGTACTGAAAAGGACGATAATGCATATATATATATAGGATGACTTGGGAACTATTCGGAAGCCAAGTTACAACCTCTAAACCAAACAAGGACCGGAGTTGTAACCCTTCTCCCGAACAGAACTTAGCCTCCTACGAAAATAAATATAGAAGGTGCCTTGAATTATTAGTGTGTTATGTGATCGGCTTGGGAAAATATGATCAGGCTTTCCATCCGACCGGCTATGAACCCTGTATACAATAGAACGATAAGGCCAGTCACCATAGAAAGCTATGAACCGTATAGGGTAAGGCTTTACCCGTCGTGAGGCGAGGGTATAGCTATGAACCGTATGTACCATAGAACCATGTGGGAATTTGATCACACAACCACTAATAACTCCCCCATTCCCAAATAGTACAATGGATCTGGACATGATACGTTATGACACGGAATTCCATAAGAGGGTAGCAAGTCCCCTTTTGAAATCGGTATCTATACCAATACATCGAAATAAGATAGAATATGTACCAATATACCATGTAACTCTAGGAATAACATCCCATGTCATGATCCAACATATACTAGTCCGTAAACTGTCGTGACTGGAAATCGAGTATAACACTACAGCTGAATCGGATATAGCAGATATCAAGATAATAAAAACTATCAGTGAATGTACTCGCCTGTGGTCCTGAGCTGATAGGGTGAACAGACGCTCAGAGTGATCACAGACCTAAAATAAGATACTATGAGTCAAACAGGGCTAAAAACTGAGAAAGAAAACTAATTCAAGTCATGAATGCAAGTCTAAGTCAAAACTAGGTCAATCTAGGTCAAACTGAGTCACACTAGGTCATACTGGCTCATACTAGGTCATACTAGGTCACTGGGAGTCAATCCAAGTCAAACTAGGTCAATCTGGTTCAAGGGTTGACTTACAGTTGACTTTTGGTCAAAAAATCAACTCTGGTCAACTCTGGTCAACACCGAGTCAACCCTGGGTCAACTCTGGGTCAAACAAGTCAAATATTGACTACCAGTTGATTTTCAGTCAACTGGTCAACTCTGGTTTGGTTTCGGTCAAATCGGGTCGCTTAAAGGCTAAGTTTGACTCTCGGTTGACTTTTGTTGACTTTTGGTCAAAAAGGTCAACCGACGTCAAAACTAGTCTATGAGCACCATATTTGATCATTACCAACCACGAGAATCAAATTCTAACTCTATCTTAGACTCCAAACTCAAATACCCTATTTCTAGGCAAAACTTGCATTACCTTACCAAGGTAAATCCCGATACCTTGCCCAATACCAAGGAAACCCCGCTAATACCCAAGATACTAGCCTAGGCTCTTTAGGGTAGATAGATACCAACCTATCTAAGGTTTACCTACCAAGAATTTGGGGTATCCTAGGTATCTAGGCTATGTTAGGATACATGGGTATTGATTTACCCTATTACCTAATCCATATCATATATTTCCCTTATATCTACCCAACACTCACTCACATACAACACTCTCACAATATACCACACTCATAGGCCCTCCTATAGGTTTTCCTACTAGTTGTATATAGGCTAAACTATGGTTCACTAGCTACACTCATAGGTAGGCTCTCACACACACCCACAAACTAATAGATACACCCACACACATAGGCCATTTGTATGGAATGATATGTGGTTATGGTGGACCGAAACTGAAGTGGTTGTGGACTAATTTTGGGTGGAATGTCAAGGCTAACATGGTTGAACCATGGACTGATTTTGGATGGTGTATAGGGCTGTCTATAGGGGCTGGTTCATGGACTGTCTTTGAGTCAAAATAGGACAGCACTATAGAAAAAATCTGGACTGAATTGAAGGCAATGTGGGGACTGTTTTACAGTCCAATGGGGCTGATTTTGTGGAGTAACATGACAACCAATAGGCTGTGTTTGGGACAGCAATATAGGGGGTGATTAATGAGGACTGAAATGGCAATGTAAGGGGGCTGTCTTGACAGTGAAGGACAGCCAACAATGGGGAATACATGGACTGAAATGTGGTTGTTTGTAGGGTGGTTCATGGAGGACTTGAGGGGACTGTTTTGTAGTATTTCTGGACTGTTTTGGGCTATTGGGGACAGCCAAGTGCTGTCCCATATAGACTGAAATAATAGGAAAAAGGGGACAGCCAAGGGGGGTTAGATAGGACTGAATTTGTGCAATGTGGACTGTCATTTGACAGCCACATGAAGGGAAATGGCTGGACTGATTTGGAGCCAAAGGGACAGCCACAAGCTGCTGTTTGGTTGGGTTTTTCCTCCTCTAACACATCACAAACACTCTCATCCATCTCCCTATAACTCCTCTTCACATAACCCTCTCAAACATATCATCAAACACAACACCTACACTAACAACCACACACACATTCTCCACCTCTCCAATACTTGGCCGACCACTCTAGCCCCCCATCCAACACCAAGATCACATCACATTCCCACCATAACACATCCACAAATATATAACCCAATATATATATATATATATATATATATATATATATATATATATATATATATATATATATATATATATATAACCATATATATATACATATATATATACATATAGATTATAGGAATATGATACATTATAATACATAGGCAAACTCAATTCTAAACACACAGAAATCTGGAATTAATATTTAGAACAACAGTAAATCAATATACCAATAATTCTACAAGTGTCCAAATAGAGTTTTCTCTATTAGGACACGATCCTACTCCTAAGACACCTCTACAAATGTCCAAATGGACACGAAATGGACACCAATGGGCACCAAACCTTGGGGGTCATTTCTATAGGTCAAAATGAATCTAATGCATGAGAGAACTGAGAGAGGGAAAGGATTTATACCTCCCGATGATTCGATTCGATCCCGAAACGCCACCGACACGTAGAAATCCCAAACGGACACGAACAAGCTCCGAATCCTCTCAAACTTGAGGAGCTCCTTCCTTGGATAGAATGGAGAAGGAAGGAAGAAGATTTGGTGAAGAAATGGGAGGATTTGGTGGAGAAATTTCTAGGGTTTGCTCTCTAGAAAAAATTAGGGAAGAACAAGAGAGAGAATGGAAAAGGAAATAATGAAGTGGCTAATCCCTATCCATACCAAAAGTGGCCAGCCAATATGGGTGGTTTTGTCCTATTAGGAAAAGTCCAAAAGCCCCTTTTCTAGTCTATTTACTAATACATTGGTAAGGGGTTAAGTCGGGGGTAGTTTGGTCAATCCTAAAATACTAATCCATATTAATACTAACCAAAATAATTATTCTAGTCACTAACTAAAATAACTAACATGTGGGCCATGGCTAACTAGTCTGTGGGCCCGCTAGAGTCAAAACTACCCCGGGTCCCCGATATAAGTCGGAATGAGCTGAAATTCGAACCCGACTCAAATAACCCCAAAGTATTATTATAAATAAATAAATAATTTCAAAAAATATTCAAAAGTAAAAAATGATAAAAATACCCCTGTTTCTGGAAACTGGGGGTGACACATACGCCCTAGATATCTGTTGGTAGAATTGTTAGCAACTAGTTAGAAGACTATAAGATTTTAGTGACCTGTGTTTCGAGAGAGTAATGTGACCAAATGTGGGTAGAAGCTCTCGAGGTTTCGTAGTTACAAAATGGCTTGGAGAAGGATATAAACTATTTTGAGGAATTAAATTTTAAGAAGATTAAGGTAAAAGTATAATTTCGAATTTTAAGAAATAGTTATGAATTAGAATTTCGAGGAAAACTTGTAATATTTTAAAATATTTTTGGACTACCCCAGGTAAGTAGTGCCCTTACACTATGTTTGGGAACATATGAGGGGAGGGAGATAAAAATTTGAGAGGAAGGAAATTTGAGGGAGAGGAAAGTTAACTTTACCTTTCTTGTTTGGATGACCAAAAAATGAGGAGAGAAAAAGTAAAAAATTAACTTTTGTTTGTTTGTGGGAGATAGATAAAATTACTGATTTGTCCTTAACTTTTTCATGATTTTTAAAATAAACAATTGATAGGAGTTAAACTCATCCGTAAGTTTTATTTATGAGGTGTCTCATAACGTGAGTTGTAGATTAACTAATCCAGTAATATATATGAAGTTAACTAATAAATAAATCTACAAGACACCTCATAAACAAAAAAATCTTATATTTATGATTTTCTTTTGCTAGAGATATGTCAAAAATCATAAATATATATTTATGAGGTGTCTACAACTCACGTTTATGATTTTTTTAAGATTAACTATATACGTGAGTTGTAGATTTTTTTAAGATTAACTATATGTACGTTGAGTTGTAGATTTTTTAAGATTAACTATATACGTGAGTTGTAGATTAACTAGATTTTTTTTAAGATTAGCTATAAATGTTTATATTTATATTTTTATTATTAGAGATAATATAGTAATGTAAGAAATTTAACTAATAAATAAATCAAAATACAAAATCTTATATTTGAATTAAGATTTAAATAATAAAATATTACCTTTAAAATAATAAATTTTATATCAATTAAACTCCTACGATATTTATTTATTTATGAGATGTCTTATACGTGAGTTGTAGATAATTTATAGCAATTAAACTTGTTTAATCTTGTGATAAGATAGTTTACATATTTGTTTAAACAAACTACACAGAAACTTCATGTACAGAAATTGACGTAAGTTACATATTTGAACAAAATTTAAAATCAACAAGATTTAAAAATAGAACAAAATAAAAAGGATAAAATAGTTTGATTACCTGATATGTAGCAATCACAACCGATAATATTTTTGTGATATGTAAGCTGATAGGAGAGAAATATATATACTACCCGAAGAAAAAAATAAGAAAAAAAATATGAAAGGATAACCTAGAAAAAAGAATATTTTTTGGTGGAGCCTACCAGCAGACGAGTCTCATTTTCATCATCAAATCCCTCTACAGGGACAGGATCTGTCGCCACCTCCCGGTCGGCAGCCTCCTCAGCTTTCGCTACTAAGTCCGGAGTAGGGCTCGGCAATGCTACAGCCGACCTCTCCTCATCATGACAAGGAGGGGAATCAACCCTCTTCTCCGTTCCAATCACGTCCGTTGCCCCCACAACAGACTCATGCAACTCTGGAGGAACGTCATCTAAAGATGATGAACTCCACTCTACTTCCTCATCAGGAAGTCCCGTGTCCGCAGGACCCTCAACGTCCAAGGCCCCCACGGCAGCTTGCACCATCCCGGAAGTTGCTGCAACCTCAGTGTCTCTTCCGATAAAGTCTGGAGATACTAAAACCTCCGCAGGAACAACATCTTCAGGATTCTCTTCCATTGGAGACATCACCATCGGAGGAATGCGCTCGTCAGAAGAGCTTGCCACCTCCTTCGGTTTACTGGCGCCCGGTTTCGAAACACGGGTTTTCTTCTTCGACGATCCATGCAAGAAGAAAAGCACAGGTCACCAAAATGACAAGATGAGCCAGATTACGGAGGACGCTTTACCTCAGCAGGGACTGATTCTAGTGACGCAGCCTTTGGAGTCGTCACTTTCCTCGGCCTTTTTGGCACAGACGAACCGGCTTCTGCGTCAGCCCATCTCTTCCCAACAGGGGGATCTCTCACTGATGCTACAGTAGCAGCCCGATATCTCGTCAATTCTGGTGGACGATATGACCGAGCCGCCACCAACATATTCGTCGTAGCCTCTAGCTGAATTCCAATGATAAAACTGGTCTCCCTATCATAATCAGGAGATACAGTATTTATGGTACAATACAGCTTAACGGCCGAATACATGATCTGTGGCCGAGGGTTGCGAACTGGCGTAGTAAAATGAACACCAGTGCACCAGGCATTGTAATATTGCCAGCCCCGGGCTCCGTCCAGTAAACTTTCGGCAAACCCCAGACTGTTACTGGGATTCCGTAACATTAGCTGGGTGTAGCCAAACTGGCGAGCAAACCGGCTTGGCAGATATGGCTCCAGATAATACCTATTTTGGATGCGGTAAACCAAGTGGGAAGGTCGAATACTTTGCAACCAACGAAAACCCCATTTCGGCAGAGTAATCGCATCTTCACCAGAGTCGTCCAAATCTTGGTCAGCCTCAAAATTCTTGAAGATGGGACCGACCTTGACAATCTCCCACCCCTGAAGATAGGACAAAACTCTCCTGCAGACGGGGACGCCTGTGTGCAACCACTTTCTCTTGTAGAAGAGGTGGATAAAGGCGTCACCTTCAACGTGATCCTCCTCCGGGCCTGGACTCATCACGTTCGGATGATGTAGAATCAACCATCCCATCAGATAATGGAATGGTAGTTCGGCCCGGACAAAGTTGTCATTCCTACCTCTCCCATGTATCACATCCTCAGCAAAGGTCCTCAAGCCCCGCAACAGGTTACACACCATCGCGGGGAGAAGAGCCAAAGGGCGACCAAAAGCCAATTTTACTGCTGGCAATACTGCCTTAGATGACATCCGGTGCACACAGTGCCAGAAGCAGCTATACATATTGTCGCCACTTTTATTTGAACGGGGGGCCTCTCGTCCAACCGGCTTATTTCAGAAGTCACTTCCGCAGGTTTCAGCCCTTGCGGAGTCGTAAACCGGATCTTCGAGAAATTCGCCAAATCCTGCTTGAAGACGTAATCCCTCCAAGCAGTCACAAGAGGCTGAAACTTACCTTTATCCCTCCGTTGCATCAGATAATGATGGCTCGCCACATCTTTGAAAATGGCCATCATCTTCGGGTCCTTCTTCTCCAAGACAAGGATCTCTTCGTTTGACGGAAAGTATTCTTCGTACGGTTTCGAGCCCCAGGAAAGCTTGGATATCTCGTACATTTCATGGAGAGCCAATCCCAACTCCTCTACTGGAGTAAAGAAAGTGCCAGTCTGGATATTGAACATTTCCAAGAGCTCAAGGAATATATGCTTATTGAGATCCACGCCAGCCTGTGTGGCACGTATAGCAGCCGTCAGCCCAATCTCTTTAAGCTCAGCCTTGAACTTCGACAACACCCAAAGGGTCAACTCGTCCTACTTCGGCATGTGGTGACACCAATCTTCAATCCTAAAGCTACCTTTCGGATACATGACCCTCGATGTTAGCATCCGATTTGCAAAGGTCGAAGCACTGAAGGCAAAGGTGTCATTAGGGACCTCACTATAAAGGCTCCCAGGACGCAAAGTTCGGCAACTAAACGAGGGTCCGGCTCGCGTAGCGGCCAAGGTATCCCTTTGATTTGAAGTAGCATAAATCGAAAGAGTACCCCCCATTGTCCCTCCTTGAGAAGGAGTAAGTTCCCAGGGCATCCTTCTCTTGGAAGCTAAACGGTAGAAGGCCGTCAGCGGCAATTGGCGTTCAAGTTGTCGCATATACAGAACTATGCCCTTTGCAGAGAAGAACCAGTATTTTTTGATCTTCAGTATCTTCGTCTCGGTGGAGATCAGTCGGTCACCGAAAAAAAGGCAAGTTTTAAGAAGGTCACATCCTCGGATTCAGCAGATTCTAGTTTACTGCCCTCCATCATACTCTGGAGGAAAATCGACGACTGATTCTGGATCTGCATCATTCTCTCAGGAGGTTGATTCTGTAGGATAGCATCCTTCGCGGGGTTGATAACCTCCTCGTCAAAATCAACTCCTATTTGACAAAGAGAAGTATCCAGAAGGACTTCATTCAGCAAAAGGATTGTCATCAACACTGACACAACAAAAACGAAAGTCAGGCAAAAAGCTTTAATAAGACAAAGTGTGTCATGCAACCCGGCGCATCATCAGGGTCTAAACCCATGCGCGTCAGCAGTGAAGCTTCGGCGCATCATCAGCGTCTAAACCCATGCGCGTTGGCAATGGAGCTTCGGCGCATCATCAGGGTCTAAACCCATGCGCGTCAGCAGTAGAGCTTCGATGCATCTTCAGGGCCTAAACCCATACACGTCGACGGAATAAAAACTCGGCACATCATCAGGACAGAGGTCCATGCTGTAGAACCCTAGAGGGGGGTGAATAGGAAAATAAAAAATAACTAGAGCAACAGAAGCAATATATGACAAATAAAAGTAAAGAGTAGGAAGATCAAACACAAGATGTATCCTGGTATCCTCGCTTGAGGCAATCCAGTCCCGGAATCTCTCCGACTTAAATCAACTATTTAATCAAATAGTACACACGAGTTTGGATCCAAAGAACTCGCCAACTTCAACACGAGTTTGGATCCGAAGACTCGCCAACTTCAACACACGAGTTTTCTTACGAAGGCTCGCCAACTTCAAACAAATGAGAAGAGAATTTGTTGATCTTCTAACACGTGAAGATCGAAAAATACAACTCTTAAATACTCTAGCACTTTGGGAGAGGATGACAATTAAAAGCTTGGTAGAGTATTAATGGTGGAGCTCTTGGTTGTTTGGAAAATTTATGGCAAGAGTTGGTCAAAGCCTCAAAAGGGAGAGAGCTTTCATTTATAGAGAAACCAAGAGTGGGTAACATTTAATGCTCTGGATACAGGCAGACCGGCATACCGTCGGTATACCGGTCAAATAGTAACGGTCATATTAATGACCGTTTGAGAGCATTAAATGTGGCCATTAATGTAAGTCAGAGCAATTCAAAAACCAAATATTTGAAACCCGGTATACCGTCGGTATACCGATGTTTTGTCACAGAACGTTTTCATGCAAGCAAAAACGGTATACCGTCGGTATGCCGACGTTTTATCACAGAACGTTTTGTGGTCCACAAAACGGTATACCGCCGGTATGCCGGAGCATACTGTCGGTATGCCGACAATTTGTTACAGCAAGTTCTGGGTCGATAAAAATGGTATACCGCCGGTATGCCGGAGCATACCGTCGGTATGCCGACAATTTTTCACAACAACTTTATGGACGATAAAAATGGCATACCGCCGGTATGCCGAAGCATGCCGCCGGTATGCCGCTCTGTAAGTAATTAAATTTTGACTTGTGCTTTTACTTGTCATCCGTCCTTAGGTGTTTACAGATATACCTAGACTTTGTACAGACACGAAGACTCTAAGCAGGAGGAAGCCGTCTTATGCAAGGAGCGCCGGTAACTGCTTCAGTCTTCGATGCAAAGGATGGTTGCACTTGAACGGAAAGACTTTATGTAGTAGAGCTTCTGAGAAGATATGAATCTGAAGACACAGAAAACTAAACTACGAAGATGCTGTTAATATATCAAAATAAAATGTGCCAACAATCTCCCCCATTTTGATAATTGACAAAATAGAGAGATAGCATCTTCAGGGAGTAACTCCCCCGTAGGTAGACGACTCCCCCTCAATACGTTTTCTCCCCCTTTGTCACTTAGTCAAAGATTAAAAAAAAGAAATAAAATATAGCAATAATAAGGACAAGAGCATAGAATAAAAAAGCATGTATTGATATATGGAAGTGAAAGATGAATACGTGCAAGACCTTCATACTACATAAGACAATTTAAAAGACTCTCCTCGGCGAGAGTTTGGTAACATGAGAAAGACACAAACCAAGTCCCCGCAGGACTGCAAAGTACTAGAACCAACCACACATAGGTCCCCGAAGGACCGCAAAAGATAGAATAAAAAAAACAAACACAACAAACTAAGACACTCATTATTCGACGCCATCATCAAAAGGAAGCCACCCCTAATCGTCTGCCGGGTCGTCCCCACCATCCTGAGCCTGATGAAAAGCGCCAAAAGGATCAATGCCGTCCGGGTACATGAACCCATAGGCATTGGGATCGGAAAAGCGCGAGGCCTGGTACATTGGATCTTGAAGATTCAGATCCAGAAACATGTTTCGGTCCAGAATAGTACGCTGAATAAAGTAGGCTTGGTCATGGAAGCGGGACTGAATCAGAGCGCTAAGGCCACGAGTATGAGTCCTCATCTGTTCCTCTGCCAGCGCCATACGCATGTCAAAATGCTGCTGAGTCAGCGGCATGTAGCGGCCGGATGCAGGAGGAGTAGATGCGGGAGCAGCAGGAGTGGAAGCTGGTGGCTCTTGGGAAGAAGCACGAAGTAGAGGCACCACTAGCGGAGCGGGAAACAGCGAGATAGGAATGGACGCCATCCGAGGAGCAAAGGGAGAGATCGACTTGCATGGCTTCCAGAAGGAGAGTGATGAAGGAGCCGTAGTAAAGGTTCTGCTTTCCCGCTGGCATGACACCTTTGATGGCATGAAGGAGAGTCTTGGGGAAGGAGAAGGACTTCCTTGCATAGAGGTAGTACATGCACACCAGGGCGTCGCCGGTAATGGCGTCATAGTTCCCGTCCTTAGGATAGAGTGTGTGGCACACAATCCTATGGAGCTCGTAGTAAAACGGCTCCAGCTGTGCGGAAAGGGCCGGGATAGCAGGAGGGTTGGGGCCCTTGCAAATAATTTGGCAGAACTCGTCGAAGGGGGCCGTCGCCGAAGAGTGAAGAGCAGCCAAGGATGGCAAAGCTTCGCCTTTGTCCGGGATGCCGAGGATGTTGCCGATGTCCCGAGATGTGAGACGGAAATGACGATCGTTGACAATCGACTGTATGGCGCCGTGCTCGTCGTCCGGGACCAAGTTGCAGTAGAAGAGACGGACGGCGGCGGGGTAGATAGGAATCTAACGTCGAAGGAGGCAAGAGAGTCCGGCCTCATCAAATAGAGAGACATGGCCGGGGAAGAGATTCCAATTGATTGCTCGGCCCTTGAAGACATTATGATGAACAAAGTCTTGAAACCAAGTCTCGGCCGCCAAGGAGGAGGTAAAGACCCGCTGATCATACCCGTGAGGGAGAGCCACCGGAGTGAAGGGATTGAAGAAGGTAGAGGAGGAGCGGGGACGCTTCGGATTGGCCATGGAGGAAAGTTGGAGTAGGAAGTTAGGGTTTAGATGAGGATGGGAGAATGATAGAGAATGAAGAAGAAGGAAAAAAGATAGGGTTTTTAAAAGGAAGGAGGGAAGAGAATGGTTGTGGAGTTGGGAAAGGAAGGGGTAGGTTGGGGAACGGTTAAAGAGAGAAGTAATGGGGGATATGAAGAGATAGTGGGTTGGAAATGATGATAAGGGAGTAAAAAGAGGAGTAATGGGGGATGTGAAGAGATAGGTAGTAAATGTGATGGGAAGTTATGAATTGGGAAGATGAGAGGGTAATTAATAGGGATGTGATGGATGTAAAAGAATTAAATGAGTGTTGAGAAGAATAAGGAAAGAAAGGAGGAAAGGTGGGCCCGGTTCTGGATTTGAAAAGTTGTCCGCCGCGATCCGGCATACCATCTGTATGCCGACGTATACCGACGGTATGCCGAATTTCGAGACAGAACCTAATTCTGAATCGAAAAGCGGCATGCCGCCGGTATACCGCCGTATACCGTCGGTGTGCCGGCCAAGAAGATTTACGGGTCAAAAGATAAAATGCATAATTCTTGGCAAAGGAAGGTGAAAAGATCTTCCAGGAGCGATTTGGTGAAAATATCGGCTAGCTGATAAGTAGTATCAATAAATTCAAGACGAATATCTCCCTTTTGTTGATGGTCACGAAGAAAATGGTGTCTAATTTCAATGTGCTTCGTGCGTGAGTGACAAATCGGATTTTTCGTGAGATTGATTGAGCTAGTGTTATCACATTTAATAGGGGTGCAAGAATGAAAAATGCCATAATCTAAAAGTGTTTGTGACATCCAAAGAATTTGTGCACAACAGCAACCATCCGCAATATACTCGGCCTCAGTGGTTGAAAGAACAACAGAATTTTATTTCTTACTAAACCACGATACCAAAGATTTCCCAAGGAATTGACATGTGTCGCTGGTACTTTTTCGATCAATCTTGCATCCGGCAAAATTCGCATCCGAAAAGCCGTGAAGCTCGAAGGATGAAGATTTCGGATACCAAAGGCCCATGTTAACGGTGCCTTTGAGATAACGAAAATTGCGCTTAACGGCAGACAAGTACGATTCATTTGGATTAGCTTGATATCGTACACATAAACAAACACTAAACATGATATCGGGACGGCTAGCAGTTAAATACAGTAAACTACCGATCATACCTCGATACTTACGGATGTCGACCGGTGTGCCATCTCCATCATTGTCAAGCCTTGTCATTGTGGCCATAGGAGTCCTCATTAATTTGGATGAGTCGAGTTTGAAACGCTTGAGGAGATCCTTTGTATATTTTGCTTGATTGACGAAGGTCCTTTTGGGTCCTTGTTTGATTTGTAACCCCAAAAAGAATGATAGCTCACCCATCATACTCATTTCGAATTCTTCCTGCATAACTTTAGCAAATTCAACACAAAGTGTGTTATTAGTAGAACCAAAAATAATGTCATCGATATAAATTTGAACCAATAAGAGAGTACCATTATGGGATTTAATAAAAAGTGTTGTGTCAACTTTTTCTTTTGAAAAATTGTGTGAAACAAGAAAGGAGCTAAGGCGCTTATACCAAGCACGGGGAGCTTGTTTGAGGCTATAAAGGGCTTTGTGGAGTTTGAACACGTCATTAGGAAATTGAAAATTTTCAAAGCCGGGAGGTTGTTTAATATAAACTTCCTCTTTAATAATACCATTCAGAAAAGCACTCTTAACATCCATTTGAAAGAGCTTGAAGTCATTAAAACAAGCAAAAGCACAAAGCATACGAATGGATTCAAGACGTGCAACCGGAGCATAGGTTTCGTCGTAGTCAATGCCTTCCTCTTGGTTATAGCCTTGAGCAACCAATCAGGCCTTGTTACGAGTCACTAACCCATCTTCATTAAGTTTGTTATGAAACACCCATTTTATTCCAATAATGGGGTGATTGCTAGGTTTTGGGACAAGTTCCCAAACCTTGTTTCGCTCAAATTGATTAACTCCTCTTGCATCGCTATCATCCAAAATTTATCAAGAAAAGCATCATTAACATTTTTAGGCTCTATTTGAGAGATACAAGCCACGTTTGCACAAAGATCACGAGTGGTGGATCTAGTACTAATACTGGTGGAAGGATCCTCAATGATAAGTTCCTTAGGATGATTGGTGACAAATCTCCATTCTTTAGGGAGATCATTTTAAGGAGGCTCGAGAGGAGACTCTTTTGATGGAGTCACAACTTCATTGTTAGATGAAGAAGGACGATCTTCAATAGAAGAGTTCTCCAACACAAACGAGATGTCATCAATATCCTCGGAAGAGGAGAATGTAGAAGAGTTAAGTTCATTAAAAGAGACATTGATTGACTCTTCGACAACAAGACTTCTTTTATTAAAAACACGAAAACCTTTACTATGAGTAGAGTATCCAAGGAATATTCCTTCATTGGCTTTTTCTTCAAACTTGCCTAGGTTATCCTTGGTATTCAAAATAAAACAATTACAACCAAAAACTTTAAAATATTCAATAGAGGAAATTTTGTCAAACCAAAGCTCATAAGGAGTCTTCTTAGAAATAGGTCTAATCAAGACCCTATTTATAACATGACATGCCGTATTAACGGCCTTCGCCCAAAAATATTGAGGGAGCTTATATTGGTTTAACATAACCCGGGCCATATCACCAAGGGTTCTATTCTTTCTCTCCACAACACCATTTTGTTGAGGAGTTCATGGACAAGCAAAATCATGTCCAAAACTATTCTTTTTACAAAATCTTTTGAAATCGGCATTGTCAAATTCTCCTCCATGATCACTTCTAATTTTGTTAATAGAAAAGCCTTTCTCATTTTGAACACGTTTACAAAAAGCAAAAAATTCACGAAAAGTGTCACTTTTGCAAGCAAGAAAAATAATCCAAGTAAATCTCGAAAAATCATCAACCAAAACAAAAGCATAAAGCTTGCCTCCAAGGCTAGCAACTCTACTAGGACCAAAAAGATCCATATGAATAAGTTGAAGAGGTCTAGAAGTACTCACAGAGTTGATTGATTTGAAGGATGACTTTGTTAACTTACTCTTCTCGCATTCTTCACACACCATATCTTTTTTGAACGGGATACTTGGGAGTCCTCTTACGAGCTTCTTGGTAGCAAGACAAGAGATGGTATCCATGTTGGCGTGTCCGAGTCTCATGTGCCAAAGCCAACTCTCATCGTTCTTAGCAACTAAGCACCTGTCATTGTTAGTATCTTCAACAAGATATAAAACATAGATATTGTTTTCTCTAATGCCTTCATAAACAATAGATCCACTAGAGCTATCGATAATGAAGCATTTAAGCTTAACAAACTTGATATCATAACCATTATCGGTAAGATGACTAATACTAAGAAGATTGTGTTTAAGATTAGTAACAAGACACACATTCTTAATACAAGGATAAGGAGGGGAACCTATATTACCATTTTCTATAGTGTGACCTTTAAGATTGTTACCAAAAGAGACATGTCCTTCCTTCTTCATCGATAGCGTTGTAAATAATAAAGCATCCCCGGTCATGTGCCGTGAACAACCGCTATCGAGAATCCACTTGCTTCTAGCATGAGAAGGACTCTTCACCTACAACATAAGTTGAAGATGAACATTTTGGTACCCATGATCTTATGGGTCCTTGAGTGTTAGTCTTAGGAACCCACATGAAAACTTTCTTATCAACAAGTTTTCTTGTATGACAATAATTTGTCGTATGTCCAATCAAGCCACAGTAATTGCAAATTATAGAGTATTTAGAAGAAAATATATGAGAATCATGCATATGTGAATCTCTGGTGCGAGTAGCTCTAACATTAGTATTGTGATAATGATAATAAAAAGCATGATGTGAAGTGTTTTTCTTAACAAAAGGTCCTTTCCTTATGTTAGAAAAGGATTTGTGTGTAGTATTCATGTAAGAAGTATGCCTAGCATTGTGATGAGTGTGGAGGTGTCTTGGAGCATGCATGTGAGTAGTGTTCTTATTACCTAATTTCTTACTCTGTATAAGAAGATCATTATACTTAATAGAAGTGTCATATTCTCTCCTATTAGCATCTTGAACTTTGTGTATAGCAAATTCATAAGAACTTATCATGGATTGAATCTCATCATCCTTTTTTTTGACGGTGTCAAGAGATTCTTGAAACTTGAGTCGCAAAGACTCTATTTCATCCGTGTCAGAAGCAGGAGATTTTCCCTTTACATCAATAATGATGCTTGAGAGTCTTTCTACTTCAAGTTGAAGAGCATCAACCTCTTTTAGAGATTTCTTATATTTATTCCTAATACCTTTGTGCTCTTCATGCAATTCAAGGATAGCTTTCTCCAAATCATCATAAGTAAGAGTATTTAGGGGGAGATCATCAAGTACCTCATCGGTTGCCATGAGAAAAACGTTGGCATTGTGTTTGCACTCTTTGTCGTTGTCGGAGTCGCTTGCGTCACTCTCACACCAAATGCTTGTGTTGGCAAATTTTCTGGAGGATGAGCTTCCCTTGCTAGGCTTCTCGTACTTGCTTGAGTATTTTCTTATCATCGGATAGTCCCTCTTGATGTGTCCGGGTCTTCTGTATTGATAGCACGCCGGATCTTCTTCATTGTCCCGTCTGAAGCGGTTGGCTTTGTTGAATTTGAGAAACTTTCGGAAGTGCTTAGCTGTGAGAGCTATTTCTTCATCGTCGTCCGACTCATTGTCGTCGGAGCTATCCTTGGAGTAGGACTTTGTAGCTTTGAGAGCAAGAGATTTTTCCTTCTCTTTGGTCTTCTCCTTCTCCTTCTCTTGTATGGAGGATTCCTCTTGATCCTTCATATCAAGTTCATGAGTCATTAGCTTACCCATGAGGGTATCAAGGTTCATGACTGTCAGGTCGTTCCCCTCAATGATTGCGGTAGCTTTAGAACTCCAAACTTTCTCAATCCTCTAAGAATTTTTCTGATCTTTTTATGAGCTGGATATTCCTTAGCAAGAGAAGAGAGAGGATTAATAATGTCACCAAAACGAGTAAACATGCAAGTAATAGATTCATCATGCTTCATCTTAAAGGACTCATATTCTTGCGTGAGTCTACTAATCTTGGATTCCTTCACTTGTGAAGTCCCCTCGTGTGTGACTTCAAGTAACTTTCAAATCTCATTGGAAGTCTTGCAAGTAGAGATTCGGTTGAATTCACTATTATCGAGAGCACAATAAAGAGCGTTCATTGTCTTGGCATCTCGACTCGCAAGCTTCTTGGTGTTTTCAGTAAGTGTGTCCCTAAGGGTGTCAGAAGCAATATCCTCAATAACTCTGGAAGGAGTAGAAAGACCATTTATCACACAATCTCATAAATCGAAATCTATGGACTTCAGATAAATGTTCATCCTAATCTTCCAGTAGTTATAGTTGGTTTCATCAAATAGGGGAGGCCTATTTGTGGAGTGTCCTTCATTGTGGAAGGTGTTGATACTAGAGTTAGAGGCCATGGATCACTCAAAGGGTGTAAATCCAAATCAAGAGAACAAAGCTCTGATACCAATTGTAGAACCCTAGAGGGGGTGAATAGGGAAATAAAAAATAACTAGAGCAACAGAAGCAATATATGACAAATAAAAGTAAAGAGTAGGAAGATCAAACATAAGATGTATCCTGGTATCCTCGCTTGAGGCAATCCAGTCCCGGAACTCTCTCCGGCTTAAATCCACTATTTAATCAAATAGTATACACGAGTTTGGATCCGAAGAACTCGCCAACTTCAACACGAGTTTGGATCCGAAGACTCGCCAACTTCAACACACGAGTTTTCTTACGAAGGCTCGCCAACTTTAAACAAATGAGAAGAGAATTTGTTGATCTTCTAACACGTGAAGATCGAAAAATACAACTCTTAAATACTCTAGCACTTTGGGAGAGGATGACAATTAAAAGCTTGGTAGAGTATTAATGGTGGAGCTCTTGGTTGTTTGGAAAATTTATGGCAAGAGTTGGTTAAAGCCTCAAGAGGGAGAGAGCTTTCATTTATAGAGAAACCAAGAGTGGGTGACATTTAATGCTCTAGATACAGGCAGACCGGCATGCCGTCGGTATGCAGCGGCATACCGTCGGTATACCGGTCAAATAGTAACGGTCATATTAATGACCGTTTGAGAGCATGAAATACGGCCATTAATGCAAGTCAGAGCAATTTAAAAACCAAATATTTGAAACCCGGTATACCGTCGGTATGCCACGGCATACCGTCGGTATACCGACGTTTTGTCACAGAACGTTTTCAGGCAAGCAAAACGGTATACCGCCGGTATACCGGAGCATACCGTCGGTATGCCGACGTTTTATCACAGAACGTTTTGTGGTCCACAAAACGGTATACCGCCGGTATGCCGGAGCATACCGTCGGTATGCCGATAATTTATCACAGCAAGTTCTGGGTCGATAAAAATGGTATACCGTCGGTATGCCGGAGCATAATGTCGGTATGCCGACAATTTGTCACATCAACTTTGTAGACGATAAAAACGGTATACCGTCGGTATGCCGAAACATGCCGCCGGTATGCCGCTCTGTAAGTAATTGATTTTTGACTTGTGCTTTTACTTGTCATCCGTCCTTAGGTGTTTACAGATATACCTAGACTTTGTACAGATACGAAGACTCTAAGCAGGAGGAAGCCGTCTTATGCAAGGAGCACCGGTAACTGCTTCAGTCTTCGATGCAAAGGATGGTTGTACTTGAACTGAAAAACTTTATGTAGTAGAGCTTCTGAGAAGATATGAATCTGAAGACACAGAAAGCTAAACTACAAAGATGCTATTAATATATCAAAATAAAATGTGCCAACACATGCGCGTCGGCGACACAGAGTTAGGGCACACCAACTCAGCCGTGTGATCCAAAACCCGTCTGAACAAAAAATAGTAGAAAAGACGACACCCACCCGTCACCGCAGGCCGAACGTCGGCCGGAGTCACAATGGCGACATGAGCGTCTTCCTCGGCGAACTCCGCAGGCTCCTTTCCCTTGCCAGTACCGTCGCGAGCAGTCTTGGGAGCCATTCCTTGAAGGGAGAAAGTTAGGATTTTTTCGAAGAAGAACTCTAAAGGACAAAAGCAGGGAGAAGAAGAACTCTCTCTCCATCTCATGCCTATTTATAGGCCCAGTCGCACGCGTGAACCGATGAGGTGTGACCTCAGCCGCCGCCTCGGGTTCTGCAAGGAGATAACTGCAAATAAATCCAAAAAGATCATCATTAATCTTCTTGGTTATCGAGGCGTTATCATTTACATTAACTGAGAGGAGCATGCGCCCCATCACTGATGTGCGGATTATCGATGCGCCCGAACAGTCATGCGCCCCAACCACCATGCTTCTTATTCAAAGTATTCCAAAACATTGACCAAAATTTTTTGAAAAATTTGAAGGGGGTCTTGTAGAAGCATGGAATTTTATGATCGGAAATCCTATGCGCCAAACACTACATGCGCCAGGGAGCTCAAACAAAGTACTTGACACAGCAAACCAAAAGTATAGACATTGAAAGAGGATTTTTATTTTCATATAAAAGTCTATTACATGTCTAGAAAAGGCTGTACAAAGGAGAACTTCTACAAAAAGAAAAGACCCCAAGTCTACAGCCATGCGCAGCGACCATCATGCGCTCTTGAACAGGCATAACAGCCACCATGCGCTCTCAGTCAGGCGCATCCCACCATGCGCCCTCAGTCGGGCGCATCCTTTCAGCAGCTCAGTTATGTGCATCCCTTCAGCAGCTCAGTTATGCGCCACCCTTGAACGAGGGTGGCAATCAACCCTCTAGCTGGAGGAAGAGCTCCCCAAATCGAGGAAGAGAGGAGCACCGCAAATCAACCTGCGGCCAGAGGAGGCTTCGAAAGAGCCTCCAAAGACCAAGGAAGACCGCAATCGAAACCGCGGCTAAAGGAGCAGCTTTCAACACAACCAGAATGGGCAACACCCACTCTGACAGAAGAAAGAGCCTCCAAAGACGCAGTACCACAATTCCGATCTGCGGCTCTTCCAACATAACGGAGACGAGGCTCGAGCATCCTGATCTTTGGATACAACAGGCACCTTCCGCCTGCCTCAGAAGCCCTCGACTCTGACTTTTGGATGTAACAGTCACCTTCAAGTGCATCAATGAAGACATTGCGTCGCATCTTCACCTTCGGGAGCATCTCATCAACAGAGTGTGCTCGTGAAAACAAATTTGCTTCGGGAGGACGTGAGATAACGAGAAACAAACTCTCTCCATGCCACTATTTATAGGCCGGACAAATCAAAATCATGCGCCAAGTGGATGGCTCTCCGAATCCGTATAATAAATTTACATTAAATGGATGAACCAAACGCTTCGAATTCAGCCAAGTCAAAAATGGCTATTTAAAGCACTCGAAGAACGCAACCGTCGCACCATTAAAGACGTGTCATGCGGAGCGGATGCGCCGGTCAGACCGTACATCACACAGACGCGCCTCTCAGCACCGAGCGCTTCACAAGCATGCGCCCCCATGCGGCCCCACGCACCTAGTGGAACGCCGATCGATGCGCCCACTCAACAATCCATCACATGTCAAAAATATTAAATGCTGAAGTCTGACAGAGTTGGCAGCATGCCTCTCGAGGACTGAACAGTTGACAGCTTTTTCAGAAAACGAAGCGTCGCCAACGTCAGCATCATCATTACTTTTTTCTGACGGTTACAGCCACGTGGCCGCCCAACCACTGGCATGCGCCTCCGCAGCCATGCGTCCAAAGCTCTGCATGCGCCTCGAGCCATGCACATCAGACTTTTCTCTGATCCCTAAAGACAGAAGTAAAGTCACTACTAAAGCTCTGCATGTGCCTCAAAAGCTATGCACCTCTGAATTTTTTCTGATCCCTAAAGACAGAAGTAAAGTCACTACTGAAGCCTCGTATGCGCCTCAAAAGCCATACGCCCCGAATGGTTCGTGACTCCCAAAGGTTACGAGCCAAAGTCTTCTCATGTGCCCAATCCCAGACGCGTCCTACCAGATCATTCTCCACCAAATCCGAGATCTTCGAGCCATAGGCCTACGACACATGTCCTTTGACTCGATTCACCCAAGATCTCAGCAACAAAAAGATTCTTCCCCCTGCTACGTGCCAGCCCACAACAGCAGCATGAAAGATTCAACTCCTTAATCAAAGCGCATCATCCATGCGCCTCCGTCAGCAATCACCACGTAGCGTCCCCACGTACAGGCGTATCCTATATATGTGCGCATGAGCAGCCAGCCTGCAGACTATAAATAGAGGGGTCATTTTCTTCTTCCATACGAACATACATATACAAACAGAGACGTCGCACAACCATAGAGGCAGATACAGACACTCAACGTCTTCTTCCTCTCCACCAGCTCCAGCACCCAGAGCAACCCAGACCTTCAGAGAACCGATAACCGTCGTCAGATCGTCAACGGAGTTATCGCATTACCACTCGCTCCATCGGCACAAGGGACCCAGATAAACAAAAGTGTACTCCTAGGACTACGTCGAAGTCCTACATTGTAATACTGTTCTGTTTCTATTGAAATTTATAATCAAAAGATTTTAATGGCAAACAGTAGGATTGGAGAGATAGCTTACATGGTTGCACTTCCACCCAACCTAGCAGGAGTTCACGATGTCTTTCACGTATCTCAGCTGAGGAGATATATTCCGGACCCCAGCCATGTGCTAGATCATTCAGAGTTGGACATCGGACCGAGCCTTGCAGTTTCTGAGCAGCCAGTGGAGATATTAGACAGGAGGGAGAAGAGGCTGAGGAACAAGGTTATACCCTTAGTACGAGTAGCTTGGAGCCGTCATTCTCTGGGTGAATCTACTTGGGAGAGGGAGTCGGACATGAGGGAGAGATACCCTTACTTGTTCGATCCAACCGCTGCGAGGGAACCACCCGTTCCCGCTTGATACCTTATAGGTTAGTTTCGATCGTAGCCTTAGTCATTTGTTGCATTGCTTGCTATGTTAGAAATTGTATGGCCTTCAATCCTTGTGAATTTCGAGGACGAAATTTTTCAAGGAGGGAAGACTTGTCAGCCCCTATTTTTCAAATTTAATTTAATTAGTGTTAATTAGTTGCTAATGGCCTATTTAGCTTTAAAATAATTAATTATGATTTTTAGGAATTTTTTTAGAATTTTTAAATGATTTTTTAATAGTTTTTAAATCAATATATATCAATTTGTAATTAATTAAAATGTTTTAGTATCACTTTGTGATATTTAAATTTGTTTTAATATCATTATGTAATTTGTTAATTTGTTATTTTAGCAGTTTATAAATTGTGAATTGTTTTAATTCTGTTATGCAAATTTATTATTGCATTTATCTAGGGAAGGGACCAAATTGTAAAATCTTAGATTCTAGGGACCTTATTGCAAAATTCTTTTTCACCCACCCCCGACGACCCGGCCAGCTGCCCCCGACCGACGACCGACCCCCCTCCGCGTTTTTCGGCCGACCTAGACAACCCCGACCGACCCAAGCCCCTTGTAAATAACCCCCGACCCTGAAACCCTAACCCTAGACTAAAATCCGGCCACCCAGACCTTTCTTCCTCGACAAACTCTTCGCCTGAACCCTAGCTCCGACCACAACCCCACCGCCAACTCTACAGTCGTTTACACCGCCCCCAATCACCATCACCCAACGCGCCACGCCGAGACGGACCCAGCGCCACCTGAGCGCCACCACCCCGACGCTCCTAGCCGCCGCCAGCACTCGACGAACCCCCCAAAGTTGGACACGTAAGTTGCAGCTACAAACTGTGTCGTGCGTGTCTCGTGCACACGTGTTTATGACTCGCAGTGTCCTGACGAACATAATGGTAAGTCTGGACACGAAGGATTCGAACCGTGCGTGTCGTGCTTAGCACGGACACGAGACTCGTGTGTCCTTAACTGTCAGGACACAGAGTTTGTTTTATCGGGTTTAAAACCCATTAACTTAAACCTAAATAAATCTAAACTAAACCCTACCCCTAACACACAGAGCAAGCTGATCCCCAGGCCAGCCCGACTTAGCCCGAGAACTCGACCCCCCTGGGCCGAGTTCGAACCCCCCTGCTGTTCTATTTATTTTTCCTTTTTCTTTTTTTGTTTTCTTTTGTTTTATTTTATTTATATATATTTATGTATATATGTATACATGTGTATGTATATGTATACATGTGTATATATATATATATATATATATATATATATATATATATATATATATATATATATATATATATATATATATATATATATATATATATATATACTGTATTATATGTATATATATACTGTATTTGTATATATATATATTTTATATTTAGTACTTTATTATATTATATTTATGTATATATGTGTATATACTGTATTATATGTGTATATATGTGTATATATATGTGTATATATACACATATATATGTGTATATATATATATATATATATATATATATATATATATATATATATATATATATATATATATGTATTTTTTTTATATATATATATATATATATATATATATGTATTTATGTATGTATATGTATATATGTATATATGTTCATGTGTATATATATTATTATATATACACTATTATATATATATGTATACAATATTGTATTTAACTATAATATATATATATATATATATATATATATATATATATATATATATATATATATATATATATATATATTATAGTTAAGTATTTCTTATATATATATATATGTATATTTAACATATGTATATATATATATATATATATATATATATATATATATAATATATATATATATATATATATATATATATATATATATATATATATATATATATATACATATAAATATATAGATATTTATATGTATACATAATGGATATATATATATATATATATATATATATATATATATATATATATATATATATATATATATATATATATATATATATATATATATATTATATATATATATATATATATACATATGTTAAATATACATATATATATATAAGAAATACTTAACTATAATATATATATATATATATATATATATATATATATATATATATATATATATATATATTATATATATATATATATATATATATATATATATATATATATATATATATATATATATATATCCATTATGTATACATATAAATATCTATATATATATATATATATATATATATATATATATATATATATATATATATATATATATATATATATATATATATATATATATAAATGTTGTAGTTATTTATTTTATGTATGTATTTCAAAATTCTACTTTGTACAAAATATTATTGTGCATAAATTTCCAAGTCATTTTTATTGTTTAAATTATGACTTGTATATTTTTACCACTTTAAAAAGAATATATATTATTATTTAAAATCCTGTATTTTATTACTGTAACCATTTGGTGTCCAAGTCTAGCTTGGATTTTTGGGCTCCAATGTGTTTTCACACATTCAAGATCTGTACAAGTCATATTGGACTTGATTCATGGCCTTGGGTCCTGTATTTGAACTCTGGTTCAAATTATGTACATGGACAAAATACGCAAATAATTAATTATTTAATTTCAGATTGTGTACCATGTTGCTTTTGAATTTCTAAAAATACTTTACTTGCTGTTAAAATTCTGGAAAAAATAGTATTTAGATACTATGTTAATTTAGCTAATTTAGTATAATTTTTATAATATTTAATTTACAGTTTTGCCACTGTTTTGACATATGAAACCAGAACTCACTTTTTGTGTACTTATGAAAACTGATTTTTGTAAAATACATGTACTGGTTAATAAATTTCAGAAAAATTATAATAAATTTCTATAATTAACAAGGATCATTTTGGTACTTTATTTTATGTAAAATTGAGCTTTTTGTCTATCTCAAAAATTGTTGGATCATAGTGTACAGTTGATTTAATTATTGAATAATTACGACTTGCAACTTTTTGTGTTATTTTGAGTTATAGCCGTATTGAACCTCACCCCACACTAGTGTAAAGATCCTAGAAAGTTAGTTTGAGTATTATGTCACCCCACATTGGTCTCCTATGCTAAAGTCACCATTTGGCTAGGTGTCCAATCGGAAAGTCGTGTTGCACCACTAGTGTCTTAGTGCTTAACTTAGTATAAAAACTAAGTTTATGTGTTATTTCTACAGTGACAAGTCATCAGGCATATATAACATTTTTATCGCTGCTTTGCTTTGCTAGAGGCAAGTACTTTCTACGAACTTTACATACTATTATAACAATAAACTGTGATTTACCAACCATGTTAAATGCTGATCCTTGGGATAGAAAGTTAAAACTTTATATGTTGTATTACTTTCAGTCTCTACCATGTTTAGGATAGTATCTCATATCTCTCACATGTTTAAATAACGGGTTAAGGGGAAACTGTTAGTAGTGTACGTGATCATGATCCCCTTCTCCGGATGTATTTACCGCACTCGGTAACATTCTATATGTGACCTTGCCGTATGTTCTGATCGCGCGTTTGTGTATGGATATACACCGATGCCGTTCGTGCATGTATGTGCATGCCAGAAAACTTGATATGTGCCGTTGTACATCCTATTCACCTATTGACCGATTCACGTACATGCTACGGTTTTAAACTTTTAAACTATATGTTGTCATTTCTAAAAAGAACCAATTAAACCATGATATGCCATGATTCCAGTTTATTACATTCCTGTTCATGCTTCGTATATTTAGTTTGCTAGAATCAGTACTTGCTCCCATCCTGACAGGATAACGTTGTAGGTATTCTTACTGAGGAGGAGTTGCTCTGTGACCCATATTATGAAGATACTGCCGAGGACCAGGCTTTGTCTTACGAGGATGTACCTGCGGGAAAACTCGTCTAGTTTGTGTAGTTGCTCGGGATATTTAGAGTAGTCATGTATTAGACTACGTATTTTGTAGCTGGACCTGTATCCAATTTTATATTTCGGACTTGTACTTGGACTCACTATTTCAATGAGGCGACTTTTGTGTTTGGAGCATTTACGACTCTTATTTACTTATAGAACTGTTATCACATTTAGTCTTATCTTGTTACTTCTAGAACAGCTTACTGCGCTTTATCTCAAGCGTAGGCTGGACATGACTCGGCCCGGCCTAACAATTTGTGTAGCGGGTCGTGACATAGCCGTCTTGGCCTTCTCGGACTTTTCTTTGTACCTTGGCTCGTTGAATCGAGCCTTCATCGCATCCCACTGATCAGGGGTGATCCAACCTTGGATCGGCTTTCCGGCACGATCACGAGCCTTCTGATCATTGGTAGCGTCACGGATCAGCTTAGCAGTGACAGCAGGAAACATCCTCTCGATCAGCTCGGCCCGTGCGGTAGATAGAAAAACATATCCTAGAAGAGTACGCAAACCAAATATTTTCAGTAATATATAATATGCATAAATCAAATGATTCATGTTAAAAGCAAATCTATTTTAACCTTGAAGCGCGCAAACCAGTAGGCCTTCCTATCGTCCGGAGCATCCGAGTAGTTTATCCAAGGACCCCCATAATTTTGCCTCAGGAGCTGGCCTAGACGTCTCTGTACCAACGGGGGACGATATATATACAGACATATTATATTAATGAGAAAAGTTAATTTATGATAAACACAGAAAAAATGATAAACCAAAATACTTATATTGTACCGTCGGCCCAGATCTCCGTCCTCGTCTCCTCAAGAGGTGCGCAGGCATCATCTGCTTGATACTGGTCGGCCGCCGGCGTAGCCTCCTCCATCTGCTCATCTTCCTCCATCGTCGTATCAGCAGGAGGAACGCTACTCTCGGGAGCAGTCTCAGGCCTGGAACTACTCGTCCCAGAAGATATGCCCCGTAGCATCGTGGCGGGCGGAGCTACTGTCCGATACACAGAAGTACTGGGCGACGATGATCCAGAGCCGGTACCAGTAGGAGGTACCGAAGAAGAACTCCGTCCTCTAGCAGTACCACCAGTAGGTACCGAAGGAGTACCCTGTCCTCTGCCAGTATCAGTACCCCGTGCCCCATGTCGGCCGGAAATACGAAACAATCCGCGACGACCTGTCATGCCTGATAACAACATATGATGAGATACAACAAAGACAACAAATAATAAAGACTAGAAATATAAAAGTGCAATAAAGACAAGATAATAACCAAGACAACATATGATGATACATTTTACAAGAAACATCTAAGTCCAGATAGTATATTTTACAAGAAACATCTAAGTTCAGATAGTACATTCTACAAGAAACATCTAAGTGCAGATAATACATTCAGATAATAACCAAGACTAGATAATAACCAACTTTACATAATAAGAAAATGAAAGTACGTCTCTCTCAATCTTCTTCAGAATAATCATCTTGTTCGTCTTTCTCGACCTCATCTTCCTCCTCATCTTCACTTTCATCTTCGCCTTTGTCGGCTTCGTCTTTCTCTTCGGATAATTCTACATCTTCTACATTATGTGTCATGTAATGCGTAACTTCCGTGGAGTCCACATCAACAATATTGGTTATAAGAGGTAGCTCGTCCTCCTGATAAGCTTTTTCGTCAACATCAAAAGTATCTCTAGCTTTAGTCTTGCATACTGCCCACCATTCAGACTTCGTTGCTCCCCGTCTCGGATAAGCTGTGAAGTACACGAGCTGAGCTTGAGTTGTTAGGACAAATGGTTCGTAGCCTTGATATCTACGCTTGTAGTTTATATCCACAAGACCATGCTTGTCAAAATCACTTAGTATAGACCGAAAGGATACTCTATACACTCTATGTAATACGATATACCAGTCATACCTACACTTCTAGGATACTCTATACACTGTAGGTACTAGGATACTCCTTAGTATATTAGATATCAAAATCACTTAGTATGACACAAATATGAGTGTGCATTTCATATAAGAATCTAAACATAAACTATAAGAATCTAAACTAAACATAAGCGACGTCACTAAAGACGTTGGTAAACGTCGCTATTACATATATATACATGCTTATACTAGTAAACTAGGTCAATCCTAGTCCAGTCAAGTCTCACTAGGCCTAACCAAGCCTAGGCAATCAAACACACACCATCAGAAGTTATAGAGAACACATATTACATATATATACATGCTTACATTACATTCATATATTTGAACTTGCATTCATTCAATCATAGGCATATTTACATAGATGCTTGCATTTCTACATTCATTCATGCATTCATTTCTTAACATATATGCATTACACTTGATTATTAGTTCATGGCATTTATGCATACATATATGTCTATCACATATGTTATCTAAACATGCATAATACATTCACCCATTCTATTCTTTATACATATGCATTACATGATTACATGTCATTACCTACATTAATGCTTACCTATATATTACATTTCATATGTTATCCAAAAATTGCATTTATAACTTGCATATATCCATGTATTCCCATTTGCATACATATATGCATATTGCATTCATATGTGCTTACCAACTTGCATATATCCTTGTATTTCCATTTGCATACATATATGCATATTGCATTCAGATTTAACAGTGGTGCAAAAGTGTGTGTGTGTATCCACATTCAGATTTAACAGTCGCTGACGTAAGTGTGTGTCTGTGCCATGTCAGTGGGAGATAGGGTTAGGGTTAAGGTTAGGTACACCTGGACTGGGTCGGGTATGGGTCGCCGGAGCGAAGCAGGGGACGAGGGGGTCGACGGTGGAGGAGCGACGACGAGGTCACCAGGGGAGAGCGGTCGTCGGAGATGAGAGGGAGAGAGACAACGCCGGAGGAAGGGGGAGAGAAACGAGAGGGAGCGATCGTCGGGGGGAGGCAACGCCGGAGGAAGGGGTCGTCGGGGGGAGGCCTCGCCGGAGGGGAGGAGCTCGTCGGGGGGAGCGGTCGCCGGAGACGAGAGGGGGAGGGGGAGAGAAACGAGAGCGCTCGGCGGGAGAATAAAAATTTGGAAAATAAAATGAAATCGATCGGGTTTCCAGAACCCTAAATAAAAGTTTTTAGCGACGTCTAAGTGAGACGTCGCTAGACGTCGCTGTTCAGTAATAGGATAGCGACAGACATGATTAAATGTTGCTAAAATTGCTGAATAAAATACATCAGCGACGTTTTGCAACTACATAGCGACTTGTTCTTTCCAAACTATAATTACAGTCGCTATTAGTCGCTAAACGTCGCTGATAGTGACGTTCAGCGACGTCATTTACATATGTCTCTAAATACATAAAACATATCGACGTTTTCAACTGGCGTCGCTAAATTCGTCACTAATCTGACATATTTTGGTAGTGCGCCTCTTCTTCATCAACTTACATGTTCAAAACATGCTCGGGTTCTTCTTCAGCATGTTGCTCGCTAATTTGACTCGGAGCAACTATTGGACTGGTACGTGCAACTGCCTCTTCTTTCTCAGCACGTTGCTCTCTCATTTAAATCGGAGCAACTGTTACTCCTTCTTGACGACTGCTACGTGCAACTGCCAACTCTTCTAACCGACGCCTCCTATTAGAAGCTGTAGGTGGTCGTCTCTTGATCATATATGTCCTTCCTGCCAAATTGATTGAAATAACAACAATTAAACAATCTATACAGTCAAAGTGAACTGCTCGACCAAAACTAGTCGAACAAATGCTTACTGTTCGACATATACATGCCGAACATAACACTAAGAAGCTCGAACAATATAGGTCGAACAAACCACTCTGGTGCTCGATATATTCTGCTTGAACATCTACACAAATGTTTTACTGTTTCATGTCGAACGTGCGTTTTGATGCCCGACCGACCAGGCTCGGGCATAACCGTGAATACCCAAAAAAAATCGCAATAGAAACCGTTCGAACAAGAAATGAAGGTATTTGAAACCCTAAAATAGTGATCCTAAATGAAAGTAATACTTAATTCGAAGTAATGCGGTGGTTCGATTTAAAAAAATCACCAAATTGATCTTGGGATTGGTCTTCGGATTGGCCCTCCATTGTACTAGTCGAACAATCCGAAACCTCCTTGCCGACTACGTTGCTGTTCGAACGGGGAAGAATGGGATCTGAGAAGACTTCGGTCCCGGGGGCCGACCGTTTGGAAATAGGAGAGTGGAGAGGGGAGAGTGGTTTGGAAAGAGGAGGGTGGAGAGGAGAATTTAGAATGTTGGGGTGTGCTTAGAAATTATTAGGAATTATAGTTAGGTTTTGTGTTATAATAGAAAATATTATTTTTGTCATTTTGTGGGGTATACTTAGTATTTATGATAATTTTCTTCAATTAAAACGGGGTGTACTTAGCACTTGGGGTGTGCTAAGTAAGTCATGGGGTGCGTATAGCCGGACCCTTTACTCTTAGTGGGCGTTTAGTTCAAGTTTTTGTGGCATGGGAATGGGTTTTGAATTCTATACTGTCACGTCCCGCTTCCCATATTTGAAACGGTGACGCCATAACACATCTCCAGGCTACGCGCCGAAATCGCGATTGTCGCCTGTAATCATCAGCAAGAATGAAAAATACAAGGAGTTTACATGGTATTAAATATAGTGAAGCTACTATACAGGAAACTTTTCCAACAATGCTTTTACAGGTTTATTACAAAAGTAATTTACAAGATTACTACGATAGTGCTGGTCATAACTGTAGGTAGTCCGGACAGTTTACTCCTTGTTGTAGTGCGGCGATACTTCGGCGGAGGCGTCTTCTTCTTCTTCACCTAGTGAACAAATACTAGGTCGTTTAGAAAACGACGAGCAAGTCCTCAGCCAAGAACGGTGAAAGTAAAACAAGGAATATGTAGTTTAGAAAAAGATGAAACAGAGTATGCCAATTTGCACTGTTATACATATATATATCTGCTTTAGTAAAACATAAATGAAATCAACGTCCTACTCCATGAATGATAAGATTTCCGAGCTTCCCTTGAGCTTTTAGTAGGAATTGCTTTTCTTGAGCAATTAAGGACACTGCCTATTTATAATAGGCAGAGTTGTTTCTGGAGTAGGATTGAAATGAAATGCAGATGCAGTTTTGAGAACAATACTCCGAATAATCCTCTAAATATTTCCCGTGAATAATCCCGTTAACCTGGGATCAGGCTGTGATTTTCGAGCCTCCCTTGGGCTAAAAAGATCATCTATTGATGTTACTGTCAAATAGATGCAATTGATTTCCGAGCCTCCCTTGGGCTAGTACACCCTAGTCGAAAACTAGATGTACTGATTCACGAGATTCACGAAATACTGATCAGCTTTTGTTATTTATGTTACGGGATATCTAGGGATATTCAGTTGTTCTCCCCTCCCAAATGCTTTCTAAAATTTCCGAATGTCAGAAATTAGCCTATCTCCTAAATTTCTCAAAAATTTCGGCAGAGTCTCCTTTGTATTTAGGAGCCCCGAAAATTTACAAGAAACATATATATATGATAAAAGAAAATATGGGCTCGCCGACCCCTTCGGTGGAGCAACTCTCAACACCGGAACCACGCAAGAAATAAAAGAACAAAAGGGACTGGAGATTTTTACCTGAGCAAGCAATAGTTACCTTTCTTTTGACAATTAGTCGGGTCGCGGCTTGCTAATAGCTTTGCAGTTTGTCAAAATAGAGCAAACATTTATCCAACTATATTAGTTAATATGTAAGACTTTATAACATATAACTATATATATGTATATGTATATATATATCGTATAGATAGTATAAAGAAAATCAAATCAACCAAAACTCTTCAATATCAACATTTTAAATTTTGGTGCATGAAGTAGGAAAATGTAGAAAAGAGACTTATTTCTTAAATATGAATATACAAAATTGAGTACTAAAGTAGAGAGAAATACAGGGTCCTTTTACCTTCCCGACGTGCGGTCCAATTGTTCAGTTTCACTGTGTATGTTAGACATTACCTTTGGAGAGTCCCATGTTCATGTATGTTTATGTGTTCATGGAAATTCAAGTCCAAATAATTCAGTCCACAATCAATTCCCGTGATATGTCACAAATACTAGTTCCAGTGCCAATTTTAATTTTCTTGCCTATGTCTATCAAAATTGAACATTTACTAGAAATCAGAAATTTGTCAGATTTTAAATATCTTGAAGTGGGTTAAAACTACCAAACTTCAAAATTTGTAATTAACCATAATTAAAAATAATTCCATGACTTATATTCCAAATTATGATAAGATGAAGAGATTAATATCTAATTATGAGACTTTAAATTTATAATTAACCCATACAAGTTCCAATTCCTAGTATTATCAAAATTATAACATAAAAGAAAATTTGTAGGTTCTTAACAAAATTTCAGAATTTAAAAGTGAATTCCTAACTTATTCAGAATTAACATTGGGTAATAAGAAAATTTTTATTGGAGAAGAAGGAGGAGAAGAGGACTTGCCTTGGATTGTAATAATTTTGGAACCCAATTAATTTCCAAAGAACCCTAAAAATGAAGAACGCAACAATTTGATATATATATAAAAGAGCATGTTAGAATCCAACTAGAGTAAGAAAAAAAAAATTCGGGAAGGGAAATGAAAGAATAGCAAAAGGAAAGACTATTTACCAAGGAAGCTTTTTCTACTTGAAAGAAAATTTGGAGAAGGAGAAGAACATGGAGAGAAGAAGAAGTGAAGAAGATGAAGAGAGGGGAGGATGGGCCGGCCAAGTAGTGGAGAGGGGGGGGGGGGGATGTTGATATATATATATATATAATTTTTTTTTTCCTTAAGGCTTAAGCCTTAGAATTTCCAAATCAACCCATGCTTGACACATGTCCATCTTGAAGCTTCCAACCCATATGACAATGCCATGTGTCCCCAACAATTGTGTAATTGCAAGAAATTTTTTTTTTTTTTGGAGGGTTGGATAAGAAATTGGTTTTTACATGAAAATAATTCTATAAGTTAGGGGAAATGCAAGAAACAATTTTCCAATTTAGAAAATTGAATTAAATAATACAAATGGAATTAATTATATATGACAAATATTTTATTTAACAATAAAACACATTGTCAAGAAATAAAATTTTGTTTAATGAAATTAATTTTTGCAATTGACAAATTTATTTGTACACGACAAATAAATACAAGAAATTTAAATTAACTGTAGAATCCCTTTTATATGTAGACACGTATATATAAATAAAAAAGAAAATTAAATCAAGAATTGCGGGAAAAAGTCAGGTCATTACACTCTACCCACCTTAATTAAATTTCGTCCTCGAAATTTGCATTAATGAAGGAGACACAAAATATAGCAAGAAGAATTCTCAAACTACATTTATGAAAATCTGAAGAATGAAAGATTTTTTTTTGAAATATCTATACCAATAAATATCTCATAGAACCCAGTAAAATATGCCAATCATCTCAATCCATGACCATGTAGGTTATCCTGATTCATATTTCCCCTTTCATATCCGATGTAATAAGGTAATCTTGTGCCTCGCCAGTGTACATGGCTGCAATCAAGATATTGATTTATTGTTTGAATTCATGGCTGCAGCATTTGCTACCATGCCAACGATATCCATAAAATGATTAGGGAATATGACTGTGAAGTAACCATACATGTCAGGAAAAAATCCAATCAATTCGAAATCAAATTCAAATAGAAATTCAATTCAAGTTGCAATATCATCAACATCACTTATACAAAATATTAAAACTCGGAAATGATCTCAAAGATTTTGTTATTAGGGGTACATAAGTCTCATCTCAAATTTTTTTTTTCAAATCAATGGTTTCAAAATTCAAAATGAGAATATGAAATCAGAATCTAAATGTCAAACTCCTTGAAATCAAACACAGAATCATTATCTCGGGCTCAAAATCTTGTGAATTCATGTATTCGATAATGTTGTGCCTCGCCAACATAGGTGGCTGCACAACTTCTCTTTCCATGATAACAAAAGAACATTCGGCTCAAGGCACAACAAGTATTCATTCGCATAAATCCATCCACAATATCCAAGTCAAAGCATTACCTCATAGAATAGAATCAAATGAGTAAATGAGCATGTATATTAGAGAAGGGACAATTACTGAAATTAGGAATGCTATGGAAAGATAGGATTGAATGAAAAGATTAAGGATATGATCTAAATTTTCAAATAATATTGGGGATAACGCAGAAAATAGTCGAATGGGGGAGATAGGTGAATAATAGAGAATTCAACAGATGAAGGAGAACGGGTAGAGACTCAAACAATGATAAGTTTAAGAGGTTAAGGAATAAGAACTAAATTCTAATCCAATTATTTACATAGCACTACGTACAACAATCACTATACAAATCACTTAGACAAGCTATTGCTAGTACTAACTTAACCAATATTCATTAAGGAGATACATATATATATATATATATATATATATATATATATATATATATATATATATATATATATATATATATATATATTCTTACCCCTCACTATTCAAAATGTTTGAATTCATGGTTTACTAGAGATACCCATACTCAGCCCAAGATCCTTAAGGAATTTCTAGGTCCTTAATAGCTCAAATAAGAGTGCTAGTCAAATCCTCAAATACATACTAATCTGGCCTAGAAGGTCATGTCTGCCCTTGTGCTACCCATAACCAAGTAAGGATACTTAATGGTTCATACTTGCTATAGGAATTTTATCTAGCTAAGCATACCAAGAATATAGTCTAACATACACCAATCAAATTGGTATTCTCTGTTCTAAGGTTCCTTAAGACATTCCTTAAAGTCTGTGCCTTAGCCCATAGGATTCCAAAAATCTTGACCTACCGTCATGTCTTATCCTGCATAGGTTTCCCTAGAAGATTGGTAGGTTCCTCATCCTTAAGCTTTCGGTTTTGTAAAACCTGCAACCTATTTTAGGTCCTTTAACCTTGGGGTCCAATACGAAAATCAAAGTTCTCCGTCTAAGTCTAGAACCTACATCTTATCTAAACCTATGGTTCATCGAAGATTTTCCATTCTTGCTGACCTGCTTGGGCCACCACTAAAAGACGTGTCACGTCCCGCTTCCCATATTTGAAACGGTGACGCCATAACACATCTCCAGGCTACGCGCCGAAATCGCGATTGTCGCCTGTAATCATCAGCAAGAATGGAAAATACAAGGAGTTTACATGGTATTAAATATAGTGAAGCTACTATACAGGAAACTTTTCCAACAATGCTTTTACAGGTTTATTACAAAAGTAATTTACAAGATTACTACGATAGTGCTGGTCATAACTGTAGGTAGTCCGGACAGTTTACTCCTTGTTGTAGTGCGACGATACTTCGGCGGAGGCGTCTTCTTCTTCTTCACCTAGTGAACAAATACTAGGTCGTTTAGAAAACGACGAGCAAGTCCTCGGCCAAGAATGGTGAAAGTAAAACAAGGAATATGTAGTTTAGAAAAAGATGAAACAAAGTATGCCAATTTGCACTGTTATACATATATATATCTGCTTTAGTAAAACATAAATGAAATCAACGTCCTACTCCATGAATGATAAGATTTCCGAGCTTCCCTTGAGCTTTTAGTAGGAATTGCTTTTCTTGAGCAATTAAGGACACTGCCTATTTATAATAGGCAGAGTTGTTTCTGGAGTAGGATTAAAATGAAATGCAGATGCAGTTTTGAGAACAATACTCCGAATAATCCTCTAAATATTTCCCGTGAACAATCCCGTTAACCTGGGATCAGGCAATGATTTCTGAGCCTCCCTTGGGCTAAAAAGATCATCTATTGATGTTACTGTCAAATAGATGCAATTGATTTCCGAGCCTCCCTTGGGCTAGTACACCCTAGTCGAAAACTAGATGTACTGATTCACGAGATTCACGAAATACTGATCAGCTTTTGTTATTTATGTTACGGGATATCTAGGGATATTCAGTTGTTCTCCCCTCCCAAATGCTTTCTAAAATTTCCGAATGTCAGAAATTAGCCTCTCTCCTAAATTTCTCAAAAATTTCGGCAGAGTCTCCTTTGTATTTAGGAGCCCCAAAAATTTACAAGAAACATATATATATGATAAAAGAAAATATGGGCTCGTCGACCCCTTCGGTGGAGCAACTCTCAACACCGGAACCACGCAAGAAATAAAAGAACAAAAGAGACTGGAGATTTTTACCTGAGCAAGCAATAGTTACCTTTCTTTTGACAATTAGTCGGGTCGCGGCTTGCTAATAGCTTTGCAGTTTGTCAAAATAGAGCAAATATTTATCCAACTATATTAGTTAATATGTAAGACTTTATAACATATAACTATATATATATGTATATGTATATATATATCGTATAGATAGTATAAAGAAAATCAAATCAACCAAAACTCTTCAATATCAACATTTTAAATTTTGGTGCATGAAGTAGAAAAATGTAGAAAAGAGACTTATTTCTTAAATATGAATACACAAAATTGAGTACTAAAGTAGAGAGAAATACAGGGTCCTTTTACCTTCCCGGCGTTGTCACGCCCCAGAACCAGAATACTGGAGAGCGGGGGCAGACATAGCCAGCTACGTATAACGGAATGGAATCCACACCGCTATACGGTCACGGCTGTCTAGATATGTGAGGGTTTCACTACAATCCATCAGTCTCTTAAGGTCATAAAATAGCCTATTGTCTCAATCTCAGCCAACTAATAATAGGTACAAGATGTCAGACTACCAAATACACAATAGTAAGGCGTCCCATACATTATATATTCGGAATGATCATGAAGCTAGTCGTTACAAAATGTGAGGACTAGCAAGAGTTCAGTCATACATGATCAACCCCCGGGGCTTGTCAATCATGTTACAGCCCGTAGGCAGACAGTAAGTAAGTACAATCGAGCTAACACTTGCTCGTCGGCTAAACGCCTCAAAAGAATAATTTACAACATTACAGTGGGAGAACAAAAGAAACCCACTCGATGCCCTGGTTACGCCTGATGACCACCATCGGGCTGGAAAGCAGGAAGATCCTTTGGTGCTGCTCCGGTATCTGGCCATACAAAACTAGCTGGGTCAGACCCCAGAAAGAGCAAGTGCCACAAAGGAGGCTTCACTTAAGAACTAAAACCAACAAATCATTAGCATTCAATATGTAAGAAGACAACAATAAATAACACAGATTGCGGTTTGTGCACTACCAATGCACTTGCCCCAATCAGAGAAAATAATTAAGAGAAGCATCATTGACATACGATAACTGGAGAATCATGCTAAAATAAAACATAGCTGGACAATATATGAAGAGAGAACGAAGGTACTATTCCGGAAGCCAGGTTACAATCCTTAAACCAAACAAGGACCGAGATTGTAACCCTTCGCCTGAACAGAACTTAGTCTCTGATCATTTATTGCTAAAGGTGCCAATCATTAAGGTGAAAAGGAGAGAGAGTACAATGATAAAAGTGACAATGAAGAGTACAATATGCTAGAGTGACAATAGAGTACAATCGTTATAGTAACAATCTGGAGTGACAATCATTATAGTGACAATCTGGAGTGACAATCCTTCAATCATTCTGGTACAATTTTACAATCAATCACTTCTAGACAATACTATACTAGACTAGACTCCATCCAAGCAATCACGGCCAATCATTGCCTACGGCTTTCTACATTAACTAATTATGGTTATCACAATCCTAGTTACTAGCAAGATGCAATGAGATGCTCCAAGTAGCCACAGGCCCTGCAGCTATCCAGGTTATCCAGGCGAACATTATAGTGACAATTTAGAGAGTACAATAATTAGAGTGACAATAGAGTACAATCATTTAAGTGACAATGGTGGGTGCCCCACATAACAGTGGGCTGGAAATGTGCCCTACTCGTCGGCATGCTACAAGTCCAAACATTTGCGGCCGGGATAACGGGATCGCCTGTAACTGGGGAACATCTCTTCATGTCTAGTGAATTATACTAGTCATTAACCTTAGTCCATTTCAGTAGGTACTCCTGACCGTGGTACTCAGGAGTCCCCTCCTAGACATGATGCAAGACAGGATTGAATTATTTGTACAAGCACAATCGCCCACGGTGTCCAGGTTACTTATACGGGTCAGGTCATGTCAGGTAGCCGTCGCAACAGCTATTCGAGATAATCATGTCAGGTTATCATGTCAAGTTCACTTGTCAGGAGTGCGCCATGACGGGCCACTATCAGGTCATGTCAGGTTACTTGTCAAGAGTACACCACTACGGGTCACTATCGTGTCACGCTCAGGTATCATTTCCAAACATATTAAGCAGATTCGTGATTATCAAGTTCATAAAAAAAGGCGTAAGGATATAAAATGGGCGTAAAAATATACAATAAGGAGTTACAAAATATGGGCAAATAGTGATAAATAATAGTACACAGGGCTATAGGAAGTCATGCGGCTCAGGCATATGCGGCCAGGAAAGGGTAAGACACATGCGGCTCCAATTAGGAGAGCGCATGCGACCAGGGTCACTGGATCCCATGTGGCCAAGACAAGGGGGCGCATGCGGCTGAAAGTGCAGGGGCGCATGCGGTCAGGGGGACGAGGGCGCATGCGGCTCCAAGATGTTGGGCCTCATGCGGCCAGCGGAAGAGTGGGCTTCATGCGGCTGGGAGGAAGCAAGTTCTAGGAATGGGATCCAGCCTATGCAGCTGAGAGTCCCATGCGGCTGAGTCACTTGCCGCATGAATTATCATGCGGCCAAGGGTGCTGATGCATATGCGGCTCGGGAGCAAGGCCTTATGCGGCCGAATCAGTTCAAGGGCCCATGCGGCTAGTAAGGAGTACAAGTTCATGCGGCCAGGAATGGCAAGGGCGCATATGCGGCCAAGTCAAGCCCATGCGGCCGGAACTGTCGTATGAAGGCTCATGCGGCTCGGAATCACTTGCCGCATGAAGTATTCATGCGGTCAAGTCTAGCACTGTTCTTCTTCTCCAGGCTTCCGAGAAGAAGAACGCCAAGAATCCATGCTTCCAAGCTCCATGAAACCTTCATCCGGAGTCCAAATCCGAACTTCCATAGGTCAAAATGGGGCAGAATGAAATGCTCTACAACATGGAACCATCAGAACTCGGAAATAACAAGATTAAGTAGATCAAAATCCAAGAAAATCCGAAAATAGTATAAACTTAGATCTACAAGAATCTAGCCATGGAAATAGAAAATGCTAAGTACTAAAGAGTGTTAGAATGCTGCAAGTAAGAGAATGGAACAATAAAATTCGGGTTCCTCCATGAAGCAAGATGCACTTGCCTAGACCCCTCTCTCCCTTTGGTAGGTGCATGAGTTAATGGTGGAGAAGAAGTAGATATTAATGAAGAGAGAGAAGGAGAAAGGGTAATAAATACTATAGGTGGTGGTAGGTAGGGGGTTCACCCTTGGTTCATGATGAACCAAGGCAAAACCAAGACAAGCCGAACCAACCCAGGGATAAACCAAGCCTCACTAATCCAAAATAAACCAATGAACCATTAAAACCATTTAAACTATCAATGCCAATAAAACCAAGCCAGTGCAAAATAAACCAAGATAACTAATCATGACTAAATAAAATATGGGCCCAAAACACGTATACGTACACTAAATACGTATCACGAATTTGGGACATTACAGGCGTGCGGTCCAATTGTTCAGTTTCACTGTGTATGTTAGACTTTACCTTTGGAGAGTCCCATGTTCATGTATGTTTATGTGTTCATGGAAATTCAAGTCCAAATAATTCAGTCCACAATCAGTTCCCGTGATATGTCACAAATACTCGTTCCAGTGCCAATTTTAATTTCCTTGCCTATGTCTATCAAAATTGAACATTTACTAGAAATCAGAAATTTGTCAGATTTTAAATATCTTGAAGTGGGTTAAAACTACCAAACTTTAAAATTTGTAATTAACCATAATTAAAAATAATTCCATGACTTATATTCCAAATTATGATAAGATGAAGAGATTAATATCTAATTATGAGACTTTAAATTTATAATTAACCCATACAAGTTCCAATTCCTAGTATTATCAAAATTATAACATAAAAGAAAATTTGTAGGTTCTTAACAAAATTTCAGAATTTAAAAGTGAATTCCTAACTTATTCAGAATTAACATTGGGTAATAAGAAAATTTTTATTGGAGAAGAAGGAGGAGAAGAGGACTTGCCTTGGATTGTAATGATTTTGGAACCCAATTAATTTCCAAAGAACCCTAAAAATGAAGAACGCAACAATTTGATATATATATATAAAAGAGCATGTTAGAATCCAACTAGAGTAAGAAAAAAAAATTCGGGAAGGGAAATGAAAGAATAGGAAAAGGAAAGACTATTTACCAAGGAAGCTTTTTCTACTTGAAAGAAAATTTGGAGAAGGAGAAGAACGTGGAGAGAAGAAGAAGTGAAGAAGATGAAGAGAGGGGAGGATAGGCCGGCCAAGTAGTGGAGAGGGGGGGGGGGGGGGGGGGGGGGGGGGGGGATGTTGATATATATATATAATTTTTTTTTTCCTTAAGGCTTAAGCCTTAGAATTTCCAAATCAACCCATGCTTGACACATGTCCATCTTGAAGCTTCCAACCCATATGACAATGCCATGTGTCCCCAACAATTGTGTAATTGCAAAAAAAAAAAAAAAAAAAATTTGGAGGGTTGGATAAGAAATTGGTTTTTACATGAAAATAATTCTATAAGTTAGGGGAAATGCAAGGAACAATTTTCCAATTTAGAAAATTGAATTAAATAATACAATTGGAATTAATTATATATGACAAATATTTTATTTAACAATAAAACACATTGTCAAGAAATAAAATTTTGTTTAATGAAATTAATTTTTGCAATTGACAAATTTATTTGTACACGACAAATAAATACAAGAAATTTAAATTAACTGTAGAATCCCTTTTATATGTAGACACGTATATATATAAATAAAAAAGAAAATTAAATCAAGAATTGCGGGAAAAAGTCAGGTCATTACACATACCCATGTTTGGTATGTTTAGGATTGGGAACGAGGAGGGAATATGAGGGGCTTAGGGGGGAAAATTATTCCCATTGACTAGAGAAAGCTATTCCCAAGCCCCCCCTTGGGGACAGGGCCGGCTCCAGGGGGAGGCAGGCTAGGCCTGCGCCTAGGGCCTCCTCCCCCATGGGGGCCTCCAAATTTTCGAGCCCACAGGCATTTGAATGCCAAGGACCGCCCAAAAAAAAGGCCTATGGCCTCCCACACCTACAAAACCAAAGCCCTCTGAAGTCTGAACGAATCCAGCAAGTGAGCAAACTGATGGCTGGGCTTTCCTCTCCCGCATCTCGTTTCGAGTTCCAAATAGAACCCAGCAAACTTTCCAAGTTCCCAATCACCCGTAGCCTAATTTTGCGCCTCCATCTCCTCCCTCAATCCCTCTTTCCTTCCCAAAATTTTTTCTCAACGCGAAGAAAAAAAAAGGAAAAAGAAAACGGTCCGACTTCTTCGTCCTCTACTCGGCGGAATCGCGAAATCGCAGGTTACTAGGTTAGTAATTCTCTATAACGTTCATTTTTTTGTCCTATAAATTAGAGTATTTGATTAGCTAATATCCTATCTTTCTTACTCAAATAATACTTATCATCTTCTGAATCCTGACCAGTGAACAAGTAGTAATTGATTCTCTCTCTGACTCCCTCTAAATAATTTTTTTTTTGTTTCATTTGGAATTGGGGGCACGGATCTGAAATCGGAAGAGCTTTACGGTGACGGGTCACGCTCACGACAACGTCGGCGGTGGCAAGTAGTCAAGTAGAGCCGGTCGGCTTTGGAGGTTCGATTTTGTTCTCTAATTGTTTGTTCTGTGTCAAGTCTTAAAGGAAAAAAATTTGTTATTTTTTTTCCATCAAAATTTCTTGTTCTGCTTGTTAATTTTTCGATCAACTATGTCACAAGATCGATCGAACGGTTTGACCATGTTGTCTATTGAGAAAAAAATGACAGCTAAACTTGATCACAACGATCTAATTGACAATTTTGCACATAAAAAAGCGAGGAGAGTATGAGAACTTGTCTACGCCCTCATTCAACATTTATTGGATTTGCTTTATAAAAAATTATATAGAAGGATGACGAGAGGGCCTCATTTATGAGATCTGTCTAGGGCCTCCAAAATGCTGGAGCCGGTCCTGCTTGGGGATAGAATTGCTTTCTTAGGAATGATGTTTGGCTATTTTGTTTGGCGGTTATGCCCTCTTTTTATTTTCAAAATTTTAACTTCTATCCCAAACATGTAAATCATCATTAAATTAATGAAAGGGTACTAAAGGAAAACTAAATAAATTAATATTTCTATTCATTTGTAAACCAAACATGGAGATGAATTTTTTTTTAAAATTTTGAACTACTTAATTTCAACCTAACCAAATATGGGTATGAAAATGTTAAATTTCTTTCCCATGGAAAAGAAATTAAAAATCTATTCATAGAAATACAAAAACTTAATCCAAAGGAGCCCTTATATTCTTTGGCCTTGTGTTGGTTGTGTTTCAGCCCTAATCTTCTTTTTCTTCATTTGGTAAATAGCAATAGAGAGAGAGAGAGAGAGAGAGCTTTTAAGAAATGGTGAAGGTGGCGACCTACTTTGCGATGACATTTGGGGCATTCCTCTTCTGGCAGTCCATGGATAAAGTCCACGTCTGGATCGCACTCCACCAAGACGAGAAGGTCCGTCCATCTCTTCGATTCTCATGCGTCTACGAGTTCTAGCTTGATTCTTGATCGAAACCCTAATTCCTCGATTATCACCGTGATTCCTCATTCCTTCGAAACCCTAATTTTCTTTTTCAATTATCATGCGATTCTTCTTTTAAGAACGACGCAACGTTGGAAGTTTGTGAAATTTCATGAATTTCCAACCAATTTACAAAGTAAGTGTATGCGATACTCTGATTGAACAGTTTAAGTGAAGAGTGACTCATATTGCTGCCTCTCGAGGCGACAAATCTTTGAGGTTTCGCAAGCCCTTATAGGGATGTGCACTCGATCTATTCGGTTTAACCGAGCCGTACTTTTCAAAAACCGTATTTGACCGAATCCGAACTGTGTTATATAGGTCGGTTAATTCGGTCTTAACTGCAAACCGCGTAGCATTCAGTGGGGACTTTTGGCCATTTACTCGAAACTAATGAAAAGATAATGGGTGGGCAGTGTTCTAAAAATCGGCCTATTCGGTCGCCTAGGCGCTAGACGCCCCTAGGCCAAAGCGAAAACTACATGTTCGGCGGTATACCTCGGTTGTGCGTCGTGTTCGGACCCGTTCGGCGGCTTGTGCGTCCCGTTCGGTGGCTTGTGCGTCCCGTTCGGCCTTGTAGAAGCGGCCTTATTGTTCATACAAAATGAGAATTTGATCCAATGTTTCATTGTTACAGCTTTGTAGAAGTGTTTGAACCCTGTAATAGATAACAAGAGACGTTTAGAGATGAGAGATATAGTAAATATAACCAAAATTACTTAAAAAAAAACTATATAAGCTGTTGCAAGGTAGTAGGAGAAGAGGAAAAAAAGAAGAAGCATGATACCTGGTCGGTGTCTAGGCGCTAAGCGCCCCTCGGCACCGAATTTGCTTGGCAAATTTTAGAACACCGTGGGTGGAAGATAGCCCAAGCCCTATAAAGATAGTTGGGTTTGACCCGTGAGATATAAAGAAAGGATTGGTCCATTTCACTGTTCTAAAAGGTGGTCTAGGCGGCCGCCTAGGCGCTAGGCCCCTGATGCCCGCCCGATGTCCGCCTAGGTGTTCGCCTATGCATGTTTTGGAATTTTGTGGTCTTTTTCTGCAATTTCAGTAGATTTTTTGGTTATTATTATTATTTTTGAACCGCCTATATTTAGGCGGCCGCCTAGACGACCGCCTAGACAGGTTAGGCGCTAGGCGGTGGGTGCCTGCCCGACTAGCGCCTAGCGCCTAGTGCTTTTCACAACCTTGGTCCATTTCCCTACAAGTTGAGGTTGGAGGGTTGCTAATATCCAAATAACTGAGTTAGATCCCCGGTGTCATGTTTTGCAAGATATTGAAAATCATATTGCACTCGAGCGTTGTTCATTCGTTCTTGCTCGATTTCGAGGAGTTATGTATTATGCTTCATGGATGGCGGTTTCCGTTACTTCTTGAGCTTGGTTTTCAATGCGAAGTGCTCATCTTGGTGATGAGTTTGAGCACTAATGAGATGACGTGTGTTGTTGTGGAAATTACAACTATGAAGCAGTGTTGCAGTGAGCAGTGTTACGTACTCCGCTCATTCAAAACATATTGACAAAGAGTCATGCTACAAGAGGAAGAAAGACTAACGAGAAGAGTGGAGATTTGATAGGGTGTATGTGGTAGATTTAGGATTAGAATTGGGGTTGGGTTAGTCTTAGATACACATGTATTTGAGAGATGGTATAGTAGTAATCATAGTTATTAAAAGCGTTCCTATGCTTGTGCCTAGGGGAGAACCTCGACACCAAGGGAGGTTGTGCCTCGGTTCAGCTACGCACACACGTTGCTTTTGTTATGTGCGAGTGCGACCTTATATGAGGATCCAATAACCTCATCGACCCTCACCATATGCAACTTATTAATTTTGTTAAGAGCAAGTGTGACCTAAAA
Source organism: Iris pallida (assembly GCA_029216955.1). NCBI lineage: Eukaryota > Viridiplantae > Streptophyta > Magnoliopsida > Asparagales > Iridaceae > Iris > Iris pallida. The sequence continues at coordinate 38,512,025 of JANAVB010033017.1, forward strand.
CATAGCAACAAAGAACAAATCGGAGGTTGATGTTCTCTTCTTCTTCTTCTAGTTATTCATGGGCATGCTTTGCTCAGGCGCACACCTCGCTTCTGTGCTTGGCACCTTGGTGCTTTTTTGCTTTTGATATCCATGGTTGTAATATTGTTCGGTTTGAACCGAGTTTTCTCCGCAAAACCACAAACCAAACTACAAAACCAATCAAACTGCAAACCAAACCGTCTCCCTCAAAACCAACTGAATAGCTTATTCGGTTTGGTTATCCTACTTTGCAATTTGGTAAGGATTTTGGGTCACATGTCCCTTTTTTTTTTTACTTTAGAGGCTTTTGTTCAAAATTACTAGCAACTCCCTTTTAGCTTGTCTTCTTGATTATAATTATTGCCCCTATATATATTTCATTTTATGACTTCCTCTGCCCTCCTCCTACTAGCTACCTATGTTCAAGGAGTAGTAAGTAATAACCCTGAGTTTGAAGACTTACATTTTATTGTTGAGTTGAAAACTATCAGGTAACACCTATTCCAGTTTGTCATATATGGCGGTACAGATGTTTATGAATTCTATTTGAAATGTCTGCGAGCTATAGGAATTCTGACCCTGTTGTCAGGCTTCAGTAGTGAAATGGAATTAATAACCTATTTTTGGTTTGCATGTTTAGTATTTTAAATAACTGTAAAAGTATACATGGGCCCTGCATATTTTGAGAGAGGGTATAGAGCGGAGAATTTTGGAGGTTAGGATTTGGGATCAAAGAGAAGATAAACCGAGTATTAGGGCTCGGGGATCAATACAAAGATAAACAGAAAGAATTCTGGTTTGTTTTAAGTTATTGGGTTAAACGTGTCATTTTTTTTGAGAATTCCACCCATAAACAATAAACCCATTCCATTAACATTTAAAACTGATTTCTGTAAGAAGAAAGCAGACATTACACTTTCTCATATCAATCAATGTACCAGATTCGGATATGTCAGTTGATTTTAACCAAAACCATATAAACTATTCTATCTATTGATTTGTGTTGTTTGCTAGTCAAAACCGATATGTCGACACCAAGGTTGTAAAAATCGCTAGTCGGCAGCTAGTCGGTTCGCGGGGACTAGGGATTAATCGTACTAGTCTGAGACTAGTCGGATTAGTCGCTTTAGATTTTTTTTAATATATATATGCAAAAAAATGGACTGATGTTACTTGTGATTGTCAATTTAGTATTAATTACCAAATAACCAAAAAATGGACTGCTTGTGCTTGTGCTTATCCACTTTTAGTCGACCAACTTAGTATTAATTATCAAAAAAAAAAAAAATGGACTGCTGCTACTTGTCAATTTTTTTCCACTAGCACAGCTAGGCCTACCTGACCACTCAATGAAAACTCGGTCAAAAATGGACTGTTGCTGCTTTTCAATTTGTGTTGATGTTTCTTATCCACAGTGTACTAAAAGAAGACAAAAGTAACAAAGTCAAAAAAAGGGGCTGAAAGTTGCAACATTCATAAGTGCTATAAAAAACAAAAAACAAAAGAGGATAAAGAAAGCTAAAGAAGGCTCAAGAAGAATAGCTTCTTCCATAAAGAAGAAGATGAACAGCTTCCATAAAAAAAGGAAGAAATCAAGGAAAAAAAAGAAAAAGAATTATCTGCTGCTCGGCAAAGGAGGCCGGTGGCGGTCGGCGGAGGCGGTTGCAGCTGTCAGTAACTTCTTCTCCCTCTCGTTTCTCCTTCTCTTCTTTCTACTCTTCTCCAATCTTTTTCGTCGTTGTCGACCTAGTTTTTTTTTTGGCTTTAGATTTTTCGTGTCGAGTGGGCTCTGAGCCTTTTTTTTTTTACTGAAGTCGAGTCGGCCGACTAGGGGCCGCCTAGTCGGCCGACTAGCCGTAAGCGTCCGATTTCCTCCGCCTAGACGTTCTGCCGATTTTTTGTGTCGACTTGGACAAAATCGAGTCGGTCCCCGCAGACCACCGCCTAGTCGGCCGACTAGACAGATTTTTGGTGCCAATTCCTAACCAAAGTAGTGTTGAGCATGAGGCATGAGGGGTTCATGCCATAAACTTAGACGGCCATTTGGCAGATTGGTAGACCTACATTTTGGATATGTATTTTAAACTCGTGCAACCAAGGAGCACCTCCAGGTTCTCCTATACTATCGAGTCTAGGCGAAGAGGTAATTGATACAATTTGGTATAGAACATTGTATTTATCCCTATTAGCCAAATAGTGAGACACTGCGAAGGAATTACAATCCCATGTTTTGTGCAACTTATGTTGTTCAAAATATTGTATGTAGCTTTTCTTTGTTGGTTACAAGTGGCTAGGACTTGGGAGTTGCTACGAGATGTGCTACTAGGACCTGCATACTTTAGGTATCCTAGTTTTTAAAGAAGCACCTTGTTTTTATTAGAGTTCAAGAAGGCAAAAGTTGTAATACACAGGTCTAAATAATCAACTTTAAGAAAAGTCATACTTATTGTGAATAAACGTTTGAATCAAAATATTACACGGTACGTAAAATCAGCCCCAAAATCGGATATAATGTGTCACGCCCCGATCCGGAAAATCGCTCGTCCTCGCTAGATTTAACCCGAATCATCGCCATCGCTGGGGCGTGATGCCGCACGAGCCTGGAGTTGCGCTCGTGCAAGGCAAGATAACAGGTTCACATAGAACTATCTCAAATCGATAACATAAGCAGCGGAAGAAAACAAGTGAAACATAAGAATCTCTTTTATTAATATTGAACTGAAGGTTACAAAGGCTCTGAATAGCCCAACATAAAATGCCAATTGGCTACAACGCTCATGATCTCTCTAGCTCACAAAGGATTACATTGCTCCATACATTATGCCTCTTTATAGCCACCAAGTAGTCTTCGGCCGAACATCTCCATGTCGCAAGTCCGAACGCATGTGCGGAAGCTCCTCTTGAACGCCAAGGACTCTATGCCTCGGCACGTCCAAGCCAAGCTCCGCCCGAGCTGATCATAACCTGAACCTGCACATAAACTAGTGGGGGTTTAGTGCTTTCGTCCTCGCTTCGCACTGATCAAGACCCGCTCACACCCAAACCAAACACTTAATCATTTAGTGAGCATGCATCTTACTTTGTGGTCTTTCTATTTAGTCTTAGGATCAGTTTCATGGCAAACTTAACATAGCACATTATTATAATGTGTCAGCACATCCCGTGTTCCTGCAGCAGATACAGTTAGCCATAACAGAAACGTAAACATAGTGTTTGTGCTCATGCCGTCCTATTTTCCTTAGCCTGCAGTGGTTAGAACTTAACATAAGCCAACATATGATTCACGCAACCGACTATTCACAAACATAAACATATGCATAATGGGTAGCAGGCCCTGCGCCTGCACCCAGCTCTCATCTCAGCCCACCGGCCCTAACTATATGAAGGTCACGGTGTGTCGCACCGTAATGGACTTGGCATCTCATATGTGTAAGCCTACAATCGCTTCGATACGGGTTGCTAGCCCAGTATCCGAAGGATCCCAAACTTACGGGTATCATAGCTTATCACAGCACTGGACGGTCGCAATCCGTCCGAATGTTGTGCACCATAAATACCACACATAATTCCCTCCTAGGCCGAACGGTCCCGGCGCCCCGGCGTAACCGTTCGAGGGAAGCCGCACCCGTGCACGGGCAATCCGAGTCCATTGACCATGCAATACGTTCCATAGCATACAATCCATAGCATACCAACCGTTCTCGAATTTCATAAACATAGTGTCGCACATAAACGGTTTCCCGTGCCATAAACATAATCCACCAATCGCATGGGGAGCTCCGTCGGCGTTATGCCCCAACACATCCATATTGATGCACGACGCTCAACGGCTTAGTCGTCTCGTACTCATAATCAACGCGTCCCGTTCATAATGTTATTCGCATAGCCTACTTCCGTATTTACTTAGTCAATTCATAGCATAAGTGCCCGAGGGCACGCTCAGCACCGTAATCAATGTTCTACGCCTAGAGTTCAATGTTCTCGGAGCCGTGCACATGATGCACATCTCATTTTCATCTTTCAATGTTCTACCATCATTGCCCTACTGCGACTCGTGCACTCGATGCACGTCGCTTTAATTGTTCGATTGTTCAATGTTCTATCTTAGTGTTCAACGCATACTTAGACACTTACTCGTCGAGCTACGCTCGCTATTCCGATAACATATTACGCATATCATAATACATTTTATTAGACGTGAAGGAATAGGGAGAGAGAGTCAAGAACCCGCCCACCTTAAGCCGATACGCCTTGCCGTTTCGCCGATTGAAGCGTCTCGCTTCCATAACTCGATCGCATAGCTAACTCCCGGACTTAGCCATTCCTTTGCTCTACTCGGTTGATTTGGCCTATCGCGCCCATGCCACGTTTCGTTGCAAGGCCTCGATTTGGTTTCGCGGACACTTCATTGCATAAGGCAAAATGCCGACCTCTTATCGCCCAGCGTAAAAGCATAGCCTGCACACCAGATCAACTAGAATCAGCACTTACTCAAACGGGACTTACTCTTTGCATCGATTCGATTCATAGATTCCAACCGACTCAAAGCTTACCTTTGGCCAACGCAACACTTGCATCGATTCGCATCGATACCTCATCGGGTCAACGCAACTCTTCGAGTCAACGACTCATCGTAATGCACCGATGCGGAGTGGGGCATTACATAATATACCACTCAAAATCAGGTTCGTCCTCGAACCGAAACCAACACTTAATCCAAGTGCCTCGCATAGATCGCTTCACGATCACGTGTTACTATCGTTGAATCATACAACTCAGTCTGGATCATACACATATTTTAGGCGTCCCACCAATATATGCATTTCAGCCAAGCTTAGTTGTAGGATATCGGGACAACTAACAAACTCAACTTAAATCCTCAAACATCCATCGGTCCGTACTCGACTTAGTCATATCTTAGCGCCTATTCCCAAAATAATCTTCGTATGCATCATCCCATAACATGCGATCATCCTCCAACATCTTGTACATAACTTAATTCAACCATAACTTCGATCTCATAAGTTTCTCGCCGGCCACCTAACGCATGCATTGCATAAGTCATTGCGCATCCGATCGCAACGAGCTCCCGCAATGCCTATTCGCCCAACCGTTTCCTATCTCTCGCATAACATAAATCTTTTATCCAATCATTCATAACGCTTGGCCTCTACGACATGGACTATGTCAACATGTCACCAATTCCTTTGTCTACAATCCGTACTAAGTCTCGTACGCAACTATCTCAACATGATCTACGTTCTCGAACTACCCGCGCATCGAGTCTTGGGCTACCCCCGCTAGGCAACTTATCCAGACATCATGCTCGCGCTCTCCCGACACAGGAGGTTAACTTGAGTCTACGATGCTCAAAGGCAACAATCTTTCTGACCCAAGGTCTCTTACGATACGTCGATCTCCTACTCTCGACCGAGTATGAATCCTTTACTTAGTCCCCGATTCAATCCCGACTAGTTCGTTTCGTAATATCGATGGTGCGCTCAACACACATAGCCTAACCGTTATTCAAACCGATCTACGACACAACTCTTAGGGTCATTCTACTATTCGTTGCTCTCGCACATATGCAAAATCCTTGCAATCGCCTTACCGCGTCACTACGCTAAGCACGTTCCTCAACATCTACCCAATCCAACATAACTTTTCTTGACCATATCGATTCTTGTACTCGCTAACTTTCGAGACGCGATACTCGCTCACTTTTAGACTTATCCTCAACATGCACTACCTCATTCCTTATCCTTCTTATGCGACTTCATTAGGGTCGTCCTATGGTTTCACACATTCACTTGATTTGGCGGTCAAGTCTTCTAGGGTCATCTGCCCCGAAACTACGCTCGATAATTGAAGATCATCAACGAGGGACAGTTACAACGAACCATGCTATATCCTATTACGGAGCCAAATCAATTCGCAACACTTCTTATGGGACTTTATCCAATCCGACATACCAATCCATAATTCGTCTACTCCCGCACAACTGATGTGCCGTTACTACTCGAGTCACTTAGGCACTGCCGTTGACAATATCGCACGATCCTCAAGTTCACCTTCGCATCAAACCACAAGTCCATATCGAAATTGCCACGCCTTGCAAGTTCGATCATCCCCACTGGATGAATCACCATACCAGTGCTCACGCGGAATGATCGTCCAAATTTGACGTGACGCATGTGCGAGGCTGGTGTTGCGCTCGCTCAAGACAAGAATGTCAACATAGTGGTGATCCGCGAAGCAATCCAGACACTTTCGATTTCATCCGAGCAACATCCATCGACTCTCAATTTCTCCGAAGCATTCCTACCGTTATCATCCAAACTGCCATAGCTTAACCTGCATCTTATTCATCCAACAACAATGCTCAACATAATTTTCGTTCATTCGATCAGAGTATCCCCGAGTTATTGTATATCGTCTTTGATACGCCTCAATACCATCGTCGATATGCATAACTTGAACATCCTCCTTTCTCATAAGCTCAAACCCGTTGCAATCATTGCCATTATCCGAACTCGAATACGAATCAAGTCTCGCACAAATCACTTCTCATATCCCTAACTCGTACTTCCAAATCGTGCTACCGACTCATTGTATTAACCCAAATTCGTTCGTACAATTTCTCCGTACTTACTCAACATGTTCCGAAGAAGTCTCCGTACTAACTCAACATAAGTTCGACCTGGTCGACTATTTCCTCAACGTAACATTCGTTCGCATATGCTCGGCCTATCGTCCAACTTATACTTAACGAATTCTCGTCCGACATATCATCCATAAGTACGACTTCACGCATACTCATTTAACTAATTCACCAAAGCATACTTATATCGACTCCTATCGCATCATTTCCACTCGAGTCTCGGTACCATTCCATCCGTTGCGGACAAACATATCGTAACAACATAATTTTCTCGACGTAACCTATCACAAGTCACCAACCGGCTTAACATAGCTATCGCTAAGTGGTATCCCATATACCACTCAGGATCGAGCCTATCGTTATCGAAACAATACTTCGCTATACTTGCTCGCATAATTGGTATTGCATATACCACTCGGAATCGAGTCATTACTCGACATCACACTTCGTATAGATCCGACTTCTATCTCAACTTAACCGTCCCGTATGGTGATCCTTCCGATCCCAGCTCTAACGTTAGCTTAAGTTTGGAACTCATTCAATCTAACCGTACCATGGCGATCATCTCGATCACACCCGCAACATTCGCTTATTCAAAGCTCAACGCAATATATGGCCAACATACACGTTCGCCTACTCAACTCGACTTAGCGACCAACTCGATTCGTTACTATCGCATCCACGATCTTCGAATCCCGCACGTTGCAGCTCGTGCAACAACTTAGTCTCGATACTTAAGGTCTTTACTCAATCTCGAACAACATTTTGCTATCCATCCGCATAGCCATACTACGCACATCATACCGTATCGACTCGTCGCACCGATGCAACGAACGATCCACGACTTGCTGCACTCCGTGCAACCGATAACACATAACTATTTCCGTAGTCACATAACACGTATCGCCTCACATATCGACCCGTTGCACTTCGTGCAACCAACAACACATATCTCTTCGCACTTCGTGCGACCGCCAACACATAACTCCTCGCACTGCGTGCGACCGACCACTCATATCATTGCACTTCATGCAACCAACATCACCATATTCGTTGCACTTCGTGCGACCAGCATTCCATAACTCGTTGCACTTCGTGCAACCAATACTCTCCGATGGCACCCGGAGATAGCGTAATAGTCACGACATACTTGTGGCAGACGTACGCACTTAATATAGACTTATTGTATGGAACATCCAATGTAGCGTCGAGCAGATCCATGAGCCATGCGGTTGCGGAAACAACTTAGAGTCAACTGAATTCGATAGCAAGCAACTGAGGGTCAAAGAGATTCATGCACGGTCCAAAGGATGGAACCGCTCTGATACCAACTTGTCACGCCCCGATCCGGGAAATCGCTCGTCCTCGCTAGATTTAACCCGAATCATCGCCATCGCTGGGGCGTGATGCCGCACGAGCCTGGAGTTGCGCTCGTGCAAGGCAAGATAACATGTTCACATAGAACTATCTCAAATCGATAACATAAGCAGCGGAAGAAAACAAGTGAAACATAAGAATCTCTTTTATTATTATTGAACTGAAGGTTACAAAGGCTCTGAATAGCCCAACATAAAATGCCAATTGGCTACAACGCTCATGATCTCTCTAGCTCACAAAGGATTACATTGCTCCATACATTATGCCTCTTTATAGCCACCAAGTAGTCTTCGGCCGAACATCTCCATGTCGCAAGTCCGAACGCATGTGCGGAAGCTCCTCTTGAACGCCAAGGACTCTATGCCTCGGCACGTCCAAGCCAAGCTCCGCCCGAGCTGATCATAACCTGAACCTGCACATAAACTAGTGGGGGTTTAGTGCTTTCGTCCTCGCTTCGCACTGATCAAGACCCGCTCACACCCAAACCAAACACTTAATCATTTAGTGAGCATGCATCTTACTTTGTGGTCTTTCTATTTAGCCTTAGGATCAGTTTCATGGCAAACTTAACATAGCACATTATTATAATGTGTCAGCACATCCCGTGTTCCTGCAGCAGATACAGTTAGCCATAACAGAAACGTAAACATAGTGTTTGTGCTCATGCCGTCCTATTTTCCTTAGCCTGCAGTGGTTAGAACTTAACATAAGCCAACATATGATTCACGCAACCGACTATTCACAAACATAAACATATGCATAATGGGTAGCAGGCCCTGCGCCTGCACCCAGCTCTCATCTCAGCCCACCGGCCCTAACTATATGAAGGTCACGGTGTGTCGCACCGTAATGGACTTGGCATCTCATATGTGTAAGCCTACAATCGCTTCGATACGGGTTGCTAGCCCAGTATCCGAAGGATCCCAAACTTACGGGTATCATAGCTTATCACAGCACTGGACGGTCGCAATCCGTCCGAATGTTGTGCACCATAAATACCACACATAATTCCCTCCTAGGCCAAACGGTCCCGGCGCCCCGGCGTAACCGTTCGAGGGAAGCCGCACCCGTGCACGGGCAATCCGAGTCCATTGACCATGCAATACGTTCCATAGCATACAATCCATAGCATACCAACCGTTCTCGAATTTCATAAACATAGTGTCGCACATAAACGGTTTCCCGTGCCATAAACATAATCCACCAATCGCATGGGGAGCTCCGTCGGCGTTATGCCCCAACACATCCATATTGATGCACGACGCTCAACGGCTTAGTCGTCTCGTACTCATAATCAACGCGTCCCGTTCATAATGTTATTCGCATAGCCTACTTCCGTATTTACTTAGTCAATTCATAGCATAAGTGCCCGAGGGCACGCTCAGCACCGTAATCAATGTTCTACGCCTAGAGTTCAATGTTCTCGGAGCCGTGCACATGATGCACATCTCATTTTCATCTTTCAATGTTCTACCATCATTGCCCTACTGCGACTCGTGCACTCGATGCACGTCGCTTTAATTGTTCGATTGTTCAATGTTCTATCTTAGTGTTCAACGCATACTTAGACACTTACTCGTCGAGCTACGTTCGCTATTCCGATAACATATTACGCATATCATAATACATTTTATTAGACGTGAAGGAATAGGGAGAGAGAGTCAAGAACCCGCCCACCTTAAGCCGATACGCCTTGCCGTTTCGCCGATTGAAGCGTCTCGCTTCCATAACTCGATCGCATAGCTAACTCCCGGACTTAGCCATTCCTTTGCTCTACTCGGTTGATTTGGCCTATCGCGCCCATGCCACGTTTCGTTGCAAGGCCTCGATTTGGTTTCGCGGACACTTCATTGCATAAGGCAAAATGCCGACCTCTTATCGCCCAGCGTAAAAGCATAGCCTGCACACCAGATCAACTAGAATCAGCACTTACTCAAACGGGACTTACTCTTTGCATCGATTCGATTCATAGATTCCAACCGACTCAAAGCTTACCTTTGGCCAACGCAACACTTGCATCGATTCGCATCGATACCTCATCGGGTCAACGCAACTCTTCGAGTCAACGACTCATCGTAATGCACCGATGCGGAGTGGGACATTACATAATGGAGATACATTGTTAATGTTGGTCACTATTGCGACAACAGTTTCTCTGTATCTGCCGGTACAGTTGTCACTAGTGTGCTATATGCAGCAGCTATAGTAGCTGCTATTCCCCAATCCACCACTTCTACAGTGTGTTGCTATCACGTAGTAGCTAATGTGATAGTGAGAAGTAGCGGTTGTTATGACCTCTGTTTGGAAAAGTGGTATAAAACATGACATCGATGCTCCAAAATACACATGGACATGCCAAAGTCATCCATATCAGTCTTGTGGCCTGCCTTGTGCTCATGACTTCATGTCCATGGAATGTAGGATCTATACTTTGTGTTATGTGAATGAAGTAGACATGGCCAACTCAATTCTTCCACTTTACACTGCATTTTTTATATTGGAAATGATTTGATGCCTCAAAATATAGATATAAGCATCCCAAACTGTAGCTTAGAAGAGTGGAGATTTGATAGGGCGTGTACGGTAGATTTAGGATTAGAATTGGGGTTGGGCTAGTATTAGATACACATGTATATGAGAAATGGTATAGTTGTAATTATAGTTATTAAAAGCGTTACTATGCTTGCGCCCAGAGGAGAAGCTCAACACCAAGGGAGGTTGTGCCTCGGTTCAGCTAGGCACGCGTTAATTTTGTTATGGACGAGTGCGACCTTGTATGAGGATCCAATAACCTCATCAACCCTAACTATATACAGCTTCTTTATTTTGTTACGAGCAAGTGTGACCTAGAACATAGAAACAAATAACAATTTTGAGGTGGATGTTCTCTTTTTCTTGTAGTTATTCATGGGCCTGCTTTGCTCCGGCACACGCTTCGCTTTTGTGCTTAGGCCCCAGGCCCAGAGGGACCTTGGCACCTAAGTGCGTTTTTTTGCTTTTGATAATATTGTTCGGTTTGAACCGAATTTTCTCCGGGAAACCACAAACCAAACTACAAAACCAATCAAACTGCAGACCAAACCGTCTCCCTCAAAACCAAACTGAATAACTTATTCGGTTTGGTTATCCTACTTTGCAATTTGGTACAACCAGTGTTGCAAAAATCTGTCTAGTCGGCCGACTAGGCGGTGGTTGGCGGCGACCGACTCGATTTTGTCCAAGTCGACACAAAAAATCGACAGAACGTCTAGGCGGAGGAAATCGGACGCTTACGGCTAGTCGGCCCCTAGTCGGCCGACCCAACTTCATTAAAAAAAAGGGGTCAGAGCCCACCCGACCCGAAAAATCCAAGCAAAAAAAAAAACTAGGTCGACAACGACAAAAAAGATTGGAGAAGAGTAGAACGAAGAGAAGGAGAAAGAAGAGAGGGAGAAGAAGTTATTGACAGCTGCAACCGCCTTCGCTGGCCTCCTTTGCCGAGCAGCAGATAATTCTTTTTCTTTTTTTTCCTTGTTTTCTTCCTTCTTTTTTTATGGAAGCTGCTCTTCTTCTTCTTTATGGAAGAAGCTATTCTAAGCTATTCTTCTTGAGCCTTCTTTGGCTTTCTTTATCCTCTTTTGTTTTTTGTTTTTTTATAGCACTTATGACTGTTGCAACTTTTAGTCCCTTTTTTTGACTTTGTTGCTTTTGTCTTTTTGTAGCACACAGTGGATAAGAAACATCAACATAAATTGAAAAACAACATCAGTTCATTTTTGACCGAGTCTTCATTAAGTGGTTAGGTAGGCCTAGCTTTGTGCTAGTGGAAGAAAATTGACAAGTAGCAGCAGTCCATTTTTTTGGGTAATTAATACTAAGTTGGTCGACTAAAAGTGGACGAGTACAAGCACAAGCAGTCCATTTTTTGGTTATTTGGTAATTAATACTAAATTGACAATCACAAGTAGCATCAGTCCATTTTTTTTGCATATATATATATATTAAAAAAAAATCTAAAGCGACTAATCTGACTAGCCCACGACTAGTCTCCAACTAGTACGATTAACCCCTAGTCCCCGCGAACCGACTAGCTGCCGACTAGCGATTTTTACAACCTTGGGTACAACCAAACCGTCTCCCTCAAAACCAAACTAGAATAGTCTAATTCGGTTTGGTTATCCTACTTTGCAATTTGGTAAGGTTTTTTGGATCACGTCCCTTTTTTTCTTACTTTTAGAGGCTTTTGTTCAAAATTACTAGCAACTCCTTTTAGCTTGTCTTCTTGATTATAATTATTGCCCCTATATATTTCATTTTATGACTTCCTCTGTACTCGTTGTCCTAGATACCTATGTTCAAGGGAGTAATAAATAATAACCCTGACTTTGAAGACTTACGATTTATTGTCCTATCTATTCCAGTTTGTCATGTATGGTGATACAGATGTTATGAGCAAGTTTCACTTTAGTATACGAAAGATTCACTGCTTTGTACTTCGTAGAACTTAAATTATGAATTCTATTTGAAATGCCTGCGAGCTATTGGAATTCTGACCCTTTTGTCAGACTTCAGTAGTGAAATGTTATTAATAACCTATTTTTGGTTTGCATGTCTAGTATTTTAAATGTGTAAAAGACTAGAAGTATACTTCGGCCCTGCATATTTTGAGAGAGAGGGTATAGCGTGGAGAATTTTGGAGGTTAGCATTTGGGGTCGAAGAGAAGATAAATTCAGTAATAGGGCTCGGGGATCAGAGTGTGTTCGAAATTTTGGCCTAGGCGGCCGCCGGCCGCACTGAAAACCCCCTAGACGGCGCCTAGGCCGGGTACTTGGCCCATTTTTTTTTGAAAATTAAAAAAAAAAAAAGATTTGAGGGGAGGGGGTACCTGCCACCGTCAACCGCCGTCGCCGGCCTGCTGCTGCCCCTGCTGGCTGAGGGGAGGGGGGATGGGAGGCGCCGTCGCCGGCGCCGCCGGCCAGCACCTGCTGCTACTGCTGCTGGCTTAGGGGAGGAGGAGTGGAGAGGAGAGGGAAGGAGGAGTGGAGAGGGGAGGAGAGGAGCTGCTGTTGCAGACTCTCTCTCCTCTCCTCCCCCTTTCACTTTTTTTTGTAAGTAAAAAAAAAACTGAAAAAAAAACTGATATCCAGGGATTCGAACCGTGAACCACACTTATGAAAATCTAGGAATACCTATGCTGGCCATAAGGGCTCACAGGCTTTGGTGTTTATATGTTACATATAAACTATTTATACATATATGTATGAGAAAAACAAAAAAAACAAATCGGCGCCTAGGCGCTAGTCGGGCCCTCGGCGCACCGATTCCGCCTAGCGAAATCTATAACATTGGGATCAGTACATAGATAAATAGACAAAGAATTCGGGTTTTTGAGAATTTCACCCATAAACTATAAACCCAATCCATTAACGTTTAAAACTGATTTCTGTAAAAAGTCGGCTGCGTTTCACTTTCTCGTGTCAACCGATGTACCGGATTCTGACATGTCAGTCGATTTTAACCAAAACGATATAAACTATTATATGCATCGATTAGTGTCGTTTGCTAGTCAAAACCGATATGTCAACCAATATATATATATATATATATATATATATATATATATATATATATATATATATATGGGCTTGCTATTCTTTATTTTGTTAGTAAGGCTGTTGGGTTAAAAACAAGATTAAATTGTTGTTTAAGTAAGGCTGTTGGGTAATTTGGTCTTTTTAAAATTTTAGGGTATTAAGTCGGTGCCTATCAAAGTTGAGGGTATCAAGTTGAAAAACTTGAATAGTTGAGGGTATCAAGTTGTAATTTAGCCTATAATATATTATGTTGAATTTGTTCCATATTGCTTCAGCTTAACTTATTATCATAATAATTGAAGCATACTCCCATCATAACATGGTGAGTCGGCTATGGAGCATAAGAAAGCTCTTGATAAAAGGTTTGACAAAGTTTTGTATAACCGGTTGTCAACCCTCAATTTTGGTGCCAATTCATAACCAAAGCAGTGTTGAGCATGAGAGGTTCATGCCATAAACTTAGACGACCAGTTGGCAGGTTGGTAGACCTACCTTTTGGATATGTACTTTAAACTCGTGCAACCAAGAAGCATCTCCATGTTCTCCTAGACTATAGAGTCTAGGCGAAGAGGTAAATGATACAATTTGGTATAGGAAATTGCATTTATCTCTATTGGCCAAATAGTGAGAATACTGAGAAGGAATTACAATTCCATGTTTTCCGCAACTTATGTTGTTCAATATATTGTATGTAGCTTTTCTTTGTCGGTTATGAGTGGCTAGGACTAGGGAGTTGCTACGAAATATGCTACTAGGACCTGCATACTGCAGGTATCCTATTTTTTAAAGAAGCACCTCGTTTTTATTACGGTTCAAGATGGCAAAAGTTGTAATACACAGGTCTAAATAATCAACTTTATGAAAAGTCATAATTATCGTGAGTAAACTTTTGAATCAAAATATTACACGATACGTAAAATCAGCCCCATAATCCGATATAATGGAGATACATTGTTAATATTGGTCGCTATTGCGGCTGCAGTTTCTCTGTGCTGCCGTTACAGTTGTCACTACTGTGCTATATGCAGCAGCTATAGTAGTAGCTGCTATTCCCCAATCCACCACTTCTACAGTGTGTTGCTATCACTTAGTAGCTAAAGTGATAGTGAGAAAAAGCGGCTGTTATGACCTCTGTTTAGAACAGTGGTATAAAACGTGACATTGATGCTCTACATGGACATGCCAAAGTCATCCATGTCAATATTGTGGTCTGCCTCGTGCTCATGACTTCGTGTCCATGGAACGTAGGATCTAATCTGTACTTTGTGTAATGTGGACAGTGGATGAAGTGGACATGGCCAACTCAATTCTTCCACTCTACACTGCAATTTTTATATTGGAAATGATTTGATGCCTCTAAATATAGATACAAGCATCCCAAATTTTAGCTTAGAAAACCTATTGTACAACCAACCATGAATGTTGTAGATGTTGGCCGACATATAGGTTTTGATTAGCAAACGAATAAAACTCATCAAGCAAAATTGTGTATAGGCCCTTCCAATGTGTTGTCCGATACAAGTGAATTGTCATTGATTTTTTTTTTTTTTTTTTTTTTTATGGATTTTAACCCGACTACTCAAATAGAACTCTTTACTTTTTCTCTCCGTCTTCTCATTGATCTCGAACCCTAATTCTTTCTCTTTGTCCCTGAGCCCTAGCCCCCAAGTTCTCCGTTCCAGATCATGTCCTCCGGCATGAGTCTCTATTTCCCCCAAAAGAAGCCCTAGTATTTTTGTTGATTTACCCAAAACCATAGCACGTGTCTCCTTCCTTCATAGAGCAAAAATGTCCTTCTTAGTGTGTGTGTGTGTGTGTGTGTGTATATATATATATAAAATATATATATATATATATATATATATATACACACACACACATTTTAAAATGCCTCCGTCATTGGACATCCGACAGAAAACCCAATCCGACGTGAACCCAACATCCGTCATCTACAACTTGATAACGATAAGATTTCCTCATCTTATTCACATTCATCCTTACTCCTTAGACTAGGTCCCCTATCAATGTGCCCACATGCTGCACTGGCAAGAAACTGAAATATTTCTTGCAGTATATTATGCGTTTTTCTTGGCCACCTTGCTTCCTTATGGGGTACTAAGGAATGTTTGCAGTATCGGAATCGGTATCGGACCCTTCTTATGTGTATGAGGATTGGCGGTATCGGCAGTATCAGTTGTTTCATATCGGAGTATCGTATTTTTTCTTGCTGGGAATAAAATAATTACTACTAAATTGTTAAAATTTTAGAAGAAATATTTTATACATTTAGGCATAATTTTAAGCATTTCCTGGTTTGTTTCTTAGTAGTTTTGAAATTGAATAAATAGTAGTCACCCTTGTGGATTGATTTACATGCGATAAATAAGTTTTCTTCTTTTACATGCTTTTACACAACCTTACTATGCTTTTACACACTTGTTGATTGGTCTTTTTCGTTCAATTTTCTTTGCCGAATTGACTAGAAAAGAGACCCCCAGTGTCAGTATCGGTATCGGATCGGGACATGCCAAACCGTATCGGTATGGCCGTATCGGATCGGTATCTGCCAACAGTGTAAGCCTACTAAGGTAATTACAAAGTTGGCCAAATGTTTAGGAATTCCTGGAAGTTGAAGGGTTGATGCTATTTATGAAGAATCTTGGTGCAAATATTCAAACTTTGGCCTGGTGGTTTTGTTTGGAAGGGGTTGTTTCCCCCTACTGCTCCCATCCTTGCATGTGATATGAAGGTAAACAAGAAGCAGTGGCGTTGCTGGACGTTATGTTATTTGTTTCGGTAGTTGTTCCTTTCTTTGTTATTTCTAGTGATCCAATCATCCAGACTTATCCTCATAGCTTGTGCTTCTAAGCTCAAGATCGCCAGTCTGATAATGTTGCACAAGTGTAGATTATATGTTAGATTTTTCTGCGTTACCTTTAAAGCAGTGATTTGCTAGTTTTAATGGACTAACATCCATTATGGAAGTGCTTGAGCCGAGTCTTTTTTTCTTTTCCTTTTTGGTTCTATAAAATGGATCGTGTGTTATTGCAATTCTGATTCGCCTGTTACTCTTTCAGCAAGAGAGACTGGAAAGGGAAATGAAGATCAAGCAGATGAGAGAAGAACTGCTGGCCAAGGCGAAGGAGAGCGATTCCCTTGCATAGATCTCCATTCCCCTTCACCCGACCATCGACCCCTGTGAAGGAAAATACTCCCTTGCATAGATGTTCTCGCACTTTGTTCTTTTTTCCGAACATCCTCGTTTCCAGTTTTTTTCTTTTTAAAACATTTCGTGTGCCGGAAAAGCATGACCTGTGAATGGCAGATTGCCTTGTAATAAGCTTGAGGATTCATTCTTAGTTATCGGAAATGTTTCTGGTGTCTCGGTGTATGGTGCAAATTAGTCGTTGCAGTGTCGTGAAGCTGTTACGAATGTTTCAGCTGCTCAAAATTAAGCCGATGCATATTTCGTGTTGCTCGTATATATGTATCAGTCTATATATTGTGCTGTTGTGCTTATAAAATCGATGTGTTATGTAACATAACTAATTGCGATTGGAGCTGGTGGGAGTTGGATGGTTCCTTAGTTATACGTTCACTTGCAATGCGAAAAATTCAAGGTTTAAACCTTGAATTTAAGTTTTCTAGTTTTTGTTGGTCTAGAGAAACGGCCATTTTTAAGCTAGCTGTCCTAAAATCTTTTGTTGTCGTCTTCATCGTCGTCATCAGGAGGTTTGAAAAGCTTTAAACCTCCTCTAAGAAGTTTGGGTTCAAGCCAATCACCTTTAGCTCGGTGAGGTGGGAGGCATCCGTCCCATCTACCTGGGTTCCAACTATGGGTGTATTTTTTCTTCTTCCGATACATTGATTGGGAACCCAGAAGTTTCAAATTGATTTATATTGAGATACTGCAAGTGTCTGGTTTACCTCATCTTGTTGCCATAGCTTGAGGTCTGTTAGAAGATGCATGTGTAACCTAGCCTTGGCATATGAAAATACTTTCTTATTTTTTGGTCCTCGGATCTGGGGGGGGGGGGGGGGGGGGGGGGGGGGGGGGGGGAAAGCATTATTCGGTTTTGGACCGAGAACCGAACCGAATAAGAGATTCGGTTCAGTTTGAAAAAATTCGGCTTGGTTTCGGTTTTGAAAATACTAAAATTTCTTATTCAGTTTTGGTCCAAAACTGAAAATCAAATAAGACTTGTGCAATTATTTAATACACTCAATTTTATGTATATTTTATGATTAAAAATGCATATATTTTGAAAACAACAATTCTATGGATGTGTCTTAAAGCCCAATTTTGGTAATTTAACAACTAGTTCAACTTTGGGCCCAATTTGAAATACAACAAATGTATGTATATAAAAAAATATAATTCTACCACAATTCCAACTTTGTGCCGGTCCACTAAACAATAAAGATAGCCCAATCGAATAAACCGAATCGATTATCAGTTCGGTTATGGATAATTTCGGTTCGGTTTCGTTTTGAATTTTTAGAATTTTGGTTGAGTCGGTTTTCACTATTTTGGTTCGGTTGAAACCATATAAACCAAACACTCACCTTACATATATTTGTCATGAAAGTGGTGAGAATCAGGGCCGTCTCCGACATTCTAAGGATCTTGCACAAATACTAAAAATAGTTTTTTTTAACCACTCTAAAAAATGGCATTTTTTTTAATATTTTAAGGGCCATGTTACTACAGTTTCTAAAAAAATAGGGAAGCCTAAATCTAAAAGTGGAGATTCCACATTAGTAATATATACGGAGGTGACCTTCCGATTTTTGGGGGCATGTGCCATCGCACAGGTTGCACATGCTCAGAAACGGTCCTCGTGAGAATCTCAATTCCCACTTTTCTATCAGCAATTATGAAAAAATAAATCAACAGAGCAGATGATAACCTGGAGAGAACATTGATCAACTTTAGGTGTAGAAAGATAGAAAGACAATGTCTATATCCAAAATTTTATTTCTCAAAGTAGGTCACTTGTACAATGTTGGGCATCTCAGTTATGTTCTTGGTTGGACTGATACTGAATGCCTGATATGAGACTGAAGAAGCTCCTAAATGCTGTCCTTGATATATGTAGAAACCTAGGTATCCTCCAAGCTCTCAGTAGTATTGAGCAGAGCCTTCGATCTTCGGCGCGTGTTCGCTATGTTCGACTACAGCAGACGGTAGCAGTTTGCCGACGCATATCTCGTGCACCGTGCTGAAGAGAGGAAACATCCCTAGCCACCCTCGGTTACTTAGAACTTCATAAACTTCACGCGCAGTCGACACACCCTTCAAGTAGAAACCAAGTTAGTGAAATTGTGAAGAGACACATTGGAGGATCATGTTGTTCTTGTT
Organism: Iris pallida; assembly: GCA_029216955.1. Classification (NCBI taxonomy): domain Eukaryota; kingdom Viridiplantae; phylum Streptophyta; class Magnoliopsida; order Asparagales; family Iridaceae; genus Iris; species Iris pallida. The sequence goes on from JANAVB010033017.1 coordinate 38,531,020, forward strand.
TATTCAGGCAAGCTCATTCAATGTTTTCAAGACTCTTGATGCAAAGATTATAGAGTAGAAATATGCATCTCTCTTTGTTTATGGAGTTCCTCTAGTTGTTTATACTATAGTTTAAAGTATCGGCCGATACCGATCCGATACGTCTGATACGGTTAGACATGTCCCTATCCGATACCCGATACTGACAGATACCGACATTGGGGATCTCTTTTCCAATCAATTTGGCAAAGAAAATTGAACGAAAAAGACGAATCAACAAGGATTTGAAGCATAAGAAGGTTGTAAAAGCATATAAAAGAAAAAAATTGATCTATTGCATGTAAACCAATCGGTAAGGGTGACTACTATTTCATTTAATTTCAAAACTATTAAGAAATAACATTGAAAATACTTAAAATTATGCCTAAATGTATAAAGTATAATTTTTTAATTGTTAATAATTTATTAATAATTATTTGTTTTTCGATACCAAAAAATCCGATACTCCGATCCGAGACCGCCGATACTACCGATATCGATACTCATAGGAATGGTCCGATACTGATTCTGATACGGATACTGCGAACCTTGGGTTATAAGTGTCGTTCCAATCCATTGATTTTGTTGTCACAGTATCTGGTAAACGAACATTTTACCGAGAAAAGTAACGAACCCTAAGACTGAGATTGGAATATGCAATTTAAAGTCTAAAATTATATTTCCCATATTATACGCTCCTTATTAACATTTCTTGGAAAATTAAGGCATTGAGCTGCACATATGTTAATGGGAATGCTAAAATCGATATTACCTGCAGATTCTTATTTGCTTGTATTAGCTACCTAGAACATAGATTGTGCTTAGCAACCAGCATACATGTTTAGAACATAAACTTAGTTTCTCAATATGGATTTTTCTCTTCTTTTCTTTTTTGAAAGAAATCTAGTTCAACAAATTGCGACTTATAAGTTTGAATTATGTAAAGAGGACAACAAGTTCTTAAAACTGGCGGGGATATCTGAAAATCATTGATATATTGCTCACTTTGGTTGAACAATGTTCAAGACGATCAGAAACTACTATATGAAAAGAAGGTATCATCATGCTAATTACTTGTAACAATATGAAAGTTAGCGAACTATTTTTAATGAATTATGAGTTTGGATTATGTAAAGAAGAGAACAAGTTCTTAAACAGGTGGGAATATCTGAAAAACATTGATATATTGCTCACTATGGTTAAACAAATGTTCAAGATGATCAGAAACTACTATATGAAAAGAAGGTATCATCATGCTAATACTTTCAACAATATGAAAGTTAGCGAACTATTTTTAATGAATTATGTAAAGAGGAGGACAAGTTCTTAAACCGGTGGGATATCTGAAAAACATTGATATATTGCTCACTATGGGTAAACAAATGTTCAAGATGACCAGAAACTACTATATGAAAAGGAGGTATAATCATGCTAATACTTTTAACAATATGAAAGTTAGCGAACTATTTTTAATGAATTATGTAAAGAGGAGGACAAGTTCTTAAACCGGTGGGATATCTGAAAAACATTGATATATTGCTCACTATGGGTAAACAAATGTTCAAGATGACCAGAAACTACTATATGAAAAGGAGGTATAATCATGCTAATACTTGCAACAATGTGAAAGTTAGCGAACTATTTTTAATGAATTAGTTTACGCTTAAGTGCTCTGACCAAACTACATAATTCAGTAAGCTAACCTTCACATCAACATTCTTATGGTAGGAAATCCCGTCACCATTAGCATTATATTTGTTATGTTGATGTCTGTGTCTGTATCCATCTTAGATACGAAAGTGTACTTTGTAACTCGTTATCGTAGTCATCATTTACCTGTAGCTTCTGGCCTTGCAACATCTCTGCTTCTAACTCATCGAACGACCTTTCAATGAAATCGCAGAACAGAAACAGGAGAAAAATGCTGAGTAAATATATATCTTCAGCTTTGAATCAGCAAAAACTGCAAATAGTTAAAACTAACACAGGGAATGAAGGAACAACCTTTTACCACCGTTCCTTGCAAATGCCTCGGCAACTTTTCTGTTTCTTCCTCCAACTGCCACAAAAACCCCCATATTGTATTATTTGGTACAGATTGTGTCAAGATGAGATCCTAAGTTTGAAAATTTTCTTACGGCACGTTGTGATTAGATCAGCTACTCCGCAGCTCTCGAAGAAGGTGCTGTCTCTAACCGATGGGAACAGTAGCTTCGAAAGTGCTCTCATCTCCCTCAAACCAATTCTCATTATTGCTGCCTGATATGTATATATTGTGAAGGTGTTAGTTCTTGGTACACAGACAATTTCCATGTTTTAATGCATCCTTGGCTCTTTGATATTGTGTATTCTCACCTTGGTGTTATTACCCATGTCCAAGCCATCAACGAAACCTGTATAAGTTTTCGGTATCAGTATCTTATGTTTGCGAAAGGAACTTAGCAAAATGCAAACATCTTTAACCTGCTGCTATCGCCACCACATTCTTCAATGTCCCGCACAATTCTACTCCCTCCACATCTTGAACCTGCCCATGTTCGACACCATATAAGCACAGTATAATTACAAGGTGAAAAATTATGCTAGGTTTCTTATTTGGACAATCTTGAAATGTCCCATACGAGAAAAGTTCATTATCTTGTCATCGTCCAAGCCTTGTCCCATGAAAATAGGGTCGGGTATGGAGCATAAGAAAGCTCCATAAAAGAACGGATAAGGTTCTATGATCGGCTGTCGACTTGGTGGTAACCCTTTATGTTGTTGCCAAATTCCTAGAAAGTGTACCTGTATCATGTCCGTATCCGTATCCGTGTCCATATCGTACGACATAGTTGAATACATAAAATAAAATGGTGTCCATACCCATATCCGTGTCCGAATCATACACTATAGTTGAATATTTACTGTACCTATATGAAAATATTTGTATCTCGTATCCGTATCAGTGTCTTTATCCGTTTCCTTGTCCTATTTGTGCAACATACGCAATGAGCATGAGAGGGTCGTGCCATAAAAACTAGAATAATGGAACACGTGAAAGGAAACTCACAGCCGATACTAGGAAATAGGGGGTAGTGAATAGTCTAGCCCATCTCTGTGCGACCTCCTTGCTGTGTCTATACCCAACAGTTGCTTCGCTAAATTTCTCTACAGCTATCTGCAGTTAATTAGACCCCCAGTCAAGAGTTATCGAAATGGATGTAAAAAGGTGTAGATACATAGCAAACTGTAGGTTGAGTCGATCCCTGCCTCATTAGCGATGTTGGCGCCCATAAGAACGCAACAATTGATCCCAAGCATCTTGTTAATGAGTGTGGAAATCATGCACGGTCCTTCTGTCTTGACCTCCATGCCCTTGATCAGCGAGATCGCCTCTGCATCTGGTCTGATCTTCCCTACAATCCTTTTGCAGATACCTTCCACAAACTGGTGGGGGGTAACGAAGACTAGCAAATTCGCATCTTTAACTGAAAACAGAGTAGAATACCATATGGTGGATAGAATAATAAGGACATACGAAGATTGTCTAGCCTGTTTCCGTATCCTAGGTTCTTGAGAAGCTTAGTAGGTAGGAACCAAGCTATGTTGCACGGACATGGAAAAATGGTGTCCATATTATCAGTACCTATATTCGTGAAACATAGGTGACTACCTTGAACACATTTGAAAATGTCCGTGTCGTATCCTTATCCGTGTCGGTTCTGTAATGGGATATGAAATTCTATGACACTTCAAATAGAATAGATATCTTAATTCAATAAGTACCTGCATTTTCAAGGTTTGGGTCTGCTACTACATTTTTGCCGAGCTTTATGCCTGGAAGGTACTTGACATTCTCCTGTTCCCACAAAGACAGACAATAAAAGCAGATATGAGGAGATTGATGCAAATAGAGAAGGAAATGTGTGAGCATACCAAACTCACATTTGTCTGGTTGATGGTGTCAGTAAGTTTCTGGCCAGTGGGCAGGACTTCTTCAAACACCCACATCCTCACCTCATCTGTGAAAATAGTTGTTATGATTTACTCATCTTTCTATACTACTATAATGATCTATACTACGATATAATGAGAAAAGTTCAACTTCACTTTTGTGTCCAAATATACCTTTCCATAAATTTGCTAATTAAAGTTGTTCATTAAAGTTAATAAGCACATCTAGGTAATTAAGAAAGTTGTTCTTTGGTCTTTCTAAATAGTCTTACGTATTAAATAGTATAATAATAATATTACAATAGTTAAGAGACTGTTTTTTAGTCTTCCTAAGTAGTCTTAATAAAGATTACAATAATTACTTCAGTTGTCTTTTAGTCTTCCTAATAATAATCTATGAAATACGTGCAACACACGTGCATATATATACTTCGACATCTGCTTCTAAATAGCATGACTGTAACGTATATTTGTTTTCAGAACCTCCCTACAGGTCTCCAAGAGAGCTATACGTATAATTATGTTATTTTCTACTGTAGACAGTATATACTTGTGTGTTAAAAACTTCCATCAAATCAGAGGATATGCCTTATTTGTCGATCGTATCATTATACCGTGATAAGATGATGGAGTTCTTTCGGAGCACTGCAACATTGTTCAGATTTACAGACTACTATTTGCCATTCAAGTATTTAGTACTATATCTAAATTGTATGCTAACTATCCAGTAATGTATATGCCAAAATCTTGAGTATCCTTCTTGTGAGTCTTGGCTAGTATTCGACTATTCGTGCATATAGGTACATGCACAGGGACGGAGCCAGGATTGAGTGGGAGGGCGAGGGGGGCCAAGAACGTAAGCACAAATTCTCGTAAAAAATTAGGGGTAGTGTATCCACAGGGACGTAAATTCACAGAGGCACATTTCTATTTTGCACCATGCTAGTTGTAGTTGATGGAGGGGGGCTGATGCAGCCAAAATCAAGCAAAAACAAGCATAAGCGTGACACATTAAAGACTCCATTGTTCTTATTCTTATTCTTGATTCAGTTGCTATGAAAATTCGCAATTTGTGAAAATTGCATGCTGTAATTCTACTGGTTAGAAGTAGTACAGATCTGAGTTTTGGACGCATAATTACTATAACGTTCACATATTTGTCAATTTTTTTGGGGGTTAATTAGACTTTGGGTTCCATAAACATTCGAAAATTAGCGTCTGGGTCATGAAGATGTCCAGTTTAGGGTTTGGATTTTGAGATGACCGTTAATCAATAAATTGAACCAGAACTCAAAAAATAAGCAAGAATGTTTCTGCGACCCTAAGCCTAATTAACCCTAAAGTACTTATTAACAGATTTTGAATGGGTCAACTGTCATCTCAGGATCCAAGCCCTAAGCCGGACATTTTCAAGACCCGAACGCTAATTTCCGAATGTCCCAAAGTTTAATCAACCCTCATTTTTTGTTTACATTCTTTTTTCTTGGTAGGTATATGCTTCTAATTGTACTTTGATTTGCATCTGCTAAGTACATCTATCAGCATTAATCTGCACATGCTGGATATTTTAGATTGAACATGCAATGTTAGGTTTGTGTGTATGATTATCTAGACTGACATGTTGCTTTTACAGTGATACTAATATCTCTGTGTCTGGTCCATTTTCTAAGTATTTTGAGATCTTCGAGACAAACTACTTGCTTATTTTTTTAATCTATAATTAACAAAAGCATGGCAGCAAGCACATGACAATATGAACACCTAATTCATAAATCATTGAATATTATGCATGTTGATTCTGATTCAGTAAAATTTAGGAACCATAATTAAAGGCAAATTTTATAGGCACTCCATATTTTACTCCAGGACAATTCTTACTTCAGGACAACCCAGCTTGGTGTAATTTTTACTCAGGACAGCCCCAATTTTACTTTGGACTGTCCAACCATCTAAACTACCCAAATCCTTTAGGACTGGCAACAAAGTTGGCAGTTCTAACATAAAGTAGGACTGCAAAAATGTTGGCAGTCTAAATGCAAATATGTGGGCTGTCCTCAATTAAAAATTTGGACTGACAAACTTGTAAAAAAATTAAAAATTGGACCGCCCTCAAGTAAAACTTAAGGTGCCAATAGAATTTGCCTAATTAAACAAAGATAGCTTTGGTAAAACTTATCTAGGCTACAAGAACAAAACCTATTTGCTTTGGTAAAGATTATTTGGTTGTTTTTAAAAGTAGAGGAGGCTACTTTTACAAGTTGTTTCTTCTTACTAAAATATTCAAAATGGTTATTTATAGTTCTAGGGCCCCATATAATATTCTACATTTGCATTTAGGTTTCCATGTCGTCCAGAAGATGGATTGAGTCTCGTTCTTACGGTTAACTTGGGATGATTGTTCGAAATGGAGACCTAAACTTAAAATTTCAAACATTGTACCAGATCCTAAAACTAAACGCAGATTTCGGATACTATGAGGACCTAAACGAAATCTGACGGCCATCTCAAGTCAACCGTCGGGACGAGATCCAAACTCTCTTCCGGACACTGTATAGAGACATAAACGCAAAATTTGAATATTGTACGAGTCCTAGAACTAAATAACCCAAATCACAATGGCGCCGTGAAGACTTCTAGAAATCCCGAACAAAAAAAAAAAAAAATTGGTCACACCTTATCTTAGTCTTTTGTTATATCAGAATAGTGACAGAATTGGCGCCGAATTCGAGTCACCATTGTGGTCAGCGGGGAGAGGAATATAAAAGCTCGTCAGTGGATCGAGCAGTGGGAGCGCATTATTACAGTACGCGTCCAAAATGTATACAATGCAGTGTGCACAAAAAGCTCTGAGCGTAACATGAACAAAGAGCGTAACAGAATTTGCGCCGCATCCAAGTGACCATTGTAACAAAGATATACAACGCAGCGTGCACAAAAAGTTTCGAACGTAACATCGAACAAGGAGGGAGGCAGTTACCGTAGAGGGCGGGGTGTTGCAGGGTGTTGGAGGCGATGAGCTTGGCCGCGACGCTCCCCCAGTTGCCGCTCCCGACGACGGTGACCCTGAGGCACGGAGCCTCCTCCTGCTGCTGCTGCACCCTCTCCGCCTCTTCTTCCACCCGCTGGAGATCAGCCGGTGCCGCCGCTGCCGCTCCTCCTCCTCCCATTGCCACTGCCGGACACATATAATGGAGATCTAGAGAGAGAGAGAGGATCGATCAGTGATCACCGCCGGCTAGCTGTGAACAATGAGGATCTCTCTCTCTCTCTATATATATAGCTATAGCTATATGATTGTATAAACATGGGGCGGAGAGAACCCTACGTTTTTTTGCGCGAGGGAAACTATGCATGTCGTGATAAAAAAGTTGACGGAGTCCTCTATGACAATATTGCCACCCAATGTTTTAAAAACCGGACTCAGAATTTTTTTTGGGTTCAGGTCGGACCAGGGTTTAACCGAAGTTCAATCGCATTCAAATAGACTTGGTTTGGTTTGGTTTGGTTTGATTTGGTTCAAATAGGCAGGATCGGCCCAGAGGTTTAGTCATAAGTAAGACATTCATATTTACTTCTTGGTTTAGTCATAAGTATGCTGGTTTGGTTTAATTTTACAATTATAAGGTCGATCAAAATCAAACCAAGAATCAAATGGTTCAAATTTCACATGATAATTTGTTTTGAATTTTTTTTTAAAGAAAAAACTAAAATTGGTCGGTTCAGTTGTGAACCAGTTCGGCCGGTTCACCGGTTGAACCCGGCTTTGACAAAAAAATTGACGGTTCTTTAAAAGACATGATTTTAGTCGAACCGGACCGACTTTTTGGCATAAACCGGTTGGATCCGGTCCAACCGTCGGTCCGGTTTTTACAACATTAATTGTTGCCACCTCTGTTAGATTATATTTGTAACTAATGTAAATATGGTCCATATGGCCCATAAGCCCAATCATGTAGACACTATATATATTGTAATCAGTTCCCATCAATAAGAACAATGCATTATTATTTCCTACATGGTATCAGAGCCTCCAGAAAAATTCTAGCCGAAATATTTCCCACCCCCCTTCTCTGCGGCCGATCCGACGATCCGACGCCCGACCCCCGTCCGCGCCATCTTCCCCGTCCGCGTCATCTTCTCCGATCCGACGATCCGACGCCCGACCACCGTCCGCGCCGGATCTTCCCCGTCCGCGCCTGACCGCGCGGCACTCCCCGTCCGCGCCTGACCCCCGTCCGCGCCGGATCATCCCTGTCCAGCGCCTGACCGCGCGGATCCGTTCACCAGTGGATCATCCCCGTCCAGCGCCTGACCGCGCGGATCATCCCCGGCCGCCGACACTACTCGCCGGATCTTCCCCGTCCGCGCCTGACCGCGCGGCACTCCCCGTCCGCGCCGGATCCGTTCACCAACGGTCGATTCGCCGCAGACACCTACGCGCCAGATCCGGCGCCCCGACCGCGGCCGATTCGCCGTCGACCCCGTCCATCAGCGACCGATTCGCCGCTCGTTCGGCCGATCCGTCGGCGTTGTACAAAATTTTGTACACCCGACATTCGCCGCTGATCCCTTCACCAGCGGCCGATTTGCCGCCGACCCCTACGCACCAGATCCGGCGTCCCGACTGCGGCCGATTCGCCGCCGACCCCGTACATCAGCGGCCGATTCGTCGCTCGTTCGGCTGATCCGTCGGCGTTGTACAAAATTTTGTACACCCGACATCCGCGATGGCTGATGATGCTGCATCCAGCTACTCCATCGCGACTGGCGGTGGCGGTGCACACAACCCAAATTATCCTAATCCGAAGGATCCATATTTTTTGAGTTCTGCTGATCAACCAGAAAATATCATTACTCTTATTATTTTCCGTGGACCGAACTATGCTGAGTGGTCTCGGTCGATACGTCTCTCCCTGATCTCTAGGCGAAAGATCACTTTTCTGGAAGGTACTGAAATCAAACCTGTTGCTAGTAAATTGCTTGATTGGAGATGTGTGCAAGCGCTATTGGTTCAATGGGTTCTTAATACCATTGATCCATCTCTGAAGAAATCTTTGCCGTACTTTGAGAAGGTTTATCCATTGTGGAACTTGTTGGAGAAAAGATTGTTGTTAGCAATGGCACTCGGAAGCAACAAATTAAGGTGGCTTTGGCTGAGTGCAAACAAACGGCTTCGATGTCTGTGAAAACATACTTTGAAAATTTGCAGTCTTTGTGGGATGAACAAGCTGCTTATTTCCCATTGCCTACTTGTACATGTGGTGAACTTGCCGTAAAGCTACAAGCTATGAGGGATGAAGACCACTTTCAGGACTTCATGTATGGGTTGAATGCTGAGTTGTATGGTCATACCCGATCTAATCTTCTGGCTCAGGATCCTCAGCCAAGTTTAGATCGGGCATACCAGGCAGTCCGTGAGGAGGAGGATATGCAAAAATCTCAGGTCCAATCCGCTACTGAGGAGGTGTTGGCGCTAGCTATCAAGACTTTATCTCGTCTTTCTACTACTTCTAACAGTAATACCTCAGATTCCAGGGACAAATCAGGTATGATCTGTACTCATTGCAAGAAAATAGGTCATGATGTTGCAACTTGCTTTGCCAAGATTGGCTATCCAGAGTGGTGGGAGACTCGTCCTCGGCGTGAGGGCGGACGTGGTGCTGGTGGTGGCAGAGGCCCAGCACCACAGCAGAGACGTGATGGGGGACGCGGTGCTGGTGGCGCAGGGGTTGTCCATCATGTCGCCGTTGCTGGTCATGGTGTCCCTGCTGATCTTGCTGGGAGTTCGGCGGATATGATGCATGGAGGGTATCCTTCACCACTCTCAGGTGAACAATGGCAGAAACTGATGAGCTTGATGGGTAACGACAATCCTTCCAACCCTGGTTCTTCAAACTCTGATCGTCTGATGGGTAAGAATTCATCTGTCACTTGGATATTCGATATTGGGGCGACTCTTTATGTGACAGGTTCTCGTGACTGTTTAGTTAATTGCTTTGAGGGCCCTGTCTGTCCTGTGATTTTGCCTGATGGAAGCACTATTGAGGCTGTTCTCAGAGGCAAAGTATTTTTGACTGCTTCATTGGTGTTGACGGATGTTCTTTATGTTTCGACATTGACTTGCAACTTGATCTCTGTCTCACAATTGATTGGTGCCAGAAATTGTGATATATTATTTACTTCTGATTTGTGTTTTGTTCAGGACCGAAGTACGAGGATGGTGATTGGAGCAGGTGAAAAAAGGGGTGGACTTTACTTCTTGGGGGAGTTTTCAGCTTCTTTGGCTTCGGTGATCCTGGCATGCAGAGAGAGTGATTCCGAGCTTTGGCATAGTAGACTGGGGCATCCTTCAGATAGAGTAATGCAGACTTTATGTGAAACCCGTAAATTTTAGTTTTATTTAAATAATTATTTAATAAATTATTATTAAATATCAATTTAGAAAAATTGTTTTTTTAAAAAAATTATTATTATCATTTCTGGAATTTTATTGTTAGTCAAACCCGTAAAATTTTATTATTGCTAATTAATTATTACCATTTTTATGAAAAACCATATTTTAGAAAAAATTATTTTTCCTGGATTTTAGAGTTGGACCAGACCATCCCGAACTTGTCCCGGACCAGTCTCGATCCATTTTGAAATTGGATCCAAACTCGATTTTATCCTTGGGTCCATTAATTCTATTCTTATTTTAAAAAAAGAGAATTATTTTTTCCTTTTAAAACTTTTATTTAAAACTTACATTATAACTCTAACTCTCTTTATACTCATTTGCTCCATTCAGCAAAGGAAAAGCAATTATTTTCCTTAAACACTCTTTTACTCTCTCTCTCTCTCGTGTACTACTGACCTTTCCCGAAACCTTCATTTTTTTCTCACCGCCAACAAACGCTCGGCCGCGCCCCTCTCCATTCCCCTTTTCGAACGTCCGAGCCCCCTCGTCTTCCGAAACCGCCGGCCAACCCCATCCTCTTTCCCTATAAAAACCGCCGGCGTTCTCCAACGAGATCCGCGACCCTCTCTGCTGCCCCCGAGCCCCGCCCGGCCAGCACCTCCCTTGGCCAGCAACCCCGCTCAACGCCGCAGCATCCGCCCTCCAGGTCGATCCCCAGGCCGAATCCGCCGCCGCCGCCTCCTCTGTCCGGCGACTCGCGGCCACCGGCCGACCTCGCTCGGCGATCCCCTTCGCCGGCGACCCCGCGCCCGTGCCCGATTTCTGTTCAGATCTGTGCTTTCCGAGGCACGTTACGCTGTTCCGCGTGTTTTGGATTTTCGGGATTCGCGTGTTTTCCATTTTCCTTCTTTATTCACCTGAGAGCTCTAACCGAGCAACCCAAGGTATATTTCCATTGTCCTCGTTTCTGTTCTGTAGTCTATGATGATTTCGGTCTCCGATTCTGCAATGGGAATCGGTTAGAATTATTACGATTTTGGTTTCAGATTGTCCGAAATCCTTTCGGAAACGTTCTGTGAGTTTCTCGGAATATTTCTATGGTTTGGTTTTCCTAATTCCATTTCGGAAATGGATTCTGTGATTTTTTGGTACTTTTCGAACTTCGTTTCGGAACGATTCTGTGGTTATATTGTGCTGGGTTTTGTTTTTAGCTTTGTGATATTGTCTGGGTTGGAATATTTGTGGATTGGTTTGGATCCCTGGTTTGGGACATTTTACTGGTTGTGTTTTTGGTATTTTCCCAGGATTGGGTTATCCCAGTTACAAAGGAGATGCTGCCCAATTTTTCTCAAATGATTTCAAAATACTATTTTCAAAACCGGCATTTGCAAAGAATTATTAAAAGGTTTTTCGATTGGTTTTGTTTTTTGGATACCTTTCGGGCGACGACCGTATCGGTCAATGGGCCCCTAGCTAAATGCAAACGAAACCGAGAATTCCGGACGTTGGGGCATTAGCTATTTTATGACAATTGGACCAAGTCTGAGACTCGTATTATATTTTAATTTAATTTAATTTATTAATCTTATTTTGTAATTAAATTGTAGGATAAATTTTAGAACTAACCAATGTTTCTTCTTATTTCAATTCGTGAAAATGGTCTGTAAGGGCATAAGCCCAGCTTTTAATTATTATCTGTGGTTTTGTAATATTGAAAATTTTTATTTTATTTCTGGTTGGTTGATTAACGTAAAACGTAAAATGATAATATAATTATTTTATAAGATTTAATATCATTTTCTCACAATAAAATAATTAGGAAATTACAAGTTTATTGCAAATTCACGTTTTCTCATTTAAAGAAAAATATTAATTTTATATATAATACAAAAATACAAAGTTTTACCAAGTAAATCAATAACTACGAGTTTTTCCAAAATACAAAGTTAAATTGACTTTTCTTCGTAAGATAGTAACTCACCTCGATAAGCGCGCTCTAAGTAGAGTTGTAAATAACCTAAAATTTGACTAGGACAAATACTAGAGATTGTAACTAGCACACCTAAATATGGATTGAATATTGGTGCTAAGTCAGAAATTCTCAATTGTAGGGTTTCGAGGACTGTACTAGCATCATCCCGGAACCAACATCGAATCCAGTCGTAATCAAGGCAAGTACAATTTGTGTTAGTTTACCAATTATTTAGTAATCGTTTTATTGCAAATTTAAACCACGATGCAACACGGAACTCTCTCTGAGAGCATTGACTGATTGACTGTTGGGTACTGGGAGAGTAGTGTAATGAGTATGACCACATCCAAAGTAGTATACTGACTGTGTTAGCTTACCCCTCATACACACGGGGATAAGCCATATCGTATCAATAGGATACAACTGTACAACCCAATCCGGTCATATTCATTGCCTATTCACATCACAATGTTTTAACTGCTGGAGAACTATTTATTTTAAATTGTTTAAAAGTGCATAACTCTATTATTATTTCAATTGTTGGATTATCATGAATTGTACTTTGCTCCCTCCTGACTGGAGACAACATTTTTAGGTTCTTTTGATGATGCAGAGCTACTGATTAGTAGTTATTACGACCCTGAGCTCTACCCTGCTGTGCTTCCAGCATTTCCCGTGGATGATGTTGATCTTGGGCTGATGAGCCTAATCTCTAGAGGATGTTTTATCTTTTTGTTAAATAAAAGACAGTTTATTCAGTTTATATTTCAGTTGTATTTTTGTTGGACAAAGTTTATTTTAAATATTCGAAATTCAGATGTTGTGACAAAATAGATTGTGTTGTTGTGATTACCTGTATTTGGATACAGCTTATTGCCGCCGTCTCACAACGGTGCAGGCTGGGCATGATCCGATTCGACCCAACAAATTGGGACCGGGTCGTGATATGTTTTTAGTGGTGGCCCATGCAGGTCTGATCAACAACTTAGAAAAACATATCTAGAAACATTTAGAACACTAGAACATTAATTTGTCACAATATAGAACCGAAATATATTGTAAATAAATATTTTGTTTGTTATAGACTGGTAGGCTACCTTGCTTATATTTTGCAATCCTAAACCTTCCAGAATATAGCCACAAATCCTGCTGGCGATGGGATGTCATCACCCGATCACACCCCACCTCCTCAATCGAGTCCGGATCCTACTCTTCGGCAGCTGGCCGATCATCCCCATAATGCACCCGCACCCCGTGGATTTTACACTACTACTCAAATGTTAGATCCTACATCTTCCCAGACTGAACATCAAGCTCATGCGGTGGTGCCCGATCCAGTTGCCCCACCAGTGCCTGTGGACCCTACCGACCTCGTAGGCCTACTACGAAGAGTGCTTGAGGCACAGAGAACTCAAGCTGAAGCTCATCGCGAACAGACGACGATTATGAGAGAAGGCATGGAGAATGCCCATAATGTGGCTATGGCTGCACTGGAGAGAGGAGAAGCAGCCCAATCTGAACCAAGGCCGGCAAAAGTCGATGATATCGAGAAATTCAAGAAGCTGGGCCCTCGACCTTTCAAAGGAACCGAGGAAATCATTTATGCTGACGAATGGCTCGACAGCATGGAACGTCTCCTCAGCGTTGCTCGACTTCCTGATGATCTTCAAGTTGAAGCTGTGGGACTCCAGCTGTTAGATGTAGCCAGCACCTGGTATCGGAATGAACCCCGACTCCAGGACAATCAGCTGGACTGGAACACTTTCAAGAGATTGTTTCGAAGGAAGTTCTTTCCAACATCAGAGTTGCGGGAGATGGAAAGACAGTTCCAGAACCTGAAGCAAGGGAACATGACTGTTGGCGAATACGCAGCTGAGTTTGGTCAACTTAGTCGCTTTGCCAAGAACTTGGTTGCTGACCCCGTCGATCGTGCTGAAAGATTCAGGTATGGACTGAGGGAAGATATTCGCACTCCTGTGATCGCAGGTGGTGCCAAGACGTATGAGAGGATCCTAATTCGAGCTCAGGATATAGAGAAGAGTCAGCCTACTCGTTCAAAGAGGGAGTATTCTGGAACTAGCAACTTCCAAAATAACCAGAAGAGGCCCAACCACAACAATAACAACAGGCCTTCTCACCACCACCAGCAGCATCATCAGGCGAGGACCAATGACAGAGCGCCTCAGAAGCAGATTCCTGTCTGCGATTTCTGCAAGAGGCCGGGGCATCAGTCGAACATCTGCAGGAAGAGGTTAGGACACTGCCTAGTCTGTGGGTCTGCCACCCACCAAGTGAAGGACTGTCCCTCGTCAGTCCACCGGACTGGAGCAACTCAACAGAAAGGTCCTCTACCCACTCAGCAACAACAGTTTGGACAACATCAACAGAAGACTGGGCGAGCTTTTGCCCTAACAGCAGAGGAACAAGAGCCAGAGCAGGAACCTACCGCTGATGTCATCGCAGGTTTTATTTATGTGCATTCACATCCTGCTTTAGCATTATTTGATTCGGGTGCATCACATAGTTTTATATCAACAAAATTTATAACTGTACACCACCTAGTTAAGGGATTTAGCAAGAAGATATGTAGAGTTATGACTGGTGGTGGATCCATACCCATCACTGAGACCTGTAACTGTCCTATAACAATATCTGGACACAATTTCTTAGCACCCTTACTGGTGATGCCCTTACCTAACTATGATATAGTCTTAGGAATAGACTGGTTAAGTAAGCAACATGCGCTGATAGATTATCACAGAGGATGTGTAGTCTTCAGCCCACCTGGAGAGCCAGAGTTTGAAATCTCTCGAGCTCCGAAAGATATGGAGGGTATTACTTACTCCTCTATCACCGAAGAACCTGTACCTCCTCACCCTATCATAGCAGAATTCATGGATGTCTTCCCTGATAGTCTTCCAGGATTACCCCTAGATAGAGATGTAGAATTCAACATCGACCTAGTTTCCGGTTCTGCCCCTATTTCTCGGGGATGCTACAGAGTCAACCCTAAGGAGGCCAAGGAAATGAAGGACCAGATCAATGAGCTGAAGTCACTTGGATTTATCAGAGATGGAGCTTCACCCTGGGGAGCACCTGTTTTGTTCGTACCCAAGAAGGACGGGACTGTGCGGATGTGCATCGACTACCGGGCGCGGAACAACATCACCATTAAGAACAAGTATCCTTTGCCCCGGATCGATGACCTGTTTGATCAACTCAGTGGAGCTAAGGTGTTCTCGAAAATAGACCTTCGATCTGGCTACCATCAAATCAAGGTCAGGAAGGAGGATATTCCAAAGACGGCGTTCAACACCAAGTATGGGCAGTTTGAATTCTTGGTCATGCCGTTTGGACTGACGAATGCTCCTGCGGTATTCATGAATCTCATGAACAAGGTTTTCCATGAATACCTGGATCAGTTTGTTGTTGTCTTCATCGATGACATTCTGATCTACTCGAAGACTGAAGAAGAGCATGAAGAGCACCTCAGGAAAGTTCTGGGAACTTTGAGGAAGGAGAAGCTATATGGTAAGCTATCCAAATATGAATTCTTTCTAGACAAGGTGGATTTTCTTGACCATGTTGTCACAGGAGAAGGAATTTCGGTGGATCCTAAGAAGATAGTTGTTGTTGAGAAGTGGTCTACCCCAAGCTCAGTTGCTGAAATCAGAAGTTTCTTGGGCTTGGCTGGCTACTACCCAAAGTTTGTGAAGAATTTCGCCAGGATTGCTGAACCAATGACGAAGCTCACTCGGAAGAATGAAGAGTTCATCTGGACGGAAGCTTGCCAGGCATCGTTTGAGGAACTGAAGAAGAGACTTACAACAGCACCGATACTTGCGCTACCCGCAGGTACCGGAGGTTTCTCAATATACAGTGATGCCTCTGGAAAAGGACTGGGTTGCGTTCTTCAACAATATGGGAAAGTGATTGCTTACGCATCTAGGAAATTACGGACTCATGAGAAGAACTATCCCGCACATGATCTGGAGCTTGCTGCAGTCATCTTTGCTTTGAAGCTATGGAAGCATTATCTCTATGGAGAGAGAGTGGAAATATTTACAGACCACAAAAGTCTGAAATATGTTTTCACTCAGAAGGAGCTGAACATGCGACAGAGGCGATGGCTGGAGCTGATGAAAGATTTCGACATCGACTTGCAGTACCATCCAGGTAAGGCTAATGTGGTTGCAGATGCACTTAGTCGGAACCCGATGGCGATGTTCTTGACCAAGGAGCGGCATGTGCTGGAAGACATAGAGAAGCTTGGACTGGAGATAGTGCTGCCTGAAGAAGAAATGAAGAAACTGGGACGAGAAGCTATTGTACCAGGAGTTGAATCATCAATGATGCAGTTGCAAGTGCGTTCAAGTCTGATGGACAAAGTCAAGGAGACACAATTTCAAGATGAGACGCTTTACAAACTCAGAGATCAAGTGTTGGCAGGAACACTTGAAGGATTCTCTATCGCCAGTGACGGAGCATTGAAGAATGGTACGAGGTTGTGTGTGCCATCTGGCGATTTGAGGAATGAGCTGATACAAGAAGCGCACCAGTCGCAGTATTCCATACATCCTGGAGCTAACAAGATGTATCGGGATATGCGTACCATTGTATGGTGGTATGGAATGAAGAAGGACATATCCAGATTTGTGGCTAGATGCTTGATTTGTCAACAAGTGAAAGCCAGCAGACAGAGACCAGCAGGATTGTTGCAGCCGCTGTATATCCCGGAGTGGAAATAGGAACACATAACGATGGATTCTGTGTCGGGACTGCCTCGATTCCAAGGAGGGAAGGATGCCATTTGGGTTATTGCGGACCGACTGACGAAGTCAGCTCACTTTATCCCCTTCAAGGTTGGTCTATCCACCGAGAAGTTGGCAGCAATGTACATGCAGCATATCTACCGGATTCATGGAGTTCCGGTAAGTATCGTATCTGACAGAGATACTAGATTTACCTCTCACTTTTGGAAGAGTTTGCATGACAGTTTGGAAACACAATTGAAGTTCAGCACCGCCTATCATCCCCAAACTGACGGACAATCGGAGAGGACCATCCAGACGCTAGAAGACATGCTGAAATCTTGCGTCTTGGAATTTGGAGGGTCTTGGGAAGACCACTTACACTTGGTAGAGTTCTCTTACAACAACAGCTACCAAGCCAGCATCGGTATGATATCGTTCGAAGCACTCTATGGACGTCGTTGCCGTACTCCACTTGCATGGGACGACATTGGAGAAAGAGTACTGCTGGGGCCAGAGATGGTGACTGACGCAGCAGAGAAGGTGAAGGTAATTAGAGACAAACTCAGGATTGCTCAGGACAGGCAGAAACATTGGGCTGATAGCAGTCGTCGACCATTGGAGTTCGAAGAAGGAGACAGTGTGTTTGTGAAGATCTCCTCTACCCGAGGAACTATCAGATTTGGCAGAGCAGGAAAGCTGAGTCCCAGGTACATCGGCCCATTCGAAGTTTTGAGCCGAATTGGAGAAGTAGCGTACCGATTAGCTCTACCAGCTAATCTTGAGGGCGTGCACAACGTCTTCCACGTTTCACAGCTCAGACACTACATTCCGGATCCGAGTCACATTCTGGACCATTCGGAGCTGGAGATTGGACCAAGCCTCACAGTGCCAGAGAAGCCAGTGGCAATTTTAGACAGAGGCGAGAAGATAACCAGGAACTTGGTTACGCCCATAGTCAGAGTTATGTTGCGACACAATTCCCCAGGCGAGTCTACCTGGGAGCGAGAATGTCACGACCCGCACCCTGTGTAGGGGCACGAGAAGTGGGTACGTCCAGCCTACGTCGCAGTGTCGGCGGTAGAACGCTGTCCTAGATTACTATCTAATCAACAACTCACGCAATTATATAATATACTTGTCAAATCTCAACTCCGAACGGAGGACAAGTATAGATATAATGAATCTCAATCACAGTCTAAGAACGATAAGATAACACGGAAGTTTATAACTAAAGACTAAACAACAACATTTATAAACTACTAAATAATAATATCTCAAACAAACTCAAATACAAACTCGTATCTCAAGTTTTTACAATTCAAGTTCTAAAACATGAAAACTAAACCAAGTCTACTAGCTAGTCTCCCGATTACTCCTGAGTGTCGGGGCCATAGGTAGCTAAGCCATCTCCTGCTCCAAGGCAAGTAGGGTAAATATCCTCAGGGCAAGCATCTATAATATTTTCAACAGGTCCAGTCAGGACAGGAGCGAGTACAATTCATCAAGAAATCCCAAGTAAATAACAGAGAACTATAAAGCAGTTATAGACAGTTGTATTGATGAATATGGCAGTTTATATTCAGGTGATGGTAAGAAAGACAGATAAAGTGCAAGGAAAGAAAATAACTAAACAAGAGAAGAATCATAGCAATGAAGACTGTAAAATAAGATCTAGCTGAACTAGAGTAACATAATGAGTTCAGATGGTACAATATAAGTCGAGTGTAATCCCAATGTGAGTCTAATATAAGATGAGTCGAATGTGATCCCAGTACAGTATAAGTCGAATGTGATTCTAATCATTGTTCTAATAAGGTGAATCGAATAAGGTGATACGAATAAGGTGATACGAATAGTGATTCACAATGTTCTAATAATGATTCGAATAAATTCTCCAAGTGTGTTTTAAAATACTTAGTTAGACATGTAAACGACTAAGGGTAAATCCGGCACATCATACACCTGGCCGGGTGTGGAATGGCTATCGTTCGAATATTATTCACAGGGGGTGGTTCGAATAGTGGGAATGTTTACATGTCTAATCAAGTATTTCTCCGCCCATCTAATACAAATGAATCCATAATCCAACACATAAGACGAATACAAGTCCAACCAGCAAATGAAGATACGAATAGGTGGTTCGAATAGTGATTCGTATGGTGATTCGAATAATAGAGATAAGACGAGTAAGTATGTGTGTCGTATACATGGATTCAGAAATAACAGTACGTGTTTGTAACAGAGAATCACATACAGCTAACTAGAACTGAAGTACATTAATTGACAAATAAATGAGAGAACTATCAGAGAATGTACTCGCCTGATACTCTGAAAAGAGTAATATAGTATCAGATGTCTGCACCGGAGTCACAATGTCCTAAATAGAGCAGTATAGGTTATAATGTGTTTAAAACAAGGTAAATGATATTTATGATGCAATCTACATGATTTCTAGGCCAATCTAGGTCAAAGCCAAACTTGGTCAACTCTGGGTCAAACCAAGTCAACATCTAGTCAAACTAGGTCAACAACAAGGGTATCTTGGTCAACTGGTCAAACTTAGGCTAGCAAGGGTCAATTGGTCACATTTAGGCCTTAATGTTGACTCTGGTCAACAGTCCAATATTGGTCAACTCTAAAGTAAGCTAATATCCTATAATAACCATTATCTACTCTATGATGTATAACCTATTCCTTACCCAATACTATCTAACCCTCAATACCTATCCACATATATGCATATTGCCAAAACCTATAATCCAAGACAATAAATCATGCATACATATACCATCCTATATAGGCAATACATATTCACATATATATAGTGAATTGCACTATCTAATTTCACATAACCCATATCCCCAATGGCAACATTAAAACATGCTTCATATACATTATATTACATACATCTATACATATAGAGGAGGGGAAAGGGACTGTGTGTGGATATGATGCATATAGATAGGGTGAGTGCAGTGAAGCAATATGAGGCAGTAGGTATCTAGCACAAATACCTGTATCTGTGGGTGGGGTTGTAGTGCAAATATGATGGGTGTGCTGCATCTCTGGAAACAGAGATCAGGAAGAGGGTGAAGGCATGCTCACAAAACAGTTAGCATAAATCATAAAGTGTGTGTGAATGTGTGTGTAGAGAGTGTCACATGAGGGCATGTGGGAAATCCTGAAATCAGTGAGCACATAAAGAAAACAGGAAAAACAGGGAAATACATTAGTGTAAGGCAAGGTAGTGCCAATTAGGATGTGAATTGTCAGTTCAGTCTCAAACCCAAACCCAGGTTTTACTTAAACCAACCTAACCAAATTCTCAGTTCTGTTTTAAAATCCTGAACTCTCATTAACTGACAGTTCTCAGTCCACAGTGTAGGGTAATGTGACAATGTGGCTTGGTGTGTCATGTGAGGGTGTGTGTGTCTAGTGACAGGTTTTGGTAGGTTAGTGTGTATCATGTGTTTAGGGATATGAATCAAATGACAGTGGCTAGTGTATAAATAAGTGTGTGTGTGAAGATTAGGAGATAGGAATGTGTGTAATAGGGTGTATCATGTCAAGTGTCTCAGTAAAAATAGGAAAAAAATAGTCTGCAATCTACTACATGTATTCTCAGGAACTATCAACCAACCTATTGATTATACAAAAAAAAACCCAAAACTGAAACACAGAGTTCATGAGTCCAATGACACATTTGAAAGGTCATACATAAATACTGAAATCAGTTGTGTATCTCAGGAAATGTAATTTGTGTCTAATAGGAAAAATTCAGTGTGGTTGTGCCCAATCAAAACAGTGAGGGGAAAAATGTTCTCAGGACCATGGCAGACAGGTTAATGACAGTGTGTAGAGTGAATCTCAGGAAATGTAGTTTCAAAATTCAGCAACTCATATACCAGCTCAACTATCAGTTTCATTGAAACTGATACTTGAAAATCCCAATTCTATATATTCAGTTACATTCAATCAAGGCCCAGACATATACACATCATGTTAACAACCTGTGAATCATGAAATCTCATAAACATCAACAATCCTGAATTATCCCAAACTGGAACACACAGTTCCAGTGAAATTCGAAATTCAACATTAAATTTCAAAACCAAAATAAGAAATACAATACGAAATAATTAGGGAAAACACGTGCACTGTGTATAGGAAAACCCCACGTGTCCTAGTGGTCCCTAACGTGTCCAAGAATCAGGACACAAAGTGTCAAAAATGAAGTCTAACCAGTTAACAAAAAATAGTAGAATTAATCATCGTGCGGCCATGTCGTGTCCGATTGGACACGACACAGAGCTCGAAGTGTGTCGAGCTCGTGCACACATGTTCGCCAATAATAGGGCTACATGTCTATGGCCCTGCACCGTGTCCACGATACGCGTGTCCTGAGCACGAGACACGTATCAGAACGTGTCTCGCCCGCGTGCAGTGCAGTGTCGAAATCAGTGCGGGTGGGATTTCTCCCAAACCCTTCGACCAATTGGCCTAAAATTTTGTCTGTGACGTTTCAGTCATGTGTCCTAGGTGTGTACAAAATTTCGTGTCAAGACGTGCAGTGTCGTGTCCGCTACAGTGCCCGAGCAGCAGGACACTGCACGGTGTCCTCGTGCACGCGTTCGTGTCCAATTTTGGACACGAAAACCAGCCCAATACGTGCTCAGTTATATACAAACATAATATACATATAATAAGCTTTCGAAATATGTAATTTGTTTTAAAAAACATTAACATTCAATCCATTGAGGCATTTCGTCGAACACCTAACATACCCTATGACACGTGTCCGATACGGACACCAAACGGACACGAAATCCATCCAAATTTTAGGGACACCTAGGGGACTCCTAGATCTAGCCCTACATGCAAAGAAAACTAAAATTTAAATCAATTTAATGGGTTTTACCTATATGTGCAAAAAGCTTGAAAAAGCTTCAAATGGGGGATTCCTCCTCTTGATGGCAAAAGCTCCAAATTGACCCAAAGCTGGGATTAAACCCCCAAAATCAGAAAATAGGAGAGTATTAGGTTCTAATGCAAGAAACTAGGATTAAAAAAGAATAAAAATGGATTTATGGAGATTTTTGGAAGGGGACAAATACATTTCTTTTCCAATGTTGAAATGAATAAAAGAAAGAGGCAAGCCCTAGAGAATAAGTGTTTATATAGGGTGGGGATCCCTATGGCTGGTCATAAAGGAAGGAATTAGGGTTAGGGTTTCCTAAATTGGCCCATGGGCTTAAGTCATGATCAAACAATCATTAAGTCATAAGTCATTTCATGAAACCATAAGCCATGACTTAAATTCACTAAACCAAATCTCCTCATTCTAAAATTAGTTTCTAATGACTAAAAGTAGGTTAAACTAAGTTAGACTAGGGTCACCATAGCTAGGGTTAGCTTCTAGGCTAGTCCACTAGGTCTCAACAAGTCAATGTCAACTAGAATTCACCAATTCAATAAATTATCAAATAATTCAAATAAGTCAAAATGACCAAATTATCCCTAGGCTAAAAATGACAATTAAATATCCTAATGACATGGTTAGGCTCTAGGTCATGCAGTCACTAGGGTTTCACTAGCAGCACGTCAAAATCACAAGTCATGACTTAAAGCAGTTTTTAAATAGTTTAAAAATAATTAAAAATCACCAAAAATTATAATGTCAAATAAATATCAATAATTAATAATTATAATTACAAAATTTCAAAATTACTCTCATCTAAAAAACTGGGTGTTACAGAGAAGATGAGATGCGGGAGCAGTATCCGTATCTATTTGAGATCTGAGGTAATTCCTAACCCTATCCTTTAATTTCGAGGACGAAATTTTCTAAGGAGGGAAGGTTGTGAAACTCGTAAATTTTAGTTTTATTTAAATAATTTATTTACTAAATTATTATTAATTGTCAATTTAGAAAAATTATTTTTTTAAAAAAAATATTATTATTATTTCTGGAATTTTATTGTTGGTCAAACCCGTAAAATTTTATTATTGCTAATTAATTATTACGGGTTTGACCAACAATAATTAATTATTATTACGGGTTTGACCATTTTTATGAAAAACCATATTTTAGAAAAAATTATTTTTTCTGGATTTTAGAGTTGGACCAGACCATCCCGAACTTGTCCCGGACCAGTCTCGATCCATTTTGAAATTGGATCCAAACTCGATTTTATCCTTGGGTCCATTAATTCTATTCTTATTTTAAAAAAAAGAGAATTATTTTTCCCTTTTAAAACTTTTATTTAAAACTTACATTATAACTCTAACTCTCTTTATACTCATTTGCTCCATTCAGCAAAGGAAAAGCAATTATTTTCCTTAAACACTCTTTTACTCTCTCTCTCTCTCTCTCGTGTACTACTGACCTTTCCCGAAACCTTCATTTTTTTCTCACCGCCAACAAATGCTCGGCCGCGCCCCTCTCCATTCCCCTTCCCGAACGTCCGAGCCCCCTCGGCTCCCGAAACCGCCGGCCAACCCCATCCTCTTTTCCTATAAAAACCCTCTTCAACCCATTCATCATCATCACCTAACCCCAATTTCTGGAGAAACCCAGCCCTAGCCGAGCCCTGCATTCTCCGACGAGATCCGCGACCCTCTCCGCTGTCCCCGAGCTCCGCCCGGCCAGCACCTCCCTTGGCCAGCAACCCCGGTCAATGCCGCAGCATCCGCCCTCCAGGCCGATCCCCAGGCCGAATCCGTCGCCGCCTCCTCCTCTGTCCGGCGACCCGCGGCCACCGGCCGACCTCGCTCGGTGATCCCCTTCGCCGACGACCCCGCGCCCGTGCCCGGTTTCTGTTCAGATCTTTGCTTTCCGAGGCACGTTACGCTGTTCCACGTGTTTTGGATTTTCGGGATTCGCGGATTTTCCATTTTCCTTCTTTATTCACCTGAGAGCTCTTACCGAGCAACCCAAGGTATATTTCCGTTGTCCTCGTTTCTGTTCTGTAGTCTATGATAATTTTGGTCCCCGATTCTGCAATGGAAATCGGTTAGAATTATTACGATTTTGGTTTCAGATTGTCCGAAATCCTTTCAGAAACGTTCTGTGAGTTTCTCAGAATATTTCTATGGTTTGGTTTTTCTAATTCCATTTCGGAAATGGATTCTGTGGTTTTTTGGTACTTTTCGAACTTCGTTTCGGAACGATTCTGTGGTTATATTGTGCTGGGTTTTGTTTTTAGCTTTGTGATATTGTCTGGGTTGGAATATTTGTGGATTGGTTTGGATCCCTGGTTTGGGACATTTTACTGGTTGTGTTTTTGGCATTTTTCCAGGATTGGGTTATCCCAGTTACAAAGGAGATGCTGTCCAATTTTTCTCAAATAATTTCAAAATACTATTTTCAAAATCGACCTTTGCAAAGAATTATTAAAAGGTTTTTCGATTGGTTTTGTTTTTGGATACCTTTCGGGCGACGACCGTATCGGTCAATGGGCCCCTAGCTAAATGCAAACGAAACCGAAAATTTCGGACGTTGTGGCATTAGCTATTTTATGACAATTAGACCAAGTCTGAGACTCGTATTATATTTTAATTTAATTTAATTTATTAATCTTATTTTGTAATTAAATTGTAGGATAAATTTTAGAACTAACCAATGTTTCTTCTTATTTCAATTCTTGAAAATGGTTTTTAAGGGCATAAGCCCAGCTTTTAATTATTATCTGTGGTTTTGTAATATTGAAATTTTTTATTTTATTTCTGGTTGGTTGATTAACGTAAAACGTAAAATGATAATATAATTATTTTATAAGATTTAATATCATTTTCTCACAATAAAATAATTAAAAAATTACAAGTTTATTGCAAATTCACGTTTTCTCATTTAAAGAAAAATATTAATTTTATATATAATACAAAATACAAAGTTTTACCAAGTAAATCAATAACTACGAGTTTTTCTAAAATACAAAGTTAAATTGACTTTTCTTCTTAAGATAGTAACTCACCTCGATAAGCGCGCTCTAAGTAGAGTTGTAAATAACCTAAAATTTGACTAGGACAAATACTAGAGATTGTCACTAGGACACCTAGATATGGATTGAATATTGGTGCTAAGTTAGGAATTCTCAATTGTAGGGTTTCGAGGACTGTACTAGCATCATCCCGGAACCAACATCGAATCCAGTCGTAATCAAGGCAAGTACAATTTGTGTTAGTTTACCAATTATTTAGTAATCATTTTATTGTAAATTTAAACCACGATGCAACACGGAACTCTCTCTGAGAGCATTGACTGATTGACTGTTGGGTACTGGAAGAGTAGTGTAATGAGTATGACCACATCCAAAGTAGTATACTAACTGTGTTAGCTTACCCCTCAGACATACGGGGATAAGCCATATCGTATCAATAGGATACAACTGTACAACCCAATCCGGTCATATTCATTGCCTATTCACATCACAATGTTTTAACTGCTGGAGAACTATTTATTTCAAATTGTTTAAAAGTGCATAACTCTATTATTATTTCAATTGCTGGATTATCATGAATTGTACTTTGCTCCCTCCTGACTGGAGACAATATTTTTAGGTTCTTTTGATGATGCAGAGCTACTGATTAGTAGTTATTACGACCCTGAGCTCTACCCTGTTGTGCTTCCAGCATTTTCCGTGGATGATGTTGATCTTGGGGCTGATGAGCTTAATCTCTAGAGGATGTTTTATCTTTTTGTTAAATAAAAGACAGTTTATTCATTTTTTATTTCAGTTGTATTTTTGTTGGACAAAGTTTATTTTAAATATTCGAAATTTAGATGTTGTGACAAAATAGATTGTGTTGTTGTGATTACCTGCATTTGGATACAGCTTACTGCCGTCGTCTCACAACGGTGCAGGCTGGACATGATCTGATTCAACCCAACAAATTGGGACCGGGTCGTGACACTTTATATTTTCTCTCTGATAGTAGTGTGTTTTCTCATAAGGCTTGCGATATTTGTCATCAAGCTAAACAGACTCGTGATGCTTTTCCTGATAGTAGTAGTCGTGCTTTGAGATGCTTTGAACTTATACACTGTGATCTGTGGGGACCATATCGTGTTCCATCATCTAATGGGGCACGATATTTTTTAACTTTGGTGGATGATTTTTCTAGAGCTGTTTGGGTTATTTTATTGACGGATAAGTGTGTTGTTTATTCTATGTTTCTTAAATTCATTGCTATGGTGAAGCGCCAGTTTGGGGCTGATATACGTCGTGTGCGGAGTGACAACGGCACTGAATTTAATTGTTTACGAGATTATTTTTTATCTCAAGGTATATTGTTCCAAACATCCTGTGTTGGGACACCTCAACAGAATGGAAGGGTGGAAAGAAAACATCGACATATTTTAAATGCAGCAAGGGCATTAAGATTTCAGGGTTCTCTTTTCGTGGATTTTTGGGAGAAATGTGTTCTGGGTGCATGTTATTTGATAAATAGAATCCCTTCTAGTACCTTGCATTTTAAGTCTCTTGATGAAGTTTTATATGGTTCGGCTCCTTCGTATGATCATCTACAAATTTTTGGTTGTCTGTGCTATGCGTATGATTTGAAATCCCGACATGATAAATTTGCTAGCAGGAGCAGAAAATGTATCTTTGTTGGGTATCCACTTGATAAAAGGGGATGGAAACTGTATGATTTGGAGACTGGTGAATTTTTTGTGTCCCGTGATATTACTTTTTATGAAAAGAATTTCCTGGGTGTGGCTCTGCTAGCGACATGTTTTCTGCGACATGCCATACATCTGTTGAGGTACCGGGAGATGATATAGAGGCTTTTGGGATGGTGCCGGCTACGGTTGCTGAGGCTGGAGTGGTTGCTGATGGCTCGACACCGAGTGGCGAGGATGCACAAGTAGATACAGAAGTATTGACAGGAGAGTCCGCTGGAGGTGATGCGGATACTACTGATGATACAGGGGATACAATGTTGCCAGAGGTGCCCGACGAGGTAGTATTGGGAAGAGGAATGAGAAAAAAATCACAGCCATTACGATTACAGGATTTTATGACGAATGCTGTTCGAAGTAAAAGTCTTCCCCTTCACCACAGTTCATCTGTTCCCATCACTTCCTCAGGTACTTCGTATCCTCTAACACAATTTCTAAGTTATGACATATTTAATGCTGGACACAGAGATTTTCTTGCAGCTATCACTGCAGGTGTTGAGCCTACTTCATATCGCCAGGCCTCGCGAGATTCAGGCGGGCGCGCGGCTATGCAAACTGAAATACAGGCTCTGGAAGATAATGGGACATAGAATCTTGTCGATTTGCCTCCTAAAAAGAAAGCATTGGAAAGTAGATGGGTGTACAAAATAAAGTACAAATTCGACGGCAGTGTTGTGCGCTTAAAGGCACGACTGGTTGTGTTCGATAATCATCAGGTTGAGGGGATATCGACTATTCAGAGACACTTGCTGTCATGCCCCAGAACCAGAATACTGGAGAGCGGGAGAATGACTCAGCCAGCTACGTATTACGGGTAGATGAATACCGTATAATACGATCAATGCTGTCTAACCAGACGAGGGGGTGCATACTACATGAAAGTCTTACTATGGTCACTTCACATCTATTGTCTCAATCATTCAAAACAAGAAACAAAAATAGAGAACATGTAAGATAAAGCAGTAATGCGTCCCAAATGCTTAGTCAAAATGCTCTTGAGATCTGGCTTTACAAAACATAGCCAGATGGTATAGTAACATATACACAATTGTTATCAGCTGCAGTCTGACTTTAGTTACAATTATGCAAAAGTAAGTACAAGACAATCCGACTAATATGTCGGTGCCAAACGGCTAAGTATGAAGTAAATAACAAAATGAGCGGTGAAGTAAGAAACCTACTCGAGTCCTCCTGCGATCATTCCCCTAGTATTGACCATCTTGGAGGTAGAAGTAAGCTGGATCCTCGAGGACTGGCTCTAAATCTGGCCATGCAAAACCAGAGAGGTTAAACCTCTAATAGCAAGTACCACAAGGTAGCACGATATGAAGGATTAAACCAGTAAGTAAGAGAATATAATAATAGATCTCTGCTTTCCACTAGGATTCACATAACATCACGACACTTCGAACCAACCTCCCAACCAAACAAGGACAGAAGTTGGCCCGTCATGTCCTGACATTCTGATCATCTCAGTTAGACAACAGAGTAGGTACAGTACACAAACAAATCATCTTGAACGGCCAATCAACTACTACGGCTTACTATTGTGAGTCCCAAGTTATCCTGAAATTATGCAATAAAGATTCCTCAGTTCTTACTATGTGCGAGCAAGGCTAGTCTATCCAATCAATCAATTGCGCCAATCATGTAATTAGACAAGTCCCAGCGGGACGCCCGCCGTTAATATACCATGTACAATTTAATAATATAAGCAAATACCGTTTTCTGCCCGTGTGACAGATTTACAGTATCTGTGGGAACCAGCCGGCCTGTCGGGCACTACTTGTCCCAAGAGGGCTGCCATGTAAGAACTCGGAAATCCATTCTCTCCATGCCATCATTATTTTATTTAACTTAAAGCCTCTATGTTAAGCGAAATCCTATACCGTGGATCATGGTCATTCAAATGAGTACTTTTGTACGGGGTACGATATGCGCAACTTTACAACGATACCCGTGCGGCTATGTTGTAGGTCTTATATAGCGTGATGCAACAATCAAATCTAACCACGGAGTAATCATGTCTTGACCATAAAGTACACATGCTATTTTTGTAAGATAAATAAATAACTAAATAAATAAATAAATAATTTGAAGCCTGTATGTGCCTGTATGCCAATATTGGGGATCAGCTAATCGATTGCAATAGTTTATTACATGAATGTGTCTCATTCATTCAATTCAATAAGACGACTAGCCAGTCTCTTAGTTCCAACTAGGAACGCATGATCAATTATTAGTCAATGTCACAATCATTTTCAATGGTGACAAGGCATAAAAATCAAATAGTATTCAGTGGGGTCGAGTCTATAACTCCTCAGAGTTAAGTTCCAGCCTTACTGGGTATCCATGGATCAATCAGGACACAAGGCGCATTCCACATAACAATCTGTATTATCAATATTAACATATCATGATTTATCAAGTTCATGCAAAAAGGCGTAAGGATATAATAGAAGAATTATCATGCCATCATTAAATGAATAAGTTATAGAGCAAATAGTAACACCCAGGTTAGAAAGTCACGCCAACAAGTCTATGCTAAGGCCAACAAGTCACGCTAAGTCTAGTAGGTACGAGTGAGCGTGTAAACAGCGTGAGCGTGAAAAGTGGTAAGAAATTCACGTTGGCACGCACAGAGTGAGCGTGAAAGGAAATTCACGCACTCAATCGTGAGCGTGAAAAGTAACTCACGCACGCACAGCGTGAGCATGAAGGAAAATTCACGCACGCACAGCGTGAGCGTGAAAAGTAACTCACGCACGCACAGCGTGAGCGTGATAAGAAATTCACGCACGTACGCAAAAATGTGTACGTAACTCAAAATTTACGCTGACACGTAAAGACGTGAGCGTGACTGAAAATTCACGCTGGCACGCAAGAACATGTGCGTGACTAAAAATTCACGCACTCATGTAAGAACGTGAGCGTGACTAAAAATTCACGCACGCACGTAAAGACGTGTGCGTGACTAAAAATTCACGCAGACACGTAAGAACATGTGCGTGACTAAAAATTCACGCACTCATGTAAGAACGTGAGCGTGACTAAAAATTCACGCAGACACGTAAAGACGTGTGCGTGACTAAAAATTCACGCAGACACGTAAAAACATGTGCGTGACTGAAAATTCACGCAGACACGTAAGAACGTGTGCGTGACTGAAAATTCACGCTAACACGTAAAGACGTGTGCGTGACTAAAAATTCACGCTGGCACGTAAGAACGTGAGCGTTGACTAAAAATTCACGCAGACACGTAAGAACGTGTGCGTGACTGAAAATTTACGCTAACACGTAAAGACGTGTGCGTGACTTAAAATTCACGCTGGCACGTAAGAACGTGAGCGTGACTAAAAATTCACGCTAACACGTAAGAACGTGTGTGTGACTAAACCTTCGTTCCAGCCAGAAATGAAGTTTCCAGCCAGAAAGCACGCCAGGTTGGAAGATCAAAACCCATGGACAACCGAGAAGAACAAGCTATAGAAATCAAAAATGTTAAGTAATAAACTCTCTCAGGATCATGAGAGGAAGAGAAATGAACCATAAAAATGGTTCTCTAAGTGGAAGCAAGAAGCAAGATGTACTTGCCTGCTGATGGGTTGGTGGAGAGAGTGATGAGGAAGAAGAAGAAGTAATGGTGAAGAATGAGAGTTATGAGGAGAGAGAAGGAGATGGGGGCTTAAATATAAAGGGTGGTGGTAGGTGGAGGTTTGTGGTGGTTCGGTTCATGTGAACCACCATGAACCCGAGAAGAACCATCCATGAACCCGAACCACAAAGCAAGACTAAAAGCAGAGAATAACAGCAGGAAATAAAATACAGAAAATTAATTAACATAAAATTAAAGGAATTTAAATACAGGATAATACATGATAAATACTAAATAAATATACATGAATTGCACATGTATAAAAATATGCATTCTGGGAACGGGGAGTGACACTTGCCCCGGTAGCTAAGATGCCTACAGTTCGGGCGTTCTTGGCTATTGTAGCTGTAAGAGGCTGGACTTTGCACCAGATGGATGTGCACAATACTTTTCTTCATGGAGGTCTGACAGAAGAAGTGTATATGAAGTTGCCGCCAGATTTTTTGCATAGTACCCAACAAAGTGTGTCGCCTGTGTAAGTCTCTATATGGATTGAAACAAGCACCACGTTGTTGATTTGCTAAGCTTGATGCTTCTCTGATATCCTATGGATTTATTCAATCTCATTCCGATTATTCCCTTTTCTCTCTTTTTAAAGGGAAGGTAAAGTTGCATGTTTTGATCTATGTGGATGACATGATTGTGTCTGGTAATGACACAGGTGCTTTAGATGCTTTCAAAATGTATCGTAGTTCTTGCTTTCATATGAAGGACCTTGGTGTGTTGAAGTACTTTCTTGGCATAGAGGTAGCTCGGAGTGCAGAAGGAATTTCTTTGTGTCAAAGGAAGTATGCTTTGGACATCATTTCAGAATGCGGCTTGATGGGGTCTCGACCTGCTGGCTTTCCCATGGAGCCCAATCATAAGCTGGCAGAATC
This sequence comes from Iris pallida, assembly GCA_029216955.1. Classification (NCBI taxonomy): domain Eukaryota; kingdom Viridiplantae; phylum Streptophyta; class Magnoliopsida; order Asparagales; family Iridaceae; genus Iris; species Iris pallida. Next base: position 38,562,311 of record JANAVB010033017.1, read on the forward strand.
GACTAGTCCAAAGATGGCGGATGCAGAGACTTATCGGAGGCTGGTTAGAAGGTTGATTTATCTATCGTTTACTCACCCTGACTTAGCCTATGCTGTGCATATATTGTCTCAATTCTTACAGGAGCCTCGATAAGATCATTGGCATGCTGCTTTGAGAGTTGTCAGATATCTCAAACATGCACCGGAACAGGGTATTCTTTTGAAAGCTGATTGTGATCTCCGTCTTTCTGGTTGGTGTGATTCCGACTGGGCCAGATGTCCCTTGACTCGCCGCTCTGTTACAGGCTGGTTGGTGTTTCTGGAGGGGGGGTCTCCTATTTCTTGGAAGACCAAGAAGCAATCAACTGTTTTCCGATCTTCCGCTGAAGCTGAATACCGATCTTTTGCTGCGCTTGTTTGTGAATTAAAATTGTTGAAGGAGTTATTGGTGTGTTTGGGTGTTCGCCAGGAGTCTGCCATGTCGGTGTATTGTGACAGTCAGTCAGCCCTGCACCTGGCTCAGAACCCGGTATTTCATGAGCGCAGTAAGCATATTGAGGTGGATTTGTATTTTGTTCGCGATGCTATTCGAGATGGCACCGTAATAGCCTCGCATGTTCCTACTTCTTCTCAACTGGCTGACATCTTCACCAAGCCCCTTGGAAAGCATGTGTTTGATTCTTTCCTTCCCAAGTTAGGCATTTGTGACTTGCATGCTCCAACTTGAGGGGGGGTGTTAAATTATATTTGTAACTAATATAAATATGGCCTATAAGCCCAATCATGTAGACACTATATATATTGTAATCAGTCCCCATCAATAAGAACAAGGCATTATTATTTCCTACAAACTCTTCAGCTTCGTCTTCTAAGTCTTTTGTTTGGCAAATTATAAGGGCACTTTATTCCTTACTCGGGACTAGCCTAGGATTGAAACTGGCCTAGTTTTAAATCTTTTTTTTATTCAAGACAGTCTATTTTTTATTAGGAGCTGCACACCCACAATCCTCTCAAAGCTATTCATTTCTAATTTTTACTTTCTATCTTCTCAAACCCTCTCAAGCCTAAACTCATTTTCTCCACCACCTCCATCTTCACCAAAATCCTTCTCTTCAAGCCCTTCTCTCAAATCTAAATTTTTTTCCTCCTCATCCTCCTGCTGCCGACGAGCTTCGCCCGAACTTCCATACACCATTTCTTAGCACTGATAACAAAAATAAAAATAAAAATGGTCGTTGCCGAAATTTTGATGTCATGGACATATTGGAATGGGGTTTGGAGAGATGGGTTGGGAGAGATTTGAAAATTTTAGACTAACTTTGAAGTTTCGAACCCATAATTTTGAAGTAATGAATTCCGACACAATCGTGCCTTGAAGACTTAGAACTGTAGAAAATTTTCACAGTCCTCTATGTTGTCAGGACTGTATAAAAATGGTCGTTGCCGAAATTTGACAGTCCTAAAAGGAACTTGATGTAACAACAAGTTCTTTTTAGGACTGTCAAACAGTCCTACCAATTGGAAGGAAGGATTGTCAAAAAAATTGACCGTTCTAAAAATATATGTTGTTCAATGTTTTATGTAGGACTGTCAAAATCCTACCAATTGGAAGGACTGCCAAATATTTTGACAGTCCTAAAAATATATGTTGCTCAATATTTTATGTAGGACTGCCAAATTTTTTGACAGTCCTCCCAATTGGTAGGACTGTCAATATTTTTGATAGTCCATCGTCCCCGTTGTGACTGTCAAAAGTTCATAACCCTAACATGGGCTCAAAACTTCGAAAATTCGTCTAGAATGAATATTAAATCAAATTTTAGTTACTAGAAGATGACATTTAGGCATGACCATGGATTGAGAGAGATTTGGAAGAGAAAAATGTTTAGGATTTTGGGAGGGAGAAGGGAAGAAGAAGAGAAAAGGAAAACTAAAAATTGACTTATATACCAACATTTGAGCTAGCAATGAGTAATTTTTCTATTAACAAACTTGTAAATTAAAAAAATAATTTTGGGCTACCTCTGAGTGAGTATTGAAGTGCCTTTATAATTTGCTTTTTGTTTTTGTTTTTGTTTTTGTTTTTGTCCATGCATGGACACGCAAAACCAAGAAAAGGAAATTCTTTCCAAGTTTGGTTCTATGATGAGCTCTTCACCTATGCGGAGCTGGCACGAGCGGATCCAGCCTACCATTTTTTTTTTTTTTTTTCGTTTTCTTTTCATATAGTCTTTTGTGGAAGTTAGTCCACACTTAGCCCACCCCAACCCACTCCACCCCATCATAGTATACATTTTTGGATCCGCCCCAAGGAGCAGGAGGATGATTTGTGGCGGTGGCGCCGCCGTCCTCTGTCACGCGCGTGCACCAACTTTGCACGCGTGCGAGCCAAGCGGAATTTTCGTTTTGACACACTAAGGGAGGCATTTGGGTGATGGTTTTGTATTTCTAGAAATCCACGTTCCATTTCTTTACCTTGGAAAAAGGAATTCAATATTTCTATACCCATGTTTTGTTTTGTTGAAAATATGTAGTCCGAAAAATTTAATATTTTCATTCACATGTTTGGTTTATACAGAATAGGAATCTTAATTTGTTCAGTTTTACATAAATAACCTTTCGTTAATTTTATAATGCTTCTATACGTTTGAGATAAAAGTTATAATTTTGAAAATAAAATGAATATATTATCGTCCAAACAAAATATTCAAACAACATTTTCAGGAGTGCAAAACTATTCCCTATGGGAGAGCTTGGGTTTTATTTTACCACGACAATGGGAATATGAAGCCCCTCGTATTCCACCCCCAATTTTCAATCCTAGACATACCAAACATGGATAAGAAATCCAAAACATATTTCCAAGCCTCCAAAACTTGAACCAAACGTCCCCTAAGGCGTTTGGTAGACGATTATTTTCCATCAAAATTTAGGATGAATTTTTTTTATTTATTTTATGTTTGTTTAGATTATAATTTTTTTTTCAAGGATTATGAATATTCGAATAAATAATTTATCTATTTTTGTTACTTAAGAATAGGTGGGTAATTTTTTGTAGTTGTTTTTTTAAATCCTCCTTTTAATATTTTTTTTCCGTTTTTATCCTCTCTTTTTATATTTTTTTATCCCTTTTTTTCGGTTTTCTCATTTTTTTCTGAGATTTTTTTTTGGTTTTTTTGTGTTGTCAGTTTTTTTTTAAAAATCTTTTTTATTTTTTAAGATTTTTTTTGGTGTTTTTCTAAGTTTTTTTTATTCTTTTTGTTTCCATTTGTATCCATATTTTATTTTTTCCTGAAAATATTTATTTATTCACCAAACATGGGAATATAATTTTCCAAAAAAAATTAATTACCGAGAATTTAATTTTCGGAAATGTAAAATTCTTAGCTATATAGTATTCCGCGTACCAAACGTCCCCTAAAATTAAAGCAATCTTGCGACTATGTTGGTCCTGCCAAAAATAAACTTAAGGAAAAAAAAAAGTTGCTATCACTGCGACATCGTAGGACACTTCAAGCGAGATTGCAGGAAATTGAATCCATAATTGAAAAGCAAAGGACACATCAAGAAAGATCAAGCTGAGAAGACCGCAACGATAGCCCAAGCGGAATTGATAGTCACTGTAGGAGATCAGGAATCGTGCTTAAAGTTTAACACCATATGGTGTTGATTGAGTCATCGATACAAAAGCATCCTTTCATGCCTCACTAAGAAGGGAGTTCTTCGCAACACACGAAAGCGACAACATGGAAAACAAAGGCACATCACAGATCGTATCACGACATAATGTAAAAAAGTGTAAATTTAAAGAAAATTGTTACAACAAAGATTTAAACTAAGGACCTCCAAAGTACAAGTCTTTCATTCTAACCACTACACCATAATGTTATTTTATTAAGAATGACACAGAGATATATACTAGTTCTATTGTACATAAATCTATGTTGGTTGGTGCTCCCTTTCGTTTGGGGCCCTGGGCCGTCACCCGGCCTGTCCTGGGCCAGGGCCAGTACATGGCCAATGCATGTTGTACCTTATTGTGATTGTACACGAGTGACATGATGAGGTGTGAAATGAGCTTGAGGGCAACTTGCACTCATATGTCCTAATTCATGGGTCATGCTTGGTGGGGGATGCAGGAGAAGATGACTGCCACATAGGAGCTCCTCTTCCTGGCAATAATACCTGTAGTTGGTACACATGTGTCGTGTGTGGCTTCCCGTATAGACACTATTTATAGGGTTCTCCCATAGTTTACAGTATCAAGCGATAACGGTCCGATACGGCCGATACCGATACGGTTTGGCATGTCCCGATCCGATACCGACGTCCGACACACGATACCGGCGATACTGACATTGGGGGTCCCTTTTCCGGTCAATTCGGCAAAGAAAATTGAAAAAGAAAAAGACAAATCAACAAGGGTTTAAAGCATAATAAGATTGTAAAAGCATGTAAAAGAAGAAAATTTATCTATTACATGCAAACCAATCGGAAAGGGTGATTTAATTTCAAAACTACTAAGAAATAACACTAAAAATACTTAAAATTGTGCCTAAATGTGTAAAATATTTTTTTTAAATGTTAATAATTTATTAATAATTATTTGTTTTCCGATACCAAAAAAGATTCGATACTCCGATCCGAAACCACCGATACTACAGATATCGCCGATACCAATACTCATAGTAATGGTTCGATACCGATTCTGATACTGATACTGATACTGCGAACCTTATAACTTCTCACATTCTCCATCTGATATTAAGTCACCTGCAGGTGCTGTATATTATGAGAAACTGTGTTCAAGTTTTGATTGCACACATATTTGTGACAATGTAAGTTTGATCTTGTAACTTCTCACATTCTCCATCTGATATTAAGTCACCTGCAGGTGCTGTATATTATGAGAAACTGTGTTCAAGTTTTGATTGCACACAGGGAGATGCTGGGCATTCACTACTGTTGTTGCAGTGGAAGGCAACCTCGTCTCCCTATCAGAGCAAGAGCTCGTCGACTGCAACAATGGCGAGAATGATGGTTGCGATGGAGGCCTAATGGACTATGCATTCGACTTCATCAAGAGAAATGGGGGTATAACATATCCAGTCAGACTATCCCTATTTGGCGAGGCAAAGAAAATGTGATATCACCAAGGTTAGGTACATTCTATTAGAATCATTGCTTTATCTAAAATAATATCAGGAACATAAATTTACTCTACCTGATATAGTTCATCTCAAATAGTCAAAGTACTAAAATTAAAGGAATATGACTATAATTCCTCTGTAAACGCACAGGATATACACCTATGTAACATAAATATGGACACAGATACATATAAGGACACGATACTAATACAAGATACACCTATTTTCAAGTAGGAAAATAGGCAGTCTCCTATGTTGCATGATACGGATGTGGATACAGGTACTGATACGATATGGGTAAGGATATGATACGGATAAGATATCATTTCCTCGTCTCTGTGCAACACGGATATACGCTAAGAGTCCATAAAATGGTACCTCAATATCATAAATTCTTTGATGCTAAAAATAAATAGAGCAAATCCATGTCACACCAAGTAATAGAATACAATTACACAAGCATCCAAATTTATGTTACTTCATTTCTTGCAAGTATTAGTTATCAGAAACCAATATAACATGGTAATGTTCAATTCTATGATCATTGCAGGAGAATTCTCACCATGTCGTTGTAGAAGAATGAAAAAAATTACAAGTGCACTACGGGCAACTAGCTAAGAAGCGCAACCCTACAGAGGAGGGGACCACAACTTCTGCGCACACCGAATTGGCGCAGTTAGACAACAATACTCATGCGCTTAAAAAGTACTACACAATATGAAAAAAGCGCATAAAAAGATTCTTTTCATTGATATTCATGATTACAATACAGTGGAAGTCTATTACAAATTTTCATTGATATTCATGATTACACAGAAAAGATCTATCTATCTACAGAACTGGGCCTACATTAATTCTTCAAGAAAAGCACAGGTCTCTCTTTAGCAATATGCTTGTAGCGTGCGCAACCTTAACCTTGTCTTCGGCCATATGCTAGTAACATGTGCAACCTTAACCTTGTCTTCGGCCATATGGATTAGCCGTTGACAGTGTGCGCAGCTCCTCTGCCATGTGAATGAGGCGCTGGATTTGGAATGGCAATCAATCCAAATCCTGTATTCAACGTCTTGGCACTCAACATCGTCTCGGGGTAGAACGCAGCTAACACGCCATTGCTCCACTTGTAATCAATTAAGGTCTTCTGACAAAGTTCTTCATCAAGTTGGCCACTTTCTTGAATAGAGAGGTCTACGATCCTAGCCCACGACTGACACAAGTGTTGCCAGGATCGCCAAAGAGGACCGCAGTCATCGGAGTGCAACGAAGTCTCCAACATGAAGTGTGGAAGAGAAGTGAACGAATGAGTTCTTAATAAAAAAAATACTCCTATTTATAGGCCATGTGCGATCAAACCCATGCGTCAAGTGGCAGCCAGACAAAGGCTCCGAATTAATGGGATGAACCTTGTATTCATAACAATGAATCTGCTATATTTAATGTTTTGACCAAGTCCCATTCAAAAGTCATCACTTCTCGAGCCCCACGCAGCAGCAACATTTTGGAAGCTTTGACCCAAACGACTCAAAAGAGCACCCCCTGAAAGCGCAGTCTACTGGAGCACAACGTCCCTAAAAAGTGCAGTCTCCTGAAACACGGAGACCCAAAAAGGCACAGCCTCTAAAAGCGCAGCCTCCTGAAGCCTCGACTTAAAAAGCGCAGCGTGCCAAAGGCGCAGCCTCGCGAGCACAGAACCCCAAGCTGTCACTTCTTATGACATGCTGACACAAATATCAGATATCAACTACCAGTTGTCAGTGGTCAGATGTCAGATGTCAGCTGACAAATACCGCTGTCAATTCGGCCAAGAGCACGGTCTTCAAGGCACTCAAAAGCGCAGTCACTCGGGTGCCCTAAAGAGCAGCTTCCAGCAGTGTTCAAACGGTGCAGCTTCCACGACACTCAAAGAACGCAGCTCTCATGATATCCTCGAAGCACAGCACATGCCGATGGATGCCACGTGGCCAGCAATGGCGCAGTGCCTCTCAGACACAAATTAAATCAGTTCTGTTTTAACATAATGAGATCTTTGAGCAATGTACACGCGCCACATGTCATTGACTCAGTCATGCCTATGAACGGGTGCCAACCACCCAAGATCTCAGCAACAAACGAATCTCAACAACTGCCACATGTCAACTCATCCGCAGTCCAACAGTGCATTTGCAACAGATTCAGTTCTATCCTTATACGCGTAGCGCTCCTGCGTGCCAAAAACCATGAGCACATCGCATATGTGTGCATGGGTGGTTCATTTCAATAGTCTATAAATAGAAGGAGCCTTCCTTCATTTTGGGTCTTCACTTTGGATCTCTTGCCTAGATTATCTAGAGGGAGACATCTAGAGAGTCAGAGCAATTTCTTCTCGTCGTCATATTGTCAACGGAGTAAAGGAGCCACTACAGTGTTCGATCTCCATCGTCACACTTTTCCATAATCATTTGTACTTAGATCTTCTGTTTAGGAGTTCTCTTGTACTTTTTTTCGTTTGCAATACAAAAAGTTTCTCAACTTTTGTCTATGGCGAACAGTCGTTGTCATTGACGGGCACGAGGATGTTCTCTGATGAAAGCTGTTAGCAAATCAACCTGTGGCTGTTGCGATTGAAGCCAGCGGTTCAGCTTTCCAGTTCTACTCAGAGGTCAGAGGCTTTCAGTTATACATAATCAATATCCTTCCATATGACTAACCTATATATAGCTGTAACGACTTGTATTTTTACTGTGAAGACAGGATGTGTTCACTGGTGAATGTAGCACTGGGTTGGACCATGGAGTCGCAGTAGTTGGTTTCTGAACTACTTAAGATGGCATCAAGTACTGTACAGTGAAGAATTCATGGGGGCCTGACTGGGGAGAAAAAGGTTACATAAGAATATGGTTTTGTGGGGGGGGGGTGGGGGCGTTGTCCTATCCGGAACTAATTATAGTTGCCCCTTGACCCTTATTGTGGGCCGATCCTGGGGGGCGACCCCGACCTCTTGTAGGGTCATGCTGAGCCTGGAGGGTTGTCCTAAGCAGGAGGTGGGTTGTCCAAGCCCCAAGTCTTGTCGGATTTATCCTTAGGCCGGCCCTGATGAGAATGCAGCGAGGTATATAGAGAGGTTTTGCGGAATATCCATGGAGGCATCATATCCTATCAAAACATCTGGCAATCCTTCTCCGAAGAAGAATGCTCTCGTCATCGATGACTCCGAATGTCAATGGACTTGGCATTTCTTATTAGTTCTCTCTTTTGTTATGCATTTGGTTTTATCATGTATTATGTATGGCCTCTCATAATATCGATAAAATAAGGAATATTTTAGCATATGCCCCCATTCTAAATGTTGATACTAACATATATCCTCACTATTTTTTTAACTACCAAATACCCCCATTTTTTTGTACGGAAGAGTAAAATATTTAAGATATACCCCCACTTTTTTTGAATTTTTTTTGCTGATTTTAATGAGAGTGGGGGTATTTGCTAATTAAAAAAAATAGTGGGGGCATATGCTAGTTTTATCATTTGGAATGGGGGCATTTGCTAAAATATCCCATAAAATAATGAATAAATTTGTATCGAGCAATTTGGTACTGCATTGTGTCCTAGCTTCTTATTAGAGGATTATAGTTCATACCAACTCAAAACTAAGGTAGATTATTATAATTTTGTATAGTAATTAACTTTGAAAGGCAAGTTTACATCTCAGAATCAAAGGATTCCTATCTATGTTGCACGGACATGCCAAATCGGTAAGTGTCTGTGTCTGGTACGTATTGGACACGGATATGGTGGTATGCTGCAAGATAAGGCCAGGATACGGCGACATGGAAAACAGGAACATTTTTTATTACAGAACAAAAATCTCGACTTATATGCAGGAAAGGAACCAATTGACATAACAAAAATGTTTGGCTGTAAAGTTGGTTTTAAGTATATCTCTGATACTAAACAAAAATGTATGAATTACAAAGCAAACCGCTGAAGTTATTACCGAAACCAAGTTTTTGAATCTTGATATTATAATTTTGTATAGTAATTAACTTTGAAAGAGAAGTTTACATCTCAGAATTGAAGGATTCCTATCTATGTTGCATGGACATGCCAAATCGGCATAAAAGTGCCTGTGTCTAGTACCTACTGGATCTGGATATGGTAGGATGATGCAAGATGCTGCCAGTATACGGCCAGGATACGACTGGACACGTCAGGGTACAGCCCAGACATGGAAAACGGGAACATTTTTGATCGAAGCAACAAAGATCTCTTTAGTTATATGCAGGAAAGGTACCGATTTATATAACAAAAATGTTTGGCTGTAAACTCGGTTTAAGTATGTCTATGATACTAAACAAAAATGTTTGAACTACAAAGTAAACTGCCGAGGTTGATACCGAAACCGAGTTTTTGAACCTTGATATTATAATTTTGTATAGTAATTAACTTTGAAAGGCAAGTTTACATCTCAGAATTAAAGGATTCCTATCTATGTTGCGCGGACACGCCAAATCGGCATAAGTACACATGTCTAGTATGTATTGGACGTGGATACAATAGGATGCTGCAAGATACTGCCAGGATACAACTGGATATAGCAGGATACGGCCTGGACACGGCATGATACAACGCGGACATGGAAAACGGGAACGTTTGTGATTGACAGAACAAAAATCTTTTGAATTACATGCAGGAAAGGTACCGAATGACAGAACAAAAATGTTTGGTTGTAAAGTTGGTTCAAGTATCTCTGATACTAAACAAAATTGTTTAAATTATAAAGCAAACTGCTGAGGTTGGTATAAAAACCAAGTTTTTGAACCTTGATATAGATATAAAGTATAAACTCAAACATATATGCCATATATGGATACGTATAGTTAATTTGGAGTAACTTCAGAAAAAAAATTAGGCAAACGATTTTCAACAGATCTAATATGTGCCCGTTTTTGCAAGGTACATTTTCTGATAATGATTGACATTCATGGACATGGAAAGTCAGCAAGCCTCTCAGTGTTTTTGCTAGGTACATTTTCTGATTTTCAATGTTTTTTATGTATGGAAGCCAGCAGAATGTTTCTAAACCATGCAACAAGTGTTAATGCATCTCTTTAACAAGAAAACAGGCACATTTTCTGGTACTGATTTGTCAGTACACGTTGACGTTGTTGCTAGGTACTACCGACTTTTAAATCTAAATCTCTCTCCCTTTTCTCTGATTGACAGAACAAAAAGAAAGGGAAAACACAACAGCATCCAGAGAGGAAAAGGAGAGAACAAAAAAGAAAATAATTATAATATTTTACAGTATCCGTGTTGTACCCGTATCCTAATTCTTTTAAAGTTGTCGTATCATGTACTTGTATCATGCCCGTAACCGTATCCGTACTCGTGCAACAAGGTTCTTATATATACTGCATGGATGCTCCTTGAGAGGACTGTCCATGCTGGTATCTATCTGTATCCGACACATATTTGACACGATACTTCTTTCACTCTCTTGTCAGATATGGCTCGCCTATGCTACACTCCAAAAAGACCCAAAACATGTTTACAGTGATTTTGGCGTGCTTGTTATCGTGCAAAATATAACTGAGATATGAGAAACTAACTTCTTTTTTTTGCGAAATATAACTGAGATGTGAAAAATCAACCTTTTTTTGCAACGAAACTTCTCTAGAACTATTTAGAATCAAGTTAGTATCCAAGACATGCTTAAATAGAGATATTATCAAGATCCAATATATAAAATATGTATATAAATATGTTTTCGAGTGTGTGTAGGGGCGGATCCAGGTATTGGGTGGGGTGGGCTGGAGCCACCCCAAAAAAAATTTCCCTTTTTTTTCATATGATTTTTTTTTTCTTTTTGATTTTTTTGTAGGAGTTAGCCCTCACCTAGCCCACCCCAACCCACTCTAGCCCACCCCAGTTTATGTTTCTGGATCCGCACCTGTGTGTGTATGACCGTATCCTAAAATTTCCAAAATGTTTGTATTTCAAATCTATATAGTGTCTGTATCCAAGTCCGTGTCTGTGACTATTCAACCCAGTCACCATTCTATATCCAGAATTTGAGCTTTAAAAACAAATGAAGTATTGGAACTAGATTTCATCTTGAATGCCAACCAGACATATGGAACTGGAATTGCCACTATGGCGATAAAATCAGTGGGGAAACAGATTCTGCACAGAATTGAACGTGACAGTGACCGACACACATATTTTCCAAGAAGATGTCAAGAGCAAAGAATTTTCTCTCTTATCACAGTGTCATCATCAGTCAAATTGATATTGTACCTAGCAACTTGAGAGAAATGACTTACTGTTACTTAAAAGAAGAAAACGATGTCAGGGTTCTCTCAAACATTTGTCTTTTTACCTATCTTCTGGACATAAGAAGCTATCAAGACGTTCAAGATTGATGCTGCTAATTAAGATAAAATTATTAAGCTTAGCAAATAACTAGACTTAGTCATAGATAGAGTTATTCTCTTCTTATTGAGGATCTAATCCTCCTTTGTACTTATATTATATTTAGTTGAAGACAATCATGGCTGGAATCTTCTTAATTCTACCCTCTATACTAAAAAATCAAAATGTTTGCCTACGTTGTCAAAACTTAGATGATGTTAAGATTGGGAGCAAGTCCTACTCCAATTTGTTTTCACCAAGCAAGGGTCACCTACTCCCAGTTAGTTCTTACTGAACATTACTCTACTGATTATGGATATATATGTTTTTACTACGAGAGCACTGCATTACTCTACCTTCTCTTCTGGTTATGAGAACAGATATTTGTCTCTGCTTTCTCAGACAGAATTATCTCCACCTTTGGCCGGATTGTGATCTAACCTATGAAATATGATATCCTAAGATCATATTAAGGACTACAGTAGGAAGCTAGCTAGTATCCTTTTATCGTACATGTCATGAGAATCATTCTAAGTTCTACAACTCATAGTTGGAAGTATCGGCCGTTACCAATACGTATCAGCTATATTTTATTGTTTTCCCATGTCCTTACCTGATATTGACCCCTACTACTGGCCGATACTGGCCATATCGACATTGGGGCTCTCTTTCCCCATAAATTTAGTAAAAAGAAAGAAAGATATGAAAGAATAATGTGGGCACAATTATTTGGTCATGTTGAAGAACAACATGATATAGTGTATCAGTAACATTCCTTATTGACCCATTATAACCATTACCTTGTCGAAGTAGTATAACTATAAAATTGTACGCATCCTTGCACCTTTAATATTATTTCATTCAGAACTACGTATTATGAGAGTACTTTGTCAAAAACAAGTACATATATAAAATTTTATACTACGGATGAACAATTCATCACTGTTAAATATTATTTCATTAAAAGGTAACGAGAAATAACAATACATAAAATTATGCTTAAATGTATCCATATTTTTCTACCATTTAATATTAGGTGGTGATAAGAAATTAGACGTCATGTCCCCTTGATTGGTCGACATGACTTCTATCTCGGGTCTTTTGGTTGATAATAGAGTGCACAAGCAGGCAAATCAAGAGCACTTCTATTGTGCGCTTCACATTGTAGCTTTTGAGCCAATTGGGTTGGTAATTTCTGAAACTAGTTCTTTTTACAGTGCCGAATCTTTCCTAGTGCTTGAACGGATATGAGGAACTTGGGGGAGTTGTTTGAAGACGATTAATGGGATAGGAAGGCTCAAGTTTCCTAAATATCGAGGATAAATGGATGGCTGAGACGAGTTTCAAGGGTCCATCCACCATAAAATCAGTGGAGGATCAGAATCGACACAAAAATGGACGTGAAAGTGGCATCCACATATTGTACAGACATGATTGCAGAACATGTCAAAGATATGGCAAGAGCAAGGAATTTTCTTCCAACTTTTCTACTGTGTCATCATCAATCAAAATCGCTATTGTTGTCTAGCAAAACAAGTACAAGAAGGGCGTTGATAAATCAACAAAAGATTATTCAGCTTGGCAACATGGCTGGGTTTAGACACATATGGGATGTTATCTTCTTTGTTGGGGACCGTTACTTCCAATATTGCAATTTTGGCTGGTAACTCCTTCCTATTTATTCAAAAAGAAGAATATACAAAACTATTAAAATTGAGAGCAAGTCCTAGGAAGGTTCACCTACTGGCTAGTCGCAGTGTGTTCTTGTGACCACTACTACGAGAAACATTGCATTGCTCTTCCTTTTCTACTTGGTAAGGCAATACATGTTTGTGTCTGCCTTTGTCGTGTAAGATCATGTCACATTTGACTGGTGTAGATCGCCTACGGAAATATGATTTCCTTTTAGAAAACCCTGTTTCAGTAATTTTAGCATTTTTTGGACTATCAGTTTCAGGAGTTACTTAAAAGACTTGATTCTAAGATCATCATAAGGGTTGCGAAGGATAGTAGTCTTCTGAAGGTTAAAACAAACACCATATAAATGTTTCAACGAATTTTCCCCATATAAAGGTCAAACCAAACACCAGTTACAGCAAATCATTGCAAACAATTATAACATTATTACCACATTGACAAAAGGTTGTCTAAATTGGCTACAAAATAATGATCTTGTTGCTTAAGTAGTAGCATCTCATGCTGCAAACAACTTAACAGCATGATCACGATACCAGACAAGCCCTAATTCAGCAAAAATACGTAATCAAGAGGGAAATATGTTGTCACTAGACTCCATAACAACAACAAAGCCTTTGTCCCTAACTTTTTATGTAGGCAACACCAATCATTATATCCTTACATTCAGCTTAAGGCCATCTCCTCAGATATAGCAATAGGCATTCTTTTTTCACAGCCTCATGCCAAGTTCTCTTAGCAAAATGTTTCTCTCTTATCTTATCCTTAACTGGTGTCACCTCCAACTTTCAACGCAAGCCCTCATTTCTTCTATCTCGTTACGTACTGTCACCAGCATGGATACGACACGACATGACACGGTAAGGACACAAAACCTAGTTTTGGTGTGTCCAGGCTATGTCAAATATGTGTCCAACATGACATTGGCCTAGATTTTTTGTGTGCCCGTGTTTGCTAGATTGTCAATCATCTACCTAAACATTCGCATTTCAGCTGCAACCTCATCTTCTTGACATGTTTCTTACCTACCCAAATCAGACCTATAATAAGAATGGCTGATCCTATTCAAACTTATTTTTAACTCCATGACTTCATATAATTAACAAGTGAATCCAGTAACCTTCCACAAAAGAAACACAAAAACAAAGTAAGTTCATGACAACTTCCATGAAACAGCAACAAGAGCAAGTCAAGATCTCATTAACTTAAGATATTTAGTTCTACTGCACAAAGCCCACAACATATTACAACATACTGAAAGATTCATAGTTAAAGAGCCAGGCAGAACTTATTCCATAACAACATGTTTGTAGCAAGCACAAGAGGGCAAATAGTGAAACTCCAAACTAGGTTCAGCCATAGCACCTAATGGGGTCAGTGCAACCTTTCTCTGCCGACTGCTTCGAACCTCTCCCGCCCCCTTTCTCCAGGTACTGCTGGTGGTATTCTTCTGCCCTGTAGAACTTCTTCGCCGGGAGAATCTCAGTCACAATCTTCTGATCCTTGAACCCCTCCTGCTTTGCCTCCAGTGATTCCTTGGCCAGCTTAGCCTGCTCCTCGTTGTAGTAGTAGATACCCGATCGGTATTGCGTGCCCACGTCATTGCCCTACAAACCAAACAATTGACAAGGTTTTTATGACCGACTGTCAACCTTAAGTCACCCCTCTATGTCGGTGCCAAATTCCTAGCCAAGATTCATATGAGCATGAGAGCTCCGTGCTATTAACCTGGAGTACTAGTAAAATCGTTAAGAAACAACATTTTCGTATTATGAATCTACATGGTATTATTACTTCTGATAAAATCAGTCTCCCAAAAGACATGTTAGATTGGAAAATGTTGGAACCATAGCTTGCAGTATCGGCCGATACCGATCCGATACGGCCGATATGGTTTGGCATGTCCCGATCCAATTTCGACCAATATCGATACTGACCGATACCGACATTGGGGGTCTCCCTTTCAGTCAATTCGGCAAATAAAATTGAACTATAAAGACCAATCATCAAGGGTATAAAATCATAGTAAGGCTGTAAAACATGTAAAAGAAGAAAACGTATGTCTCACAGCTAACCAACCGTGCATTCGTGACTACTATTTCGTTCAATTCTAAAATTACTAAAGAACACTGAAAATACTTAAAATTATGCCTAAATGTATAAAATATATACTATTATTTTTTTATTAATTTAGTAACAACTATTTGCTTTTCGATACAAAAACTTTCGATACTCAGATCAAAAGTCGTTGATACTGCCAATATTGCCGATCCCGATACTCGTAGGAAGGGTCCGATATCAATACTGTGAACCTTGGTTGGAACTGTGATTCATATAATTGAAAACCTTGAAATTATAGTCAACCCTTTTCTTCTTTTACAGACTTAATAAGTTTTCATCATATATCATTACAACTTTAAAAAAATTATTAATTTTCATACACCTTGTGCACTTCCTAAGTTTACAATAGAGAATCTGTAAACTGGAAATCTTGGTGGATATAGGTATTACTGAATTTACATAAAATATCACAAAAAACTACACAAGCAGAATATATTTTTTCCCAATTTTTTTGTGGTCTGTCTCAATCCAAGTTCTTTTAGGCCTACTCGTAATTGGTTGATATCAATTACTTTGATTTGTCTCAATTCCGAAACTATTTAGAATTCAGAGATTCCAATTTCCGAAAAGCAAACACTGAAAAAATCAAGTCAAGTCAAATCAAATCAATGAAATTGGGGGGGGGGGGGGGGGGGGGGGGGGGGGGCACCTGGCGGTTGAGAGTGGTGGGGTCAATGCGGGACCAGAACAGGCCCAGGAGGCTAGTATAAGGGCACAGGTCCGGGTCGTAGTGGACCCGGACCGCCTCCGCGTGTCCGGTGGCACCCGTGCACACGTCCTTGTAGGTGGGGTCCGGGAGGTGCCCCTGGGTGTACCCCACCTCGGTCCTGACCACCCCTCCGAGGCGCTGGAACGCAAGTTCCGCGCCCCAGAAGCACCCGGCGGCGAACTGTGCCAGCTGCAGGCGCGGCTCGGCCGCCGGGTCCAGATCCAGGGACTCTGCTGGACTGCTCATGCTGTTATGATGTTTGGTATGATTGTGTTTCAAGAGGAGGGGTAGGGGTTGGGTATTTATAGTGTAGTAGGTGGGGTCGTACAGTTAGTTGTACGTGTGTGTACCTAGGCCAGTTGTTACTGAGGAAGGTTCATAGTAGTCACACAACAAAACATATCTCAACCCAAAATATGTGGTTCAGACTCCCTCTAATATGGCATTTTTATGTTTCAAATGGCTCTTTAATTTCTTGATATTGTCATTTTTGCTACGTTCTAGGGATTTTTATTAGATCCGAATAAAAATATATTTGATTAGGAAGTTAATTTATGATTTTGTAATCACTCTGTTTCTATATTTGAGCCACAAAACATAGTTTACACTATCGGCCGATATCGTTATAATTGTCGGTACCGATATGATTGCATGTTCCGATCCGTTACCGATCGCTACCACCGATACCGACATTCGTCGTCTCTTTCCTAGCAATTTGACAAAAAAAAAATTGAACGAAAAAGATCAATTAATAAGGGTATAAAAGCATAGTAAGATTGCAAAAATATATAAATAAAAAAATACTTATCATAGGTAAACCAATCAATAAGAGTTACTATTATTTCATTCAATTTCAAAACTACAAAAAACAACACAAAAGTAATGAAAATTATGTCTTAATGTATAAAATATTGTTTCTATTTTTTTTTTTTAAATAATCTACTTAATAGTTTGCTTTCTGATACCAAAAAATCCGATATTTCAAGCCAAAACCGCAAATACCACCAATCTCGGCGGCGATAGGAAGGGTCCGATACCGATAGTATGAACCTTGCCACAAAGTGAACAAGTTTTTGTTTGCCATGAAAGATGGAGCCTAATATGAAGATGACCAATTGGGTTGGGTTGGAGTTGGCCAGGATGCAAGTTCAAGATCATAGAACCCGTCTTACAATCATAGTCAAGATAACAGAGATCGCAGACCTTTCCCATATATAAGATATAAATCACATTACACATGACAAGAATGATCTGAAATTGACTTGATTCGCGCACTATCTTGAAGTGAAAAATCCAAATTCAAACTCACCTCTTGGTATGGTGCCAAGCAATAGTAATAATAACCACAAATCAGGCATCCAAATATTACTTTCAGAATGCATTCCATCATACCATTTGGTATTTTGCATTCAGCATAGAGTAAGAACTGGTTCCGAAACTAGAAAATGTGATGTACTGCAAGACCGAAGAATCAGTAGAAAAACGATACAAGAACTCAACTGTAAAGCAATCCTGTGCTCCAATCGATAGTTATATAGGAAGGTATCGTGGCACTTGTTACCTGTATTTGTATTCGTACTCATTTACCTCTACCCCGTATTAACAAAATCATGAAACCAGAAGTATCAATGTTTTATGCAATGACCAGTTGCAACATAAATGAAAAAAACAGTAAACAAACACCCAATTGCAATCATATATCGATCCTGTATAACTACAACAGACACTCAGATGACCGTAGGGCATCGTGCAGAGGTTCGACTAGTTAATACAGCTTGGGATTATTGATCAAGTCCAAAGCCTCGAGGATAGTTGGGTTCTTGTACCAGTCGAGGTTGGTAGATCTCTCAATCATGATGTCGCCTTAAAAACTAGATATCGGTGCAAATGGGATCTTGTCCAGACTATAACCAACTTTCTTCAGGTAGAAAGTGTTGGGTTTTGGTCTTTTTTAAAGAGAATTTTAGTCCCACATCGGCTAGACCAAAGGACTTGTATCTCTATATATTAGCTTTGCTAGTTTAGAGATGCACATGTGGTGTGGAGGTGCACATGGGTGTGCCATGTGGGTTATTTTTCTAATGGAAAAATGGCTAAATCAACAATTGAAAGCATTCATGCTTTTTGCTCTTGGGAAATTTATTTCCATGGGAGCTAAGGCTCGGGCTCGGGCTCATGAGGCGTAATGTGGCATTTTGTTGGCGCACTTTGCACTTAGCACGTCAGCATAGTGCGCTTAAGTTGCGCGACCACGTTACGCGAGCCCAGTTACGCTGCCCAGTACACGCAGTGTGCGCAGCGTACGCAGTGTGCGTAGTGTGCGCAGGTTGCGTAAAATGGTTGTGTACGTAAAGTACAAATCACGCTGGTTACGCGAGTGGCGCAACTTGCGGCAGAACGTGTCTTTGCATGTTCTGAGCTGTTGCTCCATGTTCGGGGTGGTTATTACCACGTCCCTAACATTGTGCTAACCGGACAGTTGTTGCAGGGGCCAATATAAGGTCTCCTCCTTCTCTCTCACAGTTAGGAACTAATACACAAGTAGTAGACAGAAAGTTTACAAGTGTTTAGAAGCTGTGAGAGAAGAGAGGTATTGTACCAGCGTTGAGTTTTGCATGGGAGTTCGTGTTTATCCGAGGAGTCAGAAGAGCAAGAGTGTTCCAAGTTCTCCGACGAACTTGCTGGTTTATGGAAGCTATTCGTGTGGGGCGAATAAAGCTTTGAGCAACGGTGATCATTCACCCCAGCAGGAGTTTTTCCATCTTTCGCCTGTCACCTTCTTCGTTTTTCAGAATTCTATTAGCGCACCTTCGGTGAAGTGTATGCGTTGGTAGAAATCTGTGCACCTTCTGTGAAGTGTTGCAATCGTTTATCAGAATTCTATTAGCGCACCTTCGGTGAAGCGTATGCGTTGGTAGAAATCTGTGCACCTTCTGTGAAGTGTCGCATTAGTGAAATTTCTGTTACGTACCTTCTGTGAAGTGTTACGTAATAACGATTGTTTTTACAATTGTTACGAATTCTCAGTTTTCCATCGAAAAATTGTGTCCCGGCATTAACAATCTCAAAGCTTTATCGCTACGATGGAAAACGTTAATGTTTCACTCTTCAATTCTGGCTTTTGTAAGTTAGAAAAGTTTGATGGAGAACATTACCAAGTCTGGAAGAGGAAGGTTTATCTCACCCTTCAACTCAAAGACGTAGATCACGTGCTTCTGGAGGAAGAACCTACTGTTCCAGATGTTGGATCTGCTGCCGCAATCACCGCGGCTACTAAACTTCAAGCAAAATGGAGAAGGAAAAAATAGTATTTGCAGGCTGCTTATCCTGAATGCTATGAAAGATTCCATTGCAGAATCCTATTCTAAGAAGACTATCGCTAGAGACATACGAGAGTCTCTAGAAAAACTCTACGAAGAAGATAAGAACCGCAGTAAAATCTTTGTGGTTGAAAGATATCACAAGTGGTTCTTTGAGGACGAAAAGTCTATGCTGCCGCAGGTGAAGGAGTTCCTGAAACTGCGACAGAAGCTGGAAGACGAGGCGATGTCCCTCCCCGACAAGTTTGTTGTTGGAGGGATTGCCTCAAAGCTCCCTGCTGGGTGGAGCAAGTTCTATGCAAACATGCATAGGAAGAAGCTGGAGATCACCCTTGAAGATCTCCTGCAGGAAATCTATGCTGAGGACCAGATGCGGGCTCAACTGAAGGTGGACGCGCTGTCCAAGCAATTGGCTAACGCCAATATTGTAATACATGTGGTTCGTATTGCGTATCTTGGTATACGTATACGTAATTTGACCCGTATTGCATGTCTTCCTGCTTAATTTATTCTAGCATTTCATTAGCTGGTTTATTCTTGGGTTGGTTCGGCTGGCTTGGTTTACTTTGGTTCATCATGGGCCAAGGTGAACCCTCCTACCTACCACCACCCTTCTTATTTAATCCATTCCCCTCATTCTCTCTCTTCATTTACTTCTTCTTTTCCACCATTACTTCTTCAACCGCCAGGAGAGTGAGAGAGAGAGAGCTTAGGCAAGTGCATCTTGCTTCATGGAGGAACACAAATTTTATTATTCTATTCTCTTCTTTACAGCATTCTAAAACACTTTAGTACATGGCATTTTTAATTTCCATGGCTCAATTTGTGTAGATCTAAGTTTATAGTATTTTCGGATTTCTTGGGTCTTGATCTACTTAACATTGTTATTTTCAAGTTTTTATGGTTCCATATTGTAGAGAATTTCGTTCTACCCCATTTTGACCTATGGAAGTCCAAATTTGGACTTAGACGAAGGTTTTATGGAGCTTGGAAGCTAAGGGTTCCATGGCCATCCTTCTCAGGTTTTCTGAGAAGATGGGTCCCCAATTACTCAGCCGCATAGATGGGTACCCACTTACTCAGCCGCATGAGATTCATTCACCCAGCCGCATAGATGGGTACCCACTTACTCAGCCGCATAGATGGGTACCCACTTACTCAGCCGCATGAGATTCATTCACTCAGCCGCATGGGATTTATTCACCCAGCCGGATAGATGGGTACCCACTTACTCAGCCGCATAGATGGGTACCCACTTACTCAGCCGCATAGATGGGTACCCACTTACTCAGCCGTATGAGATTCATTCACCCAGCCGCATAGATGGGTACCAACTTTCTCAGCCGCATAGATGGGTACCCACTTACCCAGTCGCATGAGATTCATTTCACTCAGCCGCATAGATGGGTACCCACTTACTCAGCCACATAGATGAGTACCCATCTACTGCCGTATGAGCCCCCAATTCACCCTTGACCGCATAGTGTCTAATTTGGTTGTTTTTCTTGTCCTATTTGGCTGATTTATGGCCAGAATTTCTCCCAACTCCCAACATAAAAGTTGTAGATCTTTTCCTTGGCTTCCAGAATATGTTACTAACTATTTTTGTAAGTTTTTCTCATTTATGATGATGTAAGGATAAAATACGATAGTGGCCCGTCGTGGCGCACTCTTGATAAGTAACTCGGACATGATACACCTTGATATGTTGTTACGACAGCCAGCACGACATGACAAGTATGAAAGACCTGGACACCGTTGTTTGCCATTAAAATCCTTTGATTGTAAATTTCAATACAAACAGAACAGTATTACAATGTAGGACTTAGATGTAGTCCTAGGAGTACACTTTTGTTTATCTGGGTCCCTTGTGCCGATGGAGCAAGTGGTAATACGTTGACTCCGTTGACGATCTGACGACGGTTATCGGTTCTCTGAAGGTCTGGGTTGCTCTGGGTACTGGAGCTTGCGAAGAGAAAGAAGACGTTGAGTGTCTGTATCTGCCTCCTTGGTTGTGCGACGTCTCTGTCTGCATATGTATGTTCGTTTGTGTGTGTGTGTGGAAGAAGGAAATGATCCCTCTATTTATAGCTTTGCAGGTTGGCTGCTCATGCGCGCATATGTAGGATGCGCCTAGACGCGGGGATGCCACGTGGTGATTGCTGATGGAGGCGCATGGACGATGCGCCCTGATTGAGGGGTTGAATTCTTCATGCTGCTGTTGTGGGCCGGCACGTAGCAGAGAAGAGGATCTTTCTGTTGCTGAGATCTTGGGTGAATCGAGTCAAAGAATACGTGTCATCGGCCCATGGCTCAGAGATCTCGAATTTGGTGGGGAATGATCTGGTAGGATGCGCCTGGGATTGGGCGCATAAGGAGACTTTGGCTCATAACTTTTAGGAGTTACGAACCATTCACGTCGCATGGCTTTTGAGGCGCATGCGAAGCTTCAGTAGTGACTTTATTCCTGTCTTTTGGGATCAGAGAGAAGTCTGGGGCGCATGGCTTTTGAGGCACATACAGAGCTTCAATAGTGACTTTACTTCGGTCTTTTGGAATCAGAGAGAAAGTCTGATGCGCATGGCTCGAGGCGCATGCGAGTGGTTGGGCGGCCACGTGGCTGTAACCGTCGGAGGAAAGTAATGATGATGCTGACGTTGGCGACGCTTCGTTTTCTGAAATACTGTCAACTGTTCAGTCTTCGGGAGGCGTGCTGCCAACTCTGTCAGACTTCAGCATTTAATGTTTTTGACATTTGATGGACTGTTGAGTGGGCGCATCGATCGGCGTTCTACTAGGCGCATGGGGCCGCATGGGGGCGCATGCTTTGTGAAGCACTTGGTGCTGAGAGGCGTGTCTGTGTGATGCGCGGTCTGACCGGCGCATAGCTTCGTATGACACGTCTTTAATGGTGTGACTGTTACGTTCTTCGAGTGCTTTAAATAGCCATTTTTGACTTGGCTGAATTCGAAGCGTCTGGTTCATCCATTTAATGCAAATTTGTTGCACGGGATTCGGAGAGCCATCCACTTGGCGCATGGGTTTGATTTGCCCGGCCTATAAATAGTGGCATGGAGAGAGTTTGTTTCTCGTTCTCTCACATCCTCCCGAAGTAAATTTGTTTGCTCGAGGACATTCTGTTGATGAGATGCTCCCGAAGGTGAAGATACGACGCAATGTCTTCATTGATGCACTTGAAGGTGACTGTTACATCCAAAAGTCGGAGTCGAGGGCTTCTGAGGCAGGTGGAAGGTGCCTGTTGCATCCAAAGATCGGGATGCTCGAGCCTCGTCTTCGTTATGCTGGAAGAGCCGCAGATCGGAATTGCGGTGCCGCGACTTTGGAGGCTCTTTCTTCTGTCAGAGTGGGTGTTGCCCATTCTGGTTGTGTTGAAAGCTGCTCCTTAACCGCGGTTTCGATTGCGGTCTTCCTTGGTCTTTGGAGGCTTTTTCGAAGCCTCCCCTGGCCACAGGTCGATTTGCGGTGCTCCTCTCTTCCTCGGTTTGGGGAGTTCTTTCTCCAGCTAGAGGGTTGATTGCCACCCTCGTTCTGCTCAATAAATGCTTCATTACTCGAAGCATTAGACGGCGCATATGCTGACTCTTCCTGGTGAGCCTGGTTGGAAGGGTGGCACATAACTGAGCCTGGCTGGAAGGGTGGCACATAACTGAGCTGTCGAGGTTTTATCCTGCCGACGTGTATGGGTTTAGGCCCTTATTATGTACCGAGGTTTAACTGCTAATGCGCATGGGTTTACACCCTGATGATGCGCCGAAGCTTCATAGTTGACGCGCATGGGTATACACCCTGATGATGCATCGAAGCCACTGCTGACGCGCATGGGTTCGCACCCTGATGATGCGCCGAAGCCACTGCTGACGCGCATGGGTTCGCACCCTGATGATGCGCCGAAGCTTGACACACTTTGTCTTCTTAAAGCTTTTCTTGCCTGACTTTTGTTTTTGTTGTGTCAGTGTTGATGACAATCCCTTTGCTGAATGAAGTCCTTCTGGACGCTTCTCTTTGTCAAATGGGAGTTGATTTTGACGAGGAGGTTATCAACCCTGCGAAGGATGCTATTCTACAGAATCAACCTCCTGTGAGAATGCTGCAGATTCAGAATCAGTTGCCAATTTTCCTCCAGAGTATGATGGAGAGCGGTAAACTGAAATCTGCTGAATCTGAGGATGTGACTTTCTTAAAGCCTGCCTTTCTGTTCGGTGACCGACTGATCTCCTCCGAAGCGAAGATACTGAAGATCAAAGAAGACTGGTTCTTCTCTGCAAAAGGCATGGTTCTGTACATGCGACAACTTGAACGCCAGTTGCCGCTGACGGCCTTCTACCGTTTAGCTTCCAAGAGAAGGATGCCCTGGGAACTTACTCCTTCTCAAGGAGGGGCATTGGGAGGTACTCTTTCGATTGATACTACTTCGAATCAAAGGGATACCCTGGCCGCTTCGCGAGCCGGTCCCTCATTTAGTTGCCGAACTTTGCGTCCTGGGAGCCTTTATAGTGAGGTCCCTAATGACACCTTTGCCTTCAGTGCCTCGACCTTTACAAATCGGATGCTAACATCGAGGGTTATGTATCCGAAAGGTAGCTTTAGGGTTGAAGGTTGGTGTCACCACATGCCGAAGTGGGATGAGTTGACCCTTTGGGTGTTGTCGGAGTTCAAGGCTGAGCTTAAAGAGATTGGGCTGACGGCCGCTATCCGTGCCACACAGGCTGGCGTGGATCTCAATAAGCATATGTTCCTTGCGCTCTTGGAAATGTTCAATACCCATACTGGCACTTTCTTTACTCCAGTGGGGGAGTTGGGATTGGCTCTCCATAAAATGTATGAGATATCTAAGCTTTTCTGGGGCTCAGAACCGTACGAGGAATACTTCCCGTCAAACGAAGAGATCCTTGTCTTGGAGAAGAAGGACCCGGAGATGATGGCTGTTTTCAAAGAGGTGGTGAGCCATCATTATCTGATGCAACGGAAGGACAAAGACAAGACTCAACCTCATGTGACTGCTTGGAGGGATTACGTCTTCAAGCAGGATTTTGCGGATTCCTCGAAGGTCCGGTTTATGACTCCGCAAGGGTTAAAACCTGCGGAAGTGACTTCTAAAATGAGCCGGTTGGACGAGAGGGCCCCTCGTTCAAATGAGAGTGGCGAGAACGCGTATAGCTGCTTCTGGCATTGTGTGCACCGGATGTCGTCTAAGGCAGTATTGACTGCGTACTTGATGATATGGCTCCGGGATTGTGTGTTCGCGGGCGGATCTGGTTCTGTGGAGAGGGTACACCGGAACCTCATTTTGGCAGCAGTAAAATTGGCTTTTGGCCGCCCTTTGGCTCTCCTTCCTGCGATGGTATGTAACCTGTTGCGGGGCTTGAGGACCTTTGCTGAGGATGTGATCCATGGGAGAGGTAGGAACGACAACTTTCCTCGGGCCGAGCTACCATTCCATTATCTGATGGGATGGTTGATTCTACATCATCCGAACGTGATGAGTCCAAGCCCGGAGGAGGATCACGTTGAAGGTGACGCCTTTATCCGTCGCTTCTACAAGAGGAAGTGGTTGCACACTGGCGTCCCCGTTTGCAGGAGAGTTTTGTCCTATCTTCAGGGGTGGAAGATTGTCAAGGTCGGTCCCATCTTCAAAGATTTCGAGGCTGACCAAGATTTGGACGACTTCGGTGCAGATGCGATTACTCTGCCGAGATGGAGTTTTCGTTGGTTGCAAAGTATTCGACCTTCTCACTTGGTCTACCGCAACCATAATAGGTGTTATCTAGAGCCGTATCTGCCAAGCCGGTTTGCTTGCCAGTTTGGCTACACCCAGCTAATGTTACGGAATCCCAGTAACAGTCTGGGGTTTGCCGGGAGTTTACTGGACGGAGCCCGGGGCTGGCAATATTACAATGCCGGGTGCACTGGTGTTCATTTTACTACGCCAGTTCGCAACCCTCGGCCACAGATCCTGTATTCGGCCGTTAAGCTGTATTGCACCATGAATACTGTGTCTCCTGATTATGATAGGGAGACCAGTTTTATCATTGGAACTCAGCTAGAGGCTATGACGAATATATTGGTGGCGGCTCGGTCATATCGTCTGCCAGAATTGGTGGGATATCGGGCTGCTGCTGTAGCATCAGTGAAAGATCCCTCCGTTGGGAAGAGACGGGCTGACGCAGAAGCTGGTTCGTCTGTACCAAAAAGGCCGAAGAAAGTGACGGCTCCAAAGGCTGCATCACTAGAATCAGTCCCTGCTGAGGTAAAGAGTCCTCCGTAATTTGGTTCATCTTGTCATTTTGGTGACTTGTGCTTTTCTTCTTGTAGGGATTGAAGAAGAAAACCCGTGTTTCGAAACCGGGTGTCAGTAAACCGAAGAAGGTGGCAAGCTCTTCTGACGAGCGCATTCCTCCGATGGTAATGTCTCCAATGGAATAGAATCCTGAAGATGTTGTTCCTGCGGAGGTTTTAGTATCTCCAGACTTTGTCGGAAGAGACGCGGAGGTTGCAGCAACTTCCGGGATGGTGCAAGCTGCCGTGGGGGCCTTGGACGTTGAGGGTCCAGCGGACACGGGGCTTCCTGATGATAAAGTGGAGTGGAGTTCGTCGTCTTCAGATGACGTTGCTCCAGAGTTGCAAGAGTCTGTTGCGGGGGCAACAGATGTGATTGGAACAGAGGAGAGGGTTGATTCCCCTTCTTGTCATGATGAGGGGAGGTCGGCTGTAGCGTTGTCGAGCCCTACCCCAGACTCAGCAGCGGAAGCTGAGGTGGCTGCCGATAGGGAGGTAGCGACAGATCCTGTCCCTGTAGAGGGTTTTGATGAGGAAAATGAGACTCGTCTGACGGTCCTGACTCCAGGGGCGGGTCAGGAGACAAGTGTTGATCTCCCCGTTCTGCCAGAGAGGGAATGTCCCGTACTGGCTGCTGATAGCACGTTGGGGACTGGTGAGGTAGCCACTGACGTCGGTGGTTCTTCCGAGCTTGAGAAGGGTAAGGGTTTGGTGGAACCCTCTGTTGCTCCTTCTACTTGGGGTACTATTTCGACGCCTCTCTCGGCTTCTTTTGTTCCTTTGGCTCCTCGGGCTAGTAGTCAAGCCCCTGTTGATGAAGAGCCTGTTGATGCCGAGGTTCCAGCCTCACGGGTTGAGGCAGGCGGGCCTTCTTCTGGTCTGCTATCTAGAGCAGCTCCTCCGACTCCTGCTATGACGCCGCAGGTGCTGGCGGATGCAGATGAATATGTGAAGTTCATCATCGAGGCGGTGTATAAAATGCTGCAGAGGGGCGTATCGGCAGTGATGAACGCCAATGGGAGCTTTGCAACGGTAAAAACTTTGGCACTGCCACATATCAACCTGATCCGTCTTCACCAGGGCCATGATCATATGGCCGACATTCTAGAAGCCTCGGTGGTTGAGTTGGACCAGCGGCTTTCTGAATTTCAGTGTATCCAGCGAAATGACCTCTCCGTCCTGATAGACACAGAAAAAGAGAAGCTGATCGCTGAGACCGAGTCCTTTTACCAGGCCACCGTGAGTGTCTGGGAACGCGAAGTGGCTGAGACTGAAGCTGCAGTGGAGCGGTTGTCTCAGTCTATGCAGGAGAGGGTGGAGTCGCGAGCTGCGTTGGATGCTAGTATCGCAAAGATTGATGCCCAAATCCGCCACCTTGAGGACCAGCGGGCCCGACTCCTATTAGATGCCGAGCGTGTCCAGGCTAAACATGTAGCATTCAAGAAGGAGGAAGCAGCTTTCACCCACCGGGCTCTTACCCTGGCTCAACAGCGGCAACAATTAGATGAGAAGCATGAGGATGACACTTCTCCTGAGGCCATAGAAGCGATGCGTCAAGAAGCTGAACGCCGGGTCCTAGCGACTGTGGAGACTCGGGCGGCAGACTTGAGGCGTCGGATTGAAGAGCTTTCAGCCAACCATGGGGATGTTTAGGGATTGTAGTCTCTTCTTTTTGTGTATTTGCAACTCTTGCTGGGGAGGGTGTAATCCTTTACTCTCTTTTTTAGAATAAAAAAATACAAAAAAAATTATGATGTGTTCATTTTTGCTGTCATGAACTTGATGATTTGTGTGGACCCATTATCTTTTACGCACCTTGGTTTTTAGGTACAGGTAATAAGTTCGAGAGAACCCACATGTTTGCTCAGAGGTGATGTGGACATTGCAAATATGAGATTCAAATGATAGAATCTTCCTACTCAGAGGTGTTATGGACGTGGTAGGAATGACTCTGGGGGATGCGCGGAACTACTCAGAGGTAATGTGGACGTGGAAGTTCTGCGACCAATGTACGGCAACTTAGGGGTTGTCTGTACGGGATGTTTACTCAGAGGTAATGTGGACGTGGTAAACATGATGGGTAGCGTAGTCTTATGGAATGTAAGATTTCGCTTTGTAGGGCGTAGGAGAATAACTCAGAGGTGATGTGGACGTGGTTGTCCTTCTACTGGAGGATGCCACGGAACAGCTGGGTTCCGGAAGCGTATGATTTTGTGGAAGGGAATTGTATGCGAGCCCTGATGATTGGATCCACAGATCCCCTTGTGGAAGTACATGTCTGAAAGATGTCAAGAGTAGTACTTCTTTAGGAACTTGCCGTTGATGGGCATCATGAACAAGTTCCCATTGGGTTTGGCGAGGCGGTAAGCACCGTTTGAGTATACTGTCTCTATGATGAAAGTGTAGGCCTTTAAAAATGACAGTCACGCTGAGTTGATCAGGACAGAGTCAAAAGTCACGCTCAGTTGATCAGGACAATATTTACAAATCACGCTGGGGAGACAGCTCATCATTTGTCAGAGAGTAATTATGACTGACAGCACAACAGTCGAAGAATGTCTCTTCGTATGCCACGTATGCACAGAATTCGAGAGATCACAGCCGTCTATTGCGTGATTTTCGAAATCTTCTTCAGCAAGACTCAACCTTCGTCAAGTTGGCGTACCAAAAGAGCTTCTTGTCATTTAATGTGACTGACAAAAGCAATCACTGTCAGAGATTTTGTGTCAGTCGAGGCACGCTGAACCAAGACAGCTGGCAGTTCTATCCCAAGTCTGCGTGTATTTTGAGTTTTCACTCAAATCTGCGTGGATTCTGAAGTTTTCTTCCTCAAGTCTGCGTGGATTCTGAAGTTTTCTTCATCAAGTCTGCGTGGATTCTGAAGTTTCTTGCCCCAAGTTTGCGTGGATTTTGAAGCTTTCTACCCTGAGTCTGCATGGATTTCGTCTTCACCAAGTCTGCATGGATTCTGAAGCTTCTTGTCCCAAGTTTGCGTGGATTTTGAAGCTTTCTACCCCGAGTCTGCGTGGATTTCGTCTTCAACAAGTCTGCGTGGATTTCATCAAATTGGAGTACGTGGCAGCCATGCCACTGATCTCTCGCCTGCGTGTCCTGTAACTTGCACACGACTCATGCATGATTGCCATGTGTCCAACAGTTACAGGCCACGTCCAGTAACTACTCACAACCTTGCGTATGTTAAATCCTGCGTGATTTTCAACTAAGCATAGGCTGTGAAGACAGTTATCTTTTCAGTTATTATTTTTGACTCTATAAATAGAGTTCTTTTTCTCATTCATTGGACAGATACATAGTTATCTACTGTCAAAATTTTGAGAGCTTTTCTTCTTCGCATAGTCCAAGGGATAAAGTGATCGTCTTCTAGATCAGATTTCCACAGTTGTAATTTTCCCAGATACACAATAAATAAAGGAATTTATTTATGGAAAATAAATTGGCGACTCTGCTGGAGAAAACCATCTCCTCTTCTGAGATGGCAACAACTCAATGCGATACTTCGTCAATCGGCTCGACGAAGAAGGTGATAACGATCCAATTCGATCAACTCGCCTATGAAGAAATGCAGCGGGCTAAGAGTGGTAAGCCCACTACAGCCTCCATCATCACTGCCAAGTCGAAGGAACACTCTGTCTATGTCCCTAAGAATCAGTTGGCAGCCAATGGTGAAGTCTCTGCCACAGTGTCTGCTCCTAACACTGGCAAGAACTCTACTGCAAGCACGCACACTCTTGTGCGCTCGAAGATGACAGCAATCAAAGATCACGCTAACAGTACTGGCTCCTTAGCCAAATCTGTTCCAGTGTGTGTCTCCAAAGTTGAAAGTCACGCTAACAGTACTGGCTCCTTAGCCAAATCTGTTCCAGCGTGCAATTTCAACCTCAAAAGTCACGCTGACAGCACTGGTTCCTTAGCCAAGTCTGTTCCAGTGTGTAATTCTAAAATCAACAATCACGCTAACAATACTGGCTTCTTAGCCAAATCTGTTCCAGCGTGTATTTCCAAAGTCAAAAGTCACGCCAACAGCACTGGTTCTTTAACCAAGCCTATTTCAGCGTGTATTTCATCTAAGAAGAATAGCTCTTTAGCTATCTCTTCTTCTTTGCCAAGTTCTACCAGAACTGGACAAAGTCCCTTCGAAAAGAAATAACTCTTTAGTTGTTTCTTCTGCTCCTGTAGTTTTTACTTCAGGAACAGCTTTGACTGACAATTTTGTTAGTCAAAGAAAAGGAGATGGTCTTTTGACTACTCTTCCTTCTGGACATTCTATGTCTCAAAACTTGAATGAGTCTAAGAAGAAACATTCCTTTCTTCTATGACTTCTTCGAATTTGGCACAGAATTTGTCTAGAAAAGGTCTGTTACCAACTCCTAATCAAGGGGGTGGTTCAACTCTTCCTTCTCTGCAAATATCCAGATCAATGGAAGGAAAACTCCATGTTTCCAAAACCAATGTGTTACCTCCAACTGATCTAAGAACAAAAATTAACACTTCTGGTGTTAAGAAACCATACCAGTTGAAAACAAGGATAAGAGATCCAGATGTAGAGTATGCAAGAAACTATGTGGCTCATATTAATCATTCTCTATATAATCAAGAGCCATCAAGACCCAAGAACAGAAAATATACTCCTCAATCTTCACAAACAGATTTACGAGAATATCTTCAACAGAAGAGAAGAAGTGATTCTGTGTCAAAGGACCATGCTGAATGTGACTTCTATCCAAGAGTCATAATTCAATGCAGATGTCAATCAATGGCTCATGATCATGTTGATCATGAATGTGACTTCCAGCCAAGAGTCACAATGCAATACAGATGTCAAACAAAACGACAATCTGTCTTCAATCGGATTCAGTGTGAACCTATGCCTGATGAAGATGAGCCTTTGTTTGCTTCTGTCAATATGACCTCTCGGGATGCTGGGGGTAGAGTTGATAGTCCAAATGGAGTATATAGAAATACCAGAGCAAGAGTCCTGGCCTCTAGTCAAAGAAATTTGATCTCTGAAGATGATTCTGAATTCCTTGGAGAATCTAACTTCCCACCTCTTCCTACTGGGGGTAGTTCTCCTATAATTGACTTTGATGCACAAAGCAATGATTCAGAACAAACAACATCTACCAGTTCATCAATAATTCCTCGTACAGTCACGACTTATATGGTTGATGGGAATACTGATGAACCTTCTTCTTCCTTGACTCCTCAAGATCAAAGAATTGCTTCTTTGGAACAACAAATGAAGTCTATGGCTGATACTATGAAGTCGATGTATGAACTCATGGCAACACAGATACAAAATCGACAGACTGTACCAGATGCCATACCAACTGACACTGATATGAGTCCAGTACAAGTTCCTCCAGCAGTACAATCCAATACTCCTGGACCAGCTCAACCAAACCCTAGTCTCTCTGGAGCTGGGGGTAGTACTTACAATGTTGTTCCTCCTCCCAACTATTCTCTACAAGTTACAACTCCACAATCTTCTGGAGTTGTTAATGAAGAATTGAGGAATCTCAAAACTCAATTCGAGGCATTCAAACAGAAAGATGGTTTACAAAGGTTAGGCATCAAACAACCTTATCCGATAGAATGGAAGCAAGTATCGTATCCTCCTAAATACAAGCCTCCCACTATTTCATTCTATGATGGAACCACTTCTCCAAGTCAGTTCATTAATCACTTTGAAGTGATGACTGATCAGCTGCAACCAAGCGACGCCCTCCTTACTCGGGTGTTTGTTGGATGTCTCAAGGGAACGGCTTATGAATGGTATAGAAGTCTCCCAGATGGGAGCATTACCTCATTTTCCGGTTTCAAACAGATGTTTCTTGAACGGTTCTATGAAGGGCTCAATGATATGACTATGTCTGCTCTTATTAGAATCAAGCAGAAAAATAATGAAACTACAGAAGAGTACATTGAACGGTTTCGAAGAAAAGCTCTGAAGATGCCTCTTGGAACTCCTGATGCTGTCACCATCGACACATGCAAATCAAACTTGTTGCCAATCATCAGCATGTGGACAGGATCCACTCAATTCCAAGACTGGCCTTCTTTCATAGTTAGTGCCAAGGCCGCAGAAATTAGTGCTGAAACCTTCAAAGGTTTAGGAGTGCAGATGACTCCTAAAGAAACAGGTCAATGTACTAACAATAAAAACAATGCTCGCAAGGGAAAAGAAACTCTTGAAGTTAATCTTCAGAGCAAAGATGCATCAACTGTTCAAACTTCTCCTACAACTCAACAACCAAGAACATCTCGCCCCAAAGAAGAATACTCTTTCGATGACGACGATGTCCTTGGTATCTTTGAATGTCTGCTGAAAGGTAATAAGATACAATTACCTGAGATCAAGAAACCTGATGAAGCTGGTAAAACAGATCATCCCAAATACTGCCCATATCACAGAATGCTGGGTCATACAATTCGTACATGTTATGTACAGAAAGGAAAGATCCAAGAAATGATTAAATCTGGAGCTATCTCTCTTACTCCAAAAGAGAAGACCGTCACCTCCAACGTCGTCTCTATGTAATTCGGAGATTTCCCTCCTCAACTCCTTGAAAGTGGGATCGTTCCTATTCCCAAGGCAACTCTTGACATAGTGAATCTTCCTCCTCCACAGTCTGAAGGATTAGTGCCAATCACTTTGGAAACTGGAGAAATCATATGGATCCATCCTGATCTAGTGGCAGATTTTGAATCGCCTTCTCCTCAAAAGACTACTTCTCGAAAGTCCAAGAAGGCTGGAAAGATTAAGTCATGTCATATGACTTCTCTTGGATCTATTCCTGACACAGAGCCAAAAGAGAAAGAAGAAGCACTTGTTGGTGCTACTCGAACGAGGAAACCTTATCTAAAGGATTATTCCAAGAATCCTGAGGATCCTCTTGATATCCCTCCAGCTGATAAAGATGCTTCTAATGTTCCTCCTGAAGAAGAATCATCCACTGAACCTGTTCCTCCCAAGCCTACAGCTCTGGAGAAAGGCAAACAACAGGCTCGGTTTGATAAGCCAATCAAGAAGTCCTCTCCTCTTGGACTTCAGAAGCCTTATAATTTCGACATTTTAGCTCAGCTTGCTAATACTCCAGCTAGAATGTCCCTCTTTGAACTTCTACGTCTTTCCAAAGAGACTCGGGAGACATTAAGTGAAGCACTTCTACAAGCTGACTCTTGTCTTGCACAATTGAAGAAGCCAGATGCAGAACCTGCCACTTGCTTAGACGACATGCTATTGGAGGATAATCGACATGATCGGCCTCTCTACTATACTGGTTATATCGATACAATGAAGATAGATCGTATCCTCATTGATCCAGGGTCTGCTATAAGCATAATGCCAAAGAGTCTGTTGGATGAACTAAAAATCCCTCTTCACAAGCTCTCTAAGACGGTTACTACTATCCTGGGATTCAATCAAAGCCGAAGCGAGCCTTTGGGAAAGATTCATCTGAAGCTTCAGATAGGCGATTTCAGATCCAAAGTCACTTTCTATGTGATCGAGATCGTGGGATCCTATAATCTTCTTCTGGGGAGGCCCTTTCTTCATGAAAATAATGTGGTGCCTTCTACTCTTTATCAGTATTTTAAATACATTGATAGCAATGGAAGAGTACAAAAAGAAGTTGCTGATATAAATCCCTTCCATGGGGTTGAAGCTTATTTCAATGATTCCCGAATGTACAAAGAAGAGTATACAAGGGTTATACAAGCTATGGAGAAAGAGGATTCACAAAGTGAGACCTTAATAATTCCTGTTAAAGGTCGAACTATTCAGCAACAATCTCCCAAACTCTCTGAAGAAGGTTCTTTCATCATTCCGGTGAGTGGACAGATTTCTCCGTTACCTCAGTCGTTTGCTCAAGACACAATGATTATTCCTGTCAGTGGGCGTACTACAATTCCTGCATCTCCACATATGAAACAGGATACTCTGCTAATTCCAGTTGGAGGGCGGATTATTCTTCCATCTCAAACTTCAAGGGAGCTCACCTCTTCTGAGCCATTTGTTATCGATCTTAATCGAAACAACGCTTCTTCTCGTTCTTCTTCTCCCCCTTTAGTCATTGACTTGGCTAAAATCTCTAAGGCTCAGCCTTCTCCCAATGTAAATACTGCTGCTTTTATATTTAATGAAAAGTCTCCATCTTTGTAGTATGCTGATGTGTGTAATTATGTTCATAGTTATTTACATTTGTTAGATGACTTGAACGCAATAACCATAGGGGTTGTACAGACTGTTCATCCAGATGTATCCCTAAAACCTGTACAATCTTCATACTTTCTAGTTTCCAGCAGAAAGCCAGGAGACATTCCAATATTCTTCTATAAAGGGCCCCAAAGTCCTTCTGATTTAGAAGATGAAGACAAAAATGATGATACTGGAAGATTACAACTACGTCGTTATAGTCAGCAATCTAAAGACATCATCAAAAATATGGGCTATGACTTCAGGACTGGCCTCAATAGTGGAAAGGAAAGAAAAATGCCTGTTCGTATTCCTCCTCTGAAATATGGAAAGACGAAATGCGGACTGGGCTATATAGCCCCTACTCCTTTTATCAATATTATCCATGAAGATCCCGAGTCTGACGAAGATAAGAGATCTGATTCTTCTAGTACCACTTCTTGGGATTCCGATACGAGTATCGGTGACTTCCACTGCAACCTTCTGTCTTCCAATATGGTTTCTATTGACTGTTTTGAAAAATAATTCATACTTGACGGTTCATCCGTTCATCTGACGGTTTGACCGTTCATTAATACCTGACGGTTCGTCCGTTTATCTATCCGACGGTTTGTCCGTTCATTATAATCTGACGGTTAACCCGTTCATTCATCTAGTCTTTTGATTTTCGAGTTTAAAGATCATGAAAAAATTGAGTTCAAAGATATTTTTATGTCTGAATTCTATTTTTTTCCAATCAGTATTAAACTAAGATTATTTCTGGTTTAATATCATTTGATAGAATTACAAAGTTCGTTTGTATATTCTATTCTACTGAAATATGTCATGTATTATTTACCTCTGAACATATTTTCTATGAATCTATCATTATCAAAACAGCAAAACCAAAAGTCAGATCAAGGATTTTCATTTACTTTCATTCCGGAATCAAAACATGAAATACAAGTGAAAGTGAAAATAAAAGAGGTTCACTCATTTAGAGTTATCAGCTCCCTAATACGATCTAGAACAGCAGTCAGTTTCTCTTTATGAGTTTTTCTAACTCGTTCTGCTGCTACAATTGAAACATTCTGTTCATCAAAAGTAATGATGGTAGACTGGCGACGGCTGACTTCTTCAATCTGTTCCGCCTGCATCTGTTCTCGTTCCTTCTGAAGAGTCTCACAGCGTTCAACTTCAGAGATATAAGCAGTAGCAACCTCAGCTTGATCTGTTTGAAGACGAGCTAATTCCTCTTTCAATTTTTTCAGCTCTTCAGTCTTGGACGCTTTATCCTTCTCCAGAAGCTCTACTCTTTGACGAGTAGCTAATATTTTTTCGCCCTTTTCTACTAATTTCTCAGTAGAAGAGGCAAGAAACGCTTCAAGAGCTGCTTGTTGGGACTATACTTCATGCTCTAGTTGACTAATTTCAGTTGCAGTTAAAGATTGAAGATCTTCCTTCTTAGTCTCCCAGTATTTTCGGATAGTTACTTCCAACTCATCCAGGAGATGTTTGAAGAAGATGCACTGAGATTCACAACCAGCATGACACAGCGCCATGAGAGGGAACTTAACCATAGTTCGAAGATCAGAAAATGGCATAGCTTCATCCTTCAAGAAACGTCTGGAATATGTATCTAGATATGAGTAAATGATATCTGAATACATTCCTAGAGTTCTTGTTAACCCAGTCTCAAATCCAGGAGTCGCTGTCATCATGGAAGAAGAAGCTTGAATATTCTCTATCCTCGGAACAGAAGTATGTGCCACCGGAGAAGTTAAGTATGAATTCCCTTCATCGGCATCAGCCTGGATAAGCGGAGCATGAGTCGAACTCATTGCTGCAGCAGTTCCTACAGTTAAAGAAAAATGTAATCAGCATCTAAAGAAAAAAAAACAGCAGAAACAGAATTTGAAATAAAGTTCTACCTGGCTGAGGTTCATACTCGGTATGTGGAGGGAGCTTTGCTTCTTCTCGCAGCCGGTCCATGATTGTATCCGATACCTGCTTTATATGGCTGCTTCCAGCTCCAGAATTACTGGGTGCTAGAGCGTTGTTCGGTGATTGAGCAGGTTCAGGGCTAAGTTCCATTCTGTTCCCCTTGACTTTGTCTTCATCATAAGGAGTAGAGGTGCCAGCATGCCAGTCTTCTCCTCCTTCAGCTTCTTCTTCTTCTTCGTCTTCAGGATGAGCTTCTGATTCAGAATCAATGATATTTACATCTTCATGAGTCTCTGGAACAATGACGATAGCAAGCTCGATATTGGCTGCCGGTTCAGTTGTCTCTGGAATATCGGTTCGAAGAATGATATCTTGACAAACATTCTTTAACAGATCATCAGCAGCTGATAGCTCAGACGCCGGCACGTCCTCATCGCCTCTGGCCAAAGAAATGTTTTCTTCAGCTTGAATTTTAGGAACTTCTGACTGTTTGGTAGCTTCTTCCGGAGCTGTTGCTTCTTCAGAGTAATCAATCTGGTCATCCAGTGCTTGAATGACGCCTTCTGTCCCATGCTCAAATGGGATTATCCTCATCTCCGAGGGTTCAATAGCTACTCCACTTGTGGTCGGAGCAGTTGTTTCCTGAACTTGAACAGACTCTACTTCAGTCTGTTCAGTTGAAGCTGTTGCAAGGTGAATATCATCAGATTCAGTCTTCTCAGTAGAAGCCGCTTCATTGATTTCTGGCAAAACTCCTCCACTCATGATCGTTTCTAGGAGTTTGTTGCCCTTAATTTTGCTGACAGACTTCTTGACATATCTGCCTCTTGACTTCCTTATCAAAGGAGTGTCGTCTTCATCAGTCTCTTCGTCTTTATCAGCGGCATCGTCCTCATCAACCGAGATACCGCCTAAAGATGATGTAGTAGTCACTGAGACTCCTTTCTTCTTTTTCCTAGATGTTGGAGACTTAGTACTCCTCTTGGAGATAGTCTCAGATTCATCGCTTCTCTTCCTCTTAGAAAGAGATACGAATATAGGGGGAAGAACTTCATCAGGAAAATTTCCCTCCTGAAACAATTCATACAAAGGTTCAACCTCAGTTGTTTCATCTTCGGGTTCCGAAGGGAAATGTTGAATAACAATCCTCTTCTTTGACCTCTTCAATTCATCCTCTGCAACAAAGGTCTTCAGATTGAAATTCGGCCTAAAAGTGCTCGACGACACATAAAAGCGAGCATATGTATAAAGCATCTTTGGCCCCGAGCTAGATAAAGGATTAGGCATAGAGAATACAACTTTTGTATCCCTAGCCACAAAATATCTCCAAGCTCGAGCTCCGTCGACAAGCCCTCCACGAGCTGATAAGCAAGAGGTGGCGTTCCCAACGTGAAGTTGATCATAACCGAATTGCCTGGCAAATCGGCTTGGTAAATATGGCTCTAGATACGCCATTTCTTCATGACGATACACTAGATGGGAAGGCCGTATCCTCTGCAACCACTGAAAGGCTACATCGTCTAACCTGTTCCCCATATCTCCGTCCGTCATGTTTAAGGGCATGCTCTCATAGCCCTGTGGTGGAGGAACACATTGGATAGACCAATGTGATGCCCGATTCAAGATATTTCTACATTCTGGGAGGGTGTGAACCTTCCAGAACGTCTCTCCAGAGTACCTCTCCAGAAAAAGACTACTACTTCCTCCTGCCCCTGGAGGTATCAGACCATCATGATGAAGGAGAAGCCAACCATAAAGATACGTGAAGGGCATCTCTATCCTTGGGAATTCTTCAGTCATCATCCTCTGAGCAGACATCATGCTAGTGACAAAATTCCGGAGACCTGCATTCAGCCTACAGGTCATCGCCGATAACAAATCCAGCTTGTAACCATACACAAGGCGCACCGCTGCAAAGATAACACCTCTGTGTATCCTGTCCAAAGAGCTGGAGCCAGGAATGATGAATCTTCTTAACCACAGGGATAGAAATCCGGCCAGATGACCGTTCCTTGACAGACTCTTTCCGCTCTGTCTAACATAAGAGCTGAAAGTGGTTCCAGCTTTGAACTCGTACCAGTCTTCAGTAATAGTAAAATCTTTGCAATCATATTTCTCCAGCAAATAAGTGATTTCACTTTCAGAAAGAGGTTTGAAGTTGCTAATCTGATACCACCTCTTCTCATTTATTTTCTTTTCATCATTTTCACGGTTCATGAAAAGGTAGGACATCCACTTCTGAATGTGGTTGCCAGCTTCATCCTTGGAACCCTTGTAATATAGAGTACATGTGCCAAAATGGCACATCATCTCTTCAAATAGATGGACCATCTCTGGGTTCTTCTCTGACAGAAAGTTCAGTTCCTCTGTCGTAGGAACATATTCCTCATACGGCAGCGAGCCTGAAGGCAGGTGTGAGATGTATTCCATCTCATGAAGGGCGAAGCCCATCTCTCCTTTCGGAGTCATAAAGGTCCCCGTCCTGTGATTGTATCTCTCAACCAAAGCCAGGAATAGGAAGGGGTTGGGCTTGAAGCCGTAGGATGAATTGACGACGGCATCATAGAGATTTATCTTCTTCAGCTCAGTCGCGAAATTCTCCAAAGCCCAGTTGACCAAAGTCTTCCATCTTACATTCTCCTGATTCATTAGGCCGTTCATCCTCGGCGTCGAGTCGGTGGGATAGAATGCATTCTTGTTAGACATGAATTTATTTATGAAAATGGGCATCCTTAATGGCATCAATATGGCTGAATCTTCAGGCGGTATGCATCCAGGCTTCAAACCCCGAAATACTGATACATGATCCTCCGGGGCACTAAAAAATCCCTCCTTCCTGTAAATAATACGGCTTGCCTTCGCCTGCTGGTATTCTGTCAAATACCAGGACATCTTTCTCGGGTAGCTGGCATGCATAAGTCTCATGATTGATAAGTCCCGGGAAACCTTTGGCCAGTACATGGGTTGTTTCACATCCCCCTCAAAGCAGAAACACACCTTCTCCCTGATGCCCTTCGGCTGAGATTTTTGTGCTATAGCATCTCCGAACAAGAATGCTGGTTTCTTATGGGATACCAGATCCAGACTCTGGAAAGGTTGTCCATTCATCAAGCAGAGTAAAGTTGTGTGGTCTTGATTGGCCAACAGTGATAGTCTTGCTTCAGGAAGATCAAATTGAGGGAATGTTATATAAGATAGATCATGCTTAAATGAGATACTCAAGCACCCTTCAAAATCTGCTTCTTCGCTTCGGATGTTCACTACAGGAAATGACAGAAGACAAAGTCAGATATATCTATGTCTATGCGTGTATTACAGTATTTGAAAGAAATTTCAAAAAAATCACGCAGACTCTATATGGATATACCACCATGACATGCTGAGTGATTTATTCACGCGGATGATTAATTCACGCAAAGTTCGGACAGATTAAGATAAAAGTCACACATCATTGCCAGAATCACATTTAAGTGAAAATGACAAAAAAAAACACGATGACAGATCAAAGACTAATCTATCCAGAAGATGACTCTCAGAAGACTGCGTGAATAATTCAACATTGACATCTCCGTCAATATGTGAAAAATCACGCAGCGTCATCCTGAAAGCTGCGTGACTATTTCAACATGGACATTTCTGCCAACGTGAAAAGTCGCACAGAATCATGAGAACCATACTCCTTTGCGTGAAACACAGAGCTTCGTAAACACGAAGATGTGAAGTATGGCCGACCCTAAAGAGGGGGCATACTTTATTAAATATCCTTTGCCCTAAGGAGGGGGGATATATTTTTGAAGTTTAATATCATAAGATCATAAAAAATTCTATGTGGAGTTCATCTTCATCGTCTTCGACAGTTCGTGTTCTCCCATCACTTACGATGCATAGGAGCTTACGGGACTTCTTGTCGAGGAAGTCTATCAGTTGTGGTACGCGACGAAGTCGCAGGGGCTTTCCCCTTGGCCTGAGCATCAACTTTTTTGGGAGCCATTGCTGCTAAAAAAGTAGAAGAAGAAGTCGGAGAGGAAGGAGTTCGTCGGAGAAGATGAAGTTCTCTTCTGTGGGTTCTCTCTTTCAAATGCAAGTAAAGAAAGAAAGAAGTAATCTATGGCTTATTTATAGGCTTATGAAGAATTCCAAACGGCCCATCATGATTTGCCTCGATTTAGGAGATTGATACGGGATCTTAACTGCACAGAATCCCAACAGTCCAATCATTCAGGAATAAATATCTCTTTAAAGTCATCTCAGCGTGACTGATTTTATTTTATCATCTTATTTTCAAAGTATTTCGAAAATTTTGAAGTCTTTTCAATTTTTCGAAAACTTTGAAGGGGGTCTTGTAGGCCTTTAAAAATGACAGTCACGCTGAGTTGATCAGGACAGAGTCAAAAGTCACGCTCAGTTGATCAGGACAATATTTACAAATCACGCTGGGGAGACAGCTCATCATTTGTCAGAGAGTAATTATGACTGACAGCATAACAGTCGAAGAATGTCTCTTCGTATGCCACGTATGCACAGAATTCGAGAGATCACAACCGTCTATTGCGTGATTTTCGAAATCTTCTTCAGCAAGACTCAACCTTCGTCAAGTTGGCGTACCAAAAGAGCTTCTTGTCATTTAATGTGACTGACAAAAGCAATCACTGCCAGAGATTTTATGTCAGTCGAGGCACGCTGAATCAAGACAGCTGGCACTTCTATCCCAAGTCTGCGTGTATTTTGAGTTTTCACTCAAATCTGCGTGGATTCTGAAGTTTTTTTCCTCAAGTCTGCGTGGATTCTGAAGTTTTCTTTATCAAGTCTGCGTGGATTCTGAAGCTTCTTGTCCCAAGTTTGCGTGGATTCTGAAGCTTCTTGCCCCAAGTTTGCGTGGATTTTGAAACTTTCTACCCCGAGTATGCGTGGATTTCGTCTTCAACAAGTCTGCGTGGATTTCATCAAATTGGAGTACGTGGCAGCCATGCCACTGATCTCTCGCCTGCGTGTCCTGTAACTTGCACACGACTCATGCATGATTGCCATGTGTCCAACAGTTACAGGCCACGTCCAGTAACTGCTCACAACCTTGCGTATGTTAAATCCTGCATGATTTTCAACTAAGCACAGGCTGTGAAGACAGTTATCTTTTCAGTTATTATTTTTGACTCTATAAATAGAGTTCTTTTTCTCATTCATTGGACAGATACATAGTTATCTACTGTCAAAATTTTGAGAGCTTTTCTTCTTCGCATAGTCCAAGGGATAAAGTGATCGTCTTCTAGATCAGATTCCCACAGTTGTAATTTTCTCAGATACACAATAAATAAAGGAATTTATTTATGGAAAACAGAAAGGTCCTTCCCACTTGGGCTCGAACTTTTCTGGTGTCTTGTGAGTCAATACCATCGGCCTCCTGACTGCCAGAACCAGGTCGCCTACTTGGAAAGTCCTTTGCTTGACCTTCTTGTTGAAAGCCTGTGATATACGGGCTTGGTAGAGTTCGATGCGTTGTTGAGCTAGGAGACACTTTTCGTCAAGTGCCTCCAGTTCCCGCAGACGACAACGTTGATTGTCCTCTTCTGTGAGTTGTTTTGTGATTGCTACGCGGAGTGAGGGTATCTGGATCTCGAGAGGTAGTACCGCTTCGCTTCCGTAGACCAGGAAGAATGGTGTATTGCCTGTCGGGTCCGTACCATTGTGCGGTAGGCCCAAAGGCATTCGCCAAGCTTTTCGTCCCAGTCGCGTTTGTTGGATGACACGACTTTTTGAATAGCCTGACGATAGTCTTGTTGAACGCCTCGGCCAATCCGTTTGCTGCCGGATTGTAGGCGGTTGATGCTACGTTTTGAATGCGATTCTTGTCACAGAATCGGCTAAAAACATGGCTGATGAACTGAGGACCGTTATCGTGGATAATCCTCCGGGGTACCCCAAAACGGTAGATGACATGGTGCTTGATGAAGCTGATCACCCTAGAGCTCTTCACTTCCGCCAGTGGAACGGTCTCTGCCCATTTGGAGAAGTAGTCGGTGATGGCTAGGATGAAGCGGTGACCCCTCGATGAAGGAGGGGTGATCGGTCCCACAATGTCCATGCCCCAAGCTTCGAAGGGCCAGGAGACGACTGTAGAATGTAGTGGTTCTGACGGTGTATGGATGAAGTCTGCGTTAAGTTGGCACGCATGGCACTTCTTAGCATAGTCGACAGCGTCAGCGGCCATGGTTGGCCAGTAGTAGCCCATGCGTCGCATTCGGTCCTACAACTTAGGGCCAGGTTGATGGGCCCCGCAGGTTCCATCGTGAGCTTCTCGAAGGGCTTCGGCTGCTTCTTCGTTGGACAAACATCGAAGGAGAAGTCCATCGTAGGAGCGTCGGTACAGCATTTTAGTAGCTGTATCGTAGTAGAACCGAAGGGAGCACCTCCTGACTGAGACGGCTTCTTTTGGGTCCTCTGGAAGAATTCCATAGACAGAGAAGTCGATGAACGGGAACCTCCAGTCTCGAACATTAACACCGGCACTTGTTGATATGGCATGAGCCACTCGTGAGCACAGGTTGTTTTTAGGACAGACCAAGTCTCGACCAACTACCGTGACGTAGTGTTGAGTCCCGAGGGGTGCTGCCAATGAGGCTGCGAGGCCAGCCAGAGCATCAGCCTCCAGATTTTATAGACGAGGTACGTGTTCGATGAAGAACCCGGTGAAGGTTGAAATGATGTTCAATGCAACTTCATGGTAAGGGATCAGATCTTCATGGCAAACTTCGTATTGCCCTCTGATCTGGTTTACGACAAGTTTTGAGTCACCGTAGGCTTCCAGGTGATTCACCTCCAGCTGTTGTGCCAACTGGAGTCCCATGACGAGTACGTTGTACTCGGCAACATTGTTGGAGCACGGCTTTAAAAGGGAGTAAGCACGTTGGATGACCAGCTGATCGGGGGAGACTAATACCACCCCTACTCCTACGATGATGTGGCCTTTGGGGCCTGTTCTTGAAGCGCCATCAAAAAACATCCACCAGACGGAGTCTTCTTCGGTGACGTTTGATTCTTGGACCTCATCCGGGATGTCTTCATAGAGTCTTAAGGACTCTGGAATGGGGTGCGCAGCTAAAAAGTCAGCCAGGGCCTGACCCTTAACAGCTTTTTGTGGAACGAACACCATGTTGTATGGCGTTAGCAAGATCGCCCATGTGGCAAGCCGGGAGTTTAATGATCCTGGCTTCGTCATGAGAACTCTGAGTGGATTGACTCGAGAAATGACATGAATTGTCTGGCCCGAGACATAATGGCGAGTCTTTTGGATGGCAAATACCAAAGCCAAGCACTCCTT
Organism: Iris pallida; assembly: GCA_029216955.1. Taxonomy (NCBI): domain Eukaryota; kingdom Viridiplantae; phylum Streptophyta; class Magnoliopsida; order Asparagales; family Iridaceae; genus Iris; species Iris pallida. The sequence goes on from JANAVB010033017.1 coordinate 38,605,428, forward strand.
TTCAACGGGGTTGTACCGGTGTTTGGCCCCGATTAGTGTTCTACTGAGGTAGTAGATAGCTTGCTCATAGCCTGTATCGCTGTTCTGAGCCAGCAGAGCGCCGAGGGAATGATCCATGGCACGGACATAGAGAAGAAATGGTTTGCCGATGACTGGTGGCACCAGGACTGGCGGGCTTGTCAGATAAGCCTTGATGTCGTCGAAAGCCTTTTGGCACTCCTCTGTCCAGACGTAAGAGACTCCCTTCTTCATGAGCTGAGTGAAGGGTCGACATTTGCCGGAAAGGTTTGCTATGAACCTCTGGATGTATGCCAGACGCCCCTGTAGGCCTCGAACTTCTCGGAGGTTCTTCGGAGGGTCCATGTCGAGGATGGCTTTGGTCTTCTCGGGATCGACATGAATGCCTTTTGCCGTGATAATGAAGCCCAAGAACTTTCCGCTAGAAACCCCTAGGAAGGATTTAGCGGGGTTCATCTTGAGTTGATGCGCTCGCATGAGATCGAAGACTGTCTTGAGGTCTTGCAGGTGGTCACCTTTGAGACGGCTTTTGACTACGATGTCGTTAACATAGCATTCGACTGTCTTACGAAGATGCTGACGGAAAATGGTGCTCATAGCTCGTTGGTATGTCAAACCAGCGTTCTTCAAGCCGAAGGGCATCACTGTGTAGCAGAAAACACCCTTTGGAGTCCTGAATGACGTGTGTTTTGCGTCATCGGGGAACATCTTGATCTGGTTGTAGCCCGAATACCCGTCCATGAAAGACATGCGTTCGAAGCCACATGTGTTGTCTATCATCACTCGGTGGTTGGAAGCGGGAATTCGTCCTTCGGGCAAGCAGAGTTGAGATCCCTGAAGTTGATACAAACTCGTATCTTCCCATTCTTCTTGGTGACAGGGACGACGTTGGCTACCCAATCTGGGTGTTGTTCTTCACGGATGAAGCCGTTGGTCAAGAGTTTGTCCACCTCCTGATCGATGGCGTTCATGATGTCCGGATGAAAGCGTCGCTGTTGTTGTTTGATAGGCTTGGCATCAGGTAAGATGTTAAGCCTATGCATCGCGATCTGGAGATCAAGTTCCGGCATATCTTCGTAGCTCCAGGCGAAGACGTCGATATACTCTTTAGCCAGCTGGATTAAAGATTTTCGGTCTTCTCCTTTTAGGCTTTTGCTGACGAAGATGGGTTTGAAAGAAGATCCGTCCCCAAGGTCGATCTGCTCGACTTCGTCTTCAGTGGGAGGTTCGCGTAAAACGAGACTCCCACTGTTCTCCTAGGCGTTGAACCCAGGGTTCTTCTTCGAAGAATTCTGGCGTTTGGTCTTTGCCTTCATTTTTTTGAGATTGTGTAGATGTCATATTGGCTGACAGCACTTTCTTGAAGACTGAGCCGATACTGGTATCGGAATCCCAAGTTGATGCTTCGGATGAGTGAGAATATTCTACTTTTTCTGCGTCCGAACTCTCTGGAGTTGACGGAGGCGTGACATAGCCTACCCCCCGTCGAGTTCGATGATAGTAGTCTTGCGACTTTCTTTTAGGTGTTGGAAGTCGGAGAGGAAGACATCGACCCTTGCCGTAGTTCAGGCCTTTGTTGCTTTTTAGGTCGTAACCCATCTTCTGGATGAGGTACTTTGTGATGTCTGTGTACCGATAGACTTGTATTCTGCCAGTATCTGGTTCTTGCTCGAGTGGCGGGAGGTTTTGATGACGCTCAACTTTGCCGAAGATGATGGATTCTTCGTCTCGACTCCGTGGCGGGGACTATGAAACAGACCCCTTGGGATGGGACTACTCGATTTACATGATGGACGGTCGTTATTTGTGTTTACAACGACCGTAGAGCGTTATCTAATGTATACATGGCATTCTAATGTGGAAGACTAGAATAATTAAAAGACACTCTATTATTGATGAAATACGAGATTTTATCCTGCGGGATTATATTGTCCAGAGAGGGTGCATCTACATCAGCAGAGATATTCCCCTAGCTCTTCATCTGTGAATACTGGGGTAGGATCGGGAGAGTCCACCACAGCGTTGGTCTTAGGGTCCGAGAGGACTATGTGGGCCTTCTCCGGCTACTTGAGTTGTGGTGGCTTGCCTTTGAGACACACCTTCAGAGGTGCCTCCACTGTGCCTCCGGTGATTGGTGCCTTCCCCTGTAGTTTTGCCACAAGGGGAGCCGATATTTGAGGCGGCTTCCCCTTGAGCCGTATCTTCAAGGGGCTTCAGGAGCAGTTGGTGCTTTCCCGAGTAGCTTGATGTTCATGGGAGGCAACTTCTGAGGTGGTTTGCCTTTGAGTCAGATCTTCAAAGGAGCATCGGGAGTCGTCTCAGGCTCCATGTCCGACTCTGCTGTCGTTTCTGCCTCATCGTCAGCATCATTGGCCTCCTCCTCGTCAGGTGATTTATACAAGGAGGAATCGGTGAAGTAGGCTTCAACCCCTTTGAAAGGGTCAATGTTCGTAAACTCCGTTCGGATGACGTCGTTGGTGGACACGTACTTCATACATTGGTAGAGCGTGGATGGCACCACCATGTACTCATGAAGCCATGGACGACCCAACAGGAGGTTGTAGTTGACGTCGGCGTCCACGACATAACAAGTCACCTCAGTTCTGAGGTTACCGATATGGCACTTTAGTCATATCTTACCCAGTGGCTCGCTTTTGCTAGCATTGAAGCCACTGATTGTTGTATTGGAAGGCGCCAGTCGGTACATTGGGATCCCCAGTGTTGAGAGCAGCGTCTTCAGAATGATGCTGAGGGAAGACCCCGGATCGATCTGAATCCGCTTCACCTTGACAGAACCGATGTATCCTGTATAATACAGTGGTCTGTTGTGTCGGTTGTGCTTAAGCAGCATGTCTGTTGGGTGAAGGTTATGTTGGGGATAACCTCATCCGCAATGATAGTGCGCACATGTAGTCGGGAGATCTTCAGGCTGCTTGACCTGACTAATGAAGGATTCGGCATCTTTCAGAGCTTACAGAGAGCTTCTCGAGTGTCTTTGGAAAGACGAAGGAGCTCAAACAGAGATAGGCGGGCAGGAGTACTGGCCAGTTGTGCCAGTATGTCGAAGTTGTGGGGCTTGGCTAGCCCCAAAGCATTCTCCTTTCGTAGAGGCCTATCGAAGCAGGCTTCTACATGCTTCTGCTTATGGCTGCTGGGGGCTTGGATGGGCCCTCTTCCTGGACAACAGGGACGGTGCAAGGAGGCACCACCTCGACGGCAGCAGCTTCGTCGGGTGTGGCGTTCTGTTGTGAACGTGTCTGTACGAAAGTGTCTCTTCCGCTGAGGAAGAGACCATGCGGCAAGACTTGATCTTCCTGCCTTTAGATTTGGAGGTAGGGCGTACCTCCGGTTGAGTAACCTCGGGGACAAATCAGGGTGAACCCATAAGATCTCTCCCGAGATGTGGTGAGTGGGATGAGTCCACTCACGTTGTCACGAGTAGGTGGTAAGTTAACCACCTCCATGTCGCCTTAGGGATGGGGACGATGCCATCTTGTGTCGTAGTTGGCGGCAAGGTGCCGAACTGGAGTGACACCACGTTGCCGACACGTCTTCTCTTCGTAGTCGAGGATAACATCCGCATTGATCATGCGATGGATGTAGTTTTTGAGGACGTAGCAGTCCTTGGTTGGGTGTCGATAAATCGATGGTAGTGATAGTACCTCGGATTGTCCACTTTTCCAACCTCGTCGGGACTTCGGGTCCAGCAGCTTGATCTTGTCACCCTGCTTTAGTATCTCAAAGAGTTACAGGGTGTCTTCATCGTTGAACGAATAAACCTCCTTTGGCCTTGGTGCAAGTGGAGGCTTCTGAGTAGGCTGATGCACCTTTTGAGGCATTGACAGTCAACGCCTGTTTTTCCTTCGTCTCTCGTCCGGGGTTGTTGGCTGCAGTCCGTTTCCCCTTGTCCTCAAAGGCAGGGAAACTAACTCCCAGAAGGCGAGCATTGGACGCCTTTTTTCTGCTGCTTCTGCTTCGATGATCAAGGAACTCTAGTCGGAAGGAGGAGTAGAGTTGAGCCAGAGTTTGACTGCAGGCAGCATGTTCATGCTGCAGGAGGAGAGGAGTGCATGTTCTGGCATGCCCGGGGGCAGTCTGAAGCAGGCCTGTCGGAAGCGTTCGATGAACACTCGAACTGTTTCCTTCTCCTTCTGGCGTATCTCTATGAGGGACGCCACTGTCATGTCCTTTCCGCCGTCGTAGAAACGGTCGAGAAAAAGGCGCGTAAGTCGTCGAAGGAAGATATGAAATTGTCGGGGAGGCTGCAGTACCAGTCGTACGCCACTCCTTTCAGTGCCCCGACAAATATGCTAGTGAGTAGCATGTCCTCCTTCGGAAGATGTCCCGTTTGGGACTGGAAGTACGTCATATAGCGACGCGGAGAGTCCTTCCCGTCATATGGCGTCAATATTTGTGGTTTATATTTGGAGGATAAACCACTTTGTTCCATTCGAGGGGATAAGGTTGGGGGATGCCCATCTTTTGGCGCTCCTCTTGTCTATTCTTGGACTCAAAGCGTACGCGCAGGTCCCTGATTATCTCGACCACGTCTTCTATGGAACTGGGAGTCGGAGAAGGTGGTACCACCTGGAGTTGAGCATTTGAGGGCTCCGATGTCCAAGGTGCTTCGCGGCGATCCGTATCCAAGGATACCCGTTGAAGGGGTACACTTGACTCTCCATTGGCCCCTGGGTCGGGACCGGTAGAAGGTGTTCTGGCCAAAGCTGACCGTATCTCAAACACTGCTTGAGTCAGCGTTTGCATGGAGGCAGAGAGGGTTTTGAGTCCTCCCTCCAAGGTATCCATGCGCTGGACGAGGTCTGCTGGCGGCGCATCAGACTCGGTATCACCCCCAGCCATGTATACTGTCATGACGCGACTAGAAGTGGATGGATCGGTTGAGCTTCACTCTCGGCTTCACTCTTTTGTAGGGGAGTTGGCTCTCCTGGAGCTTCGTCTTGGCCACCCCCAGCTATGTTCTGGAGAACATTCTCGACGGGAGCATCTGCAAGGGCCTGATTACCCTCCATTCTGTCTTGAAGGACTTCTTCGTCTCCGAGACTCAGATCCGCAGGGGCTAGACTACCCCCACTATGTTTTGGGGGACACCTCGTCTTGAAGGACTTCTTCGTCTTTGATATATAGATCTACAGGGCTAGACGACCCCCAGCCACGTCCGGGAGGCTGACTTCGCCTCGAGGATGAAGATCCGCTCCAGCTGTGCTTTGGAAGACACCTTCGTCTTCGGAAGGAGGCTCGACAAGGGTCTAACTACCCCCAGCTTCCTCCGAGATCTTCTTCCTCCCCCGAGTGCCTTCGAACACTCCGGAGGATGAGACACTTGTCTTGGTTTTCCTCGGCTGGCTCTTGGACGAGGACGAGGAATTGCCAGTCGTCTTTCGGACTGACGAGGAGTTAGAGATCACATTGCATGAAGCAACCCCTGGCTCTTCTTTTGTTTGTACCTTCCCGAGGCGACGTCGGAGGGGTGTCGATAATTGCAGTCGCTGGAACACTGACTGTCTTGGTGGGACTGCTGCCTTGCAACAGTAGTTGATGGTGACCACAGCACAAGTGTGCGCTGTGAGGGGCGCATCGTGCTTGTCAGTCGACTCCTGATCGGCGCTTGTGAGTGATCATGTTACGCAGATCGTTGGAGGAGAGCGCCACCTTCGCATCCCCTTCAGGCGCATGGCAAGGCCAAGCGTCGGGGTGGTCAAGTGAATGCTGCGCCCCTGTTCCAACACCAAACATGCGTTCAGATCAGTAGTGGGGGAACAATATTTAAAGTGACTTGAATGGACCTCAGACGCACAACCAGAGAAGGCGCGGGAGTTCAAGACCACTGGGTTTGCCTTACTCGACTCGGTTGCGAACGCAACAGATGCGCCCAAGTGAGATAAGGACTTCGAAGGTCGGCTCGTTTCTGTAGCAGAAGCACCTGAGTCGACCTTATAGAGCTTACCATCAGCAGCGCACATGATTGTGAATGCATGTTTCTGGCTTGCTGCTGGCATGGCCCGTGCTGTCTTGGACTTCTTCGTACTAGCCCGCTGGGGCACGTAGTACTCAGAACCCAAATTCTCTCGCCACTACAGCGAGTGAGTCTGTCAAAGACAAAGACTTTCTGTGGCGCATCAGAGGTGATGCACGGGGCATTAGCTGCCCCTGCTCCGTCGACGCATCTTCCTCGCCTGAGAGGGGATGGCTGGGAAATGTGGTCAGCCGCACGTTTCCCCGAAAGATACGCTGCACTGGTGGACGCATCTTCGTTGCTGAGGACGTCAGCAGGAAGGAAGGCAGGATCGACGCATCTCCTTCGGTGGTGGTGCCAGAGGCGCCGACCTTGTGCACCCAGACTCGGCGAGTCTTCTTCGGCTTCGACAGCCGCTTTGAAGGACTCGCACTGCCTTCAGAGATGAACTCCTCATACGCCTGTTGATTGAGGCGTACGACTAGCGTCTTGTGGGAGGAGCCCACCTTCACATCGTCGGATTGTGACACAGCTTTCTCGGTGGAGGAGAAAGAGGTCCCCAGCAGAGTCGCCAGCTTATTTGCCATTAAAATTCTTTGATTGTAAATTTCAATACAAACAACAGTATTATAATGTAGGACTTAGATGTAGTCCTAGGAGTACACTTTCGTTTATCTGGGTCCCTTGTGCCGATGGAGCGAGTGGTAATACGTTGACTCCATTGACGATCTGACGACGGTTATCGGTTCTCTGAAGGTCTGTATTGCTCTGGGTGCTGGAGCTTGCGAAGAGGAAGAAGACGTTGAGTGTCTGTATCTGCCTCTTTGGTTGTGTGACGTCTCTGTCTGTATATGTATGTTCGTCTCTGTGTGTGTATGGAAAAGAAATGATCCCTCTATTTATAGCTTTGCAGGTTGGCTGCTCATGTGCGTATATGTAGGATGCGCCTAGACGCGGGGACGCCACGTGGTGATTGCGATGGAGGCGCATGGACGATGCGCCCTGATTGAGGGGTTGAATTCTTCATGCTGCTGTTGTGGGCCGGCACGTAGCAGAGAAGAGGATCTTTCTGTTGTTGAGATCTTGGGTGAATCGAGTCAAAGGACATGTGTCATCGGCCCATGGCTCGGAGATCTCGGATTTGGTGGGGAATGATCTGGTAGGATGTGCCTGGGATTGGGCGCATGAGGAGACTTTGGCTCATAACTTTTAGGAGTTACGAACATTCACGGCGCATGGCTTTTGAGGCGCATGCGAAGCTTCAGTAGTGACTTTACTCCTGTCTTTTGGAATCAGAGAGAAGTCTGGGGCGCATGGCTTTTGAGGCGCATGCAGAGCTTCAATAGTGACTTTACGTCTGTCTTTTGGAATCAGAGAGAAAGTCTAATGCGCATGGCTCGAGGCGCATGCAATGCTTTGGGAGCATGGCTGCGGAGGCGCATGCGAGTGGTTGGGCGGCCACGTGGCTGTAACCGTCGGAGGAAAGTAATGATGATGCTGACGTTGGCGACGCTTCGTTTTCTGAAATGCCGTCAACTATTCAGTCTTCGGAAGGCGTGCTGCCAACTCTTTCAACTTCAGCATTTAATGTTTTTGACATTTGATGGACTGTTGAGTGGGCGCATCGATCGGTGTTCTACTAGGCACATGGGGCCGCATGGGGGCGCATGCTTTGTGAAGCACTTGGTACTGAGAGGCGCGTCTGTGTGATGCGCGGCCTGACCGGCGCATAGCTTAGTATGACACGTCTTTAATGGTGCGACTGTTACGTTCTTCGAGTGCTTTAAATAGCCGTTTTTGACTTGGCTGAATTTGAAGCATCTGGTTCATCCATTTAATGCAAATTGTTGCACGGGATTCGGAGAGCCATCCACTCGACGCATGGGTTTGATTTTGCCCGGCCTATAAATAGTGGCATAGAGAGAGTTTGTTTCTCGTTCTCTCACATCCTCCGAAGTAAATTTGTTTGCTCGAGGACACTCTGTTGATGAGACTCTCGAAGGTGAAGATACGACGCAATGTCTTCATTGATGCGCTTGAAGGTGATTGTTACATCCAAAAGTCAGAGTCGAGGGCTTCTGAGGCAGGTGGAAGGTGCCTGTTGCATCCAAAGATCGGGATGCTCGAGCCTCGTCTCGTTATGCTGGAAGAGCCGCAGCATATCAGAATTGCGGTGCCGCGGCTTTGGAGGCTCTTTCTTCTGTCAGAGTGGGTGTTGTCCGTTCTGGTTGTGTTGAAAGCTGCTCCTTTAGCCGCGGTTTCGACTGCGGTCTTTGGTCTTTGGAGGCTCTTTAGAAGCCTCTCATGGCCACAGGTCGATTTGCGGTGCCCTCTCTTCCTCGGTTTGGGGAGCTCTTCCTCCAGCTAGAGGGTTGATTGCCACCCTCGTTCTGCTCAATAAATACTTCATTAGTCGAAGCATTAGACGGCGCATATGCTGACTCTTCCTGGTGAGCCTGGCTGGAAGGGTGGCACATAACTGAGCTGCTGAAGGGATGCACATAACTGAGGATGCACATAACTGAGCTGCTAAAAGGGTGCGCCCGACTGAGGGCGCATGGTGGGATACGCATGACTGAGAGCGCATGTGGGATGCGCCTAACTGAGAGTGCATGGTGGGATGCGCCTGACTGAGAGCGCATGGTGGGATGCGCCTGACTGAGAGCGCATGATGATCGCTGCGCCTGGCTGTAGACTTAGGGTCTTTTCTTTTTGTAAAAGTTCTCCTTTGTACAGCCTTTTCTAGACATGTAATAGACTTTTATATGTAAATAAAAATCCTCTTTCAATGTCTATATCTTTGTTTTGCTTTGTCAAGTACTTTGTCTGAGCTCCCTGGCGCATGTAGCGTTCGACGCATAGGATTTCTGATCGTGAAATTCCATGCTTCTACAACCGTGGACGATTGTGTTTGTACAAATAAACTGATACTGTCTTGCATCATGTCTAGGATGGGGATCCCTGAGTACCACGGTCAGGGTACCTACTGAAATTGACTAAGGCTAATTAACTAGAATGATTTAGTAGTCATGAAGAGATTCCAGCTATAGGTAATCCCGTTATCTGGGCGCATTAAGTGGACTTGTAGCCTACCGACGAGTATGGCACATTTCCAGCACACAGTCATGTGGTGCACCCTTCATAAACGGATATTCGACCCAGATAACCGGATGGTCTGCAGGGCTTGTGGCTGTTGGGATAATCTCATTTCATCTTGCTAGTAACTAGGCTGTGATAACCCTAGTTAGTTAAAAGTATCAAGCCGTACTCTTGATTGGCCGTGATTGATTGGATGGAGTTTATTCCAGCTTAGTCTTATCCTGATCCTGTGCAAGATTGTAACATGACATGATTATTGATGCTTGCCTTAACAATAACGATCGGGGTCCAGTTCTGTTCAGGCGAAGGGTTACAACCCCGGTCCTTGTTTGGTTTAAGGTTTTAACCTGGCTCCCGGAGCAGTTCTGTGTCCTCTCTTCGTTTATTATCTTATTGCACCCCATGCCATGTTCGTCATGTTTTACCTTACTTCAACAAGCATGATTAATTATTTATACCGGCCTTAACAATAAAGATCGAGGGTCCAGTTCTGTTCAGACGAAGGGTTACAACCTCGGTCCTTGTTTGGTTTAAGGGTTGTAACCTGGCTTCTGGAGCAGTTCTGTGTCCTCTCTTCGTTTATTGTCTTGTTACCTTATCAATAATTATTTATACTAGCCTTAGCAATAAAGATCAGGGGTCCAGATCTGTTCAGGCGAAGGTTACAACCCCGGTCCTTGTTTGGTTTAAGGGTTGTAACCTGGCTTCCGGAGCAGTTCTGTGTCCTCTCTTCATTATTGTCTTCATTGTACCAATAGTATTTGAGACGGGTTTCTATTCAGGTGAAGGGTTACAACCCCGGTCCTTGTTTGGTTTAAGGGTTGTGACCTGGCTACTTGAATGGTTTCCTCGTACTCAGTTTACTGTTGTTATCTCTATTATTATCAGTTCTTTATTTATTATCTTTAATATTCTATTGTGATATGCTGGTTTTAGTTCCTAAGTGAAGCCTCTTTTGTGGTACTTGCTCTTTCTGGGGTTTGACCCAGCTGGTTTTGTGTGGCCAGATATCGGAGCAGCACCAGAGGATCCACCTGTCTTCCAGCCAGATGGTGACCACCAGGCGTAACCCTGGCAACGAGTGGGTTTCTTTTTGTCCTCCCACTTTATTGTAAAATTATTCTTTTGAGGCGTTTAGCCGGCGAGCACGTGTTAGCTCGTATTGTACCTTATTTACTGTCTGCCTACGGACTGTAACATGATTGACGGATCCTAGGGTTGATCATGTATGACTAAACTCTTGCTAGTCCTGACATTTTGTAACGACTAGCTTCATGATCAGCTGAATATGTAATATTTGGAACGCCTTACCATTGTATATTTGGTGATCTTACATCTTGTACACTTACTTACTTGCTTGTGATTGAGACACTAGGCTTGTTCATGACCATAAGAGACTGTTGGCTTGTAGTTAAACCCTCATGTATCTAGACAGCCGTGACCGTATAGCAAGGTGGGTTGTACTTCAATATACGTAGCTAGCTATGTACGTCCCCGCTCTCCAGTATTATGGTTCTGGAGCATTACATGGATTAAGTGGTAGCCCATACAGGTCTTGTAAATCAAGATATGTGAGGGTTTACCGAATAGATGTCTCAATCAGTACTCGCCCTTGATCTCTGCTCGTATCTTCTGGATCCCTGTAATCTTGACCTGATCACGTGCTTGTATCGTTGATCTGTCCTGGTCCTTTCTTATTATTTCTATGTCGTCTTCTTCAGCGGCATTGTTCCTGGACCTACCAATCAGCAAGGCGGAGCACCTCCTGCGGACCAGCAGCAACCCGGAGATCAAGCCCAACATTCAGGAGTAGCCTCTAGAGTCATGCCTACCGGAGGAGAATCACCAATTCAGCCCGTCCAGCCAGCATAGCCTGATGATGGCACTTTGGTGGGTCTCATCAGGTCCCTATTAGCTTCCCAGGATCGTCGGAGATGCATGCGGCGGCGGTGGCAGATGCTTTGACCAGAGGAGGTCATCAGGGTAATAGCGCGGCCAACAGCTTCAAGCGCTTGAACCCTCCCTTCTTCGACGGCAGTGAAGATGCGATCGTCGCAGATGCTTGGCTTCAGGACACAGAGGTGATTCTAGAAGCAGCCAGGACTCCAGACAACGAAAAGGTGGCTGTGGTGCGCCTGCAATTACTAGATCTTGCCCGCAGCTGGTGGGCAGCGCAGGCCGATGGATTAGTGGCCCCTATTTCATAGGCAGTATTCAGGGAGAGATTCCAGACCAAGTATTTTGATGCTGTAGCTCGGTATGATCTACAGACGAGGTTCACCAATCTAAAGCAGATGGGCAGGACGGTCGATGGATATGCGGCCGAGTTCTCCAGGCTTAGTCGGTTTGCTCCCACCTTGGTGGCAACCGAGTTCGATAGAGCCCAGCGGTTCTAGCAGGGGCTCCACCTAGAGATTTATTGGCAGTAGAGCAGTTTGAGCATCAGACTTTTGATGCAGTGTTGAGAGCAGCCCGGAGGCATGAGTATACCTCCCAGAGAATCGTGGATAGGACCGAAGGTTGGAAGCGATCTCACCGCCAGATGAATCAGTCATCAGCACTAGCCCGGCAGCCAGGGCTTTGACTATTGGAGCTCCGAGGCGGGCGACCTCAGTGACGTCGATTCAGCATTCCACCCGACGTACCCTCAGCAGCAGAAGCAGAAGCAGTCTTTCGCAATGGGATGTTCACACTGCGGGAAGCCAGGACATGTGATATCAGAGTGTCGCAGAGCACAAGATTTGTGCTTAGTTTGTGGTGCCCCGGACCACAGGATTGGGAACTGCTCGAACAGGAGGAGTTCGTCGGCCTTCTCTAGTCCTTTAGTTAGAGGACCAGTACCAGTACAGCCAGCAGCAGCTGCAGTACCCGTTCTCGAGGCCGTTGCTGACACAGGCCCAGGCATTCCAGCAGTAGAGACCACAGCAGTATGTCCAAGCCCAAGCCCTGATCCAGAGCAGGCAGAGGAATTTTCAGCAGAGGGGACCCGCACCCAGAGGACATGGTCAAGTGCTGGCTTTGACCATGGTAGAAGAAGAATAGCACCAGGTGAGGTGGTGGCAGGTACTATTCTCGTCAACACCTTTTCAGCTTCAGTATTATTTGATTCTGGTGCCTCGTATTCATTTATCTGCACGATTCGTGACACGGGTAGGACTGGAGCCCGAGTCATTATCAGTAAGGCTCAATATACTTACTGGTAAAGGACTTGTCGGAGTAGATAGGGTATTTTTCTCGTGCGGATCGTAGTTAGCGGTAGAGAATTCCCTGCTAGATTGATAGAGTTTCCGATGGCCGATTATGATGTGGTCTTAGGGATGGATTGGTTGAGGGACCAGTATGCTAGGATAGACTGCCACATTGGCAGGGTTATTTTTAGCATTCCAGGCGAGCCGGAGTTTTTCTTCTCCCGAGGCGAAGTTGAACCTTCTCCTCCAGTGTTGCGGATGGCAGTAGCAGCAGTGCAGTTGCCTCGGATAGTCGAAGAGTTTCCAGATGTTTTTTCAGAAGAGCTTCCAGGGATGCCGTCAGAGCGAGAGATCGAGTTTACCATCGACTTGATTTCCGGAACAGCCCCAGTGTCAGAGAGAGTCTACAGGATGGCACCGTCAGAGCTAGAGATACTGTACAAGATGATTGAAGAACTCAGAACCAAGGGATTCATTCGTGCTAGTGGATCGCCTTAGGGAGCCCCGATACTTCTTGTGAAAAAGAAGGATGGTACGTCCAGGTTATGTGTAGATTATCGTACCTTGAACTCAGTGACAATCAAGAACAAATACCCTCTCCTGAGGATAGATGACTTGTTTGATCAACTCCAAGGGACAGCAGTGTTTTCAAAGATCGACTTACGATCAGGATACCATCAGATCAGAGTCAGAGAGCAGGACATCCCGAAGACAGCTTTCAGATCTAGGTATGGGCATTGGGAGTTCCTTGTGATGCCATTTGGAGCAATCAATGCGTCGGCAGTATTCATGGACCTCATGAATCGTATCTTTATACCTTATTTGGATCAGTTCGTGATTGTGTTCCTGGACGACATCCTGGTCTACAGCAAGAGTGAGGCGGAGCATGAGCAGCATCTCAGAATCGTCCTCCAAATTTTCAGGGAACACCAGTTGTATGCCAAGTTTAGTAAATACGAGTTCTGGCTCGATCGCATTTCGTACTTGGGTCATACATACCAGAGGAGGAGGGAGAAGTGGATCCCCAGAAGATCGTGGCCATTGAAACGTGGCCGGTGCCTAGCACAGTGGCAGAAGTCCGTAGTTTTCTTGGATTGGCCGGTTACTACCGGCGATTTGTTTCAGACTTTGCTCGAATTTCAGCGCCATTGACCCAGTTGACCCGCAAGGATGTGCAGTTTACTTGGACAGGGAATGTCAGGATTCCTTGAGAAGTTGAAGCGAGGCTTGATGACGACTCCTATTCTCACGCTTCCAGATGGAACTGGAGGATTCTCAGTGTATTGTGATGTTTCAGGCAGAGGCTTAGGATGTGTTCTGATGCAGCATGGGAAGGTAATAGCTTATGCGTCATGACAACTTCGTGATCATGAGAGGAATTATCCAACCCATGACTTAGAGTTGGCAGCAGTAGTATTTGTACTTAAGTTATGGAGACACTACTATATGGAGATAGGGTAGAGATTTTCATCGACCACAAGAGTCTGAAGTATGTGTTCACCCAGAAGGATCTTAACATGCGTCAGAGGAGGTGGCTGGAGCTACTTGTGGATTATGATGTCAACCCGCAGTATCACCCAGGGAAGGCCAATGTCGTTGCAGATGCATTGAGCAGGAGAGCCGGAGTTTATTTCCTAACAGCACAACCAGAGCTGTTAGCCGATCTTCAGAAGATGGATATAGAAGTTGTCCTTCCTACCAGTGTGGTATTGATGGCTAGCATACAAGTTCAGTCCACTATCATCGAGAGGATCCGGATGGCGCAGTCAGCAGATTCCAAGCTTCAGCGACTCAGAGCAGAGTGTGAGGCAGGACGAAGACCAGAGTTATGTATCCATGAAGACGGTACCCTTCGACATGGGAAGCGTCTTTGTGTACCAGTAGAGATATCAGACAGGAGATCATGGCAGAGGCCCACAGTTCGCAGTATTCCATTCATCCGGTGGTATGAAGATGTACCGTGATATCCGTCAGCACTTTGGTGGAATGGCATGAAGAGGAAGATAGCCCGGTTTGTCTCTTGTTGTTTAGTCTGCCAACAAGTTAAGATGAACATCAGAGACCAGCTGGACTACTTCAACCATTGCCAATTCCAGAGTCGAAAGGAGCATAACCATAGATTTTGTGACTGGATTGCCTAGATCCCCGGCAGGCAGAGACGCTATTTGGGTTGTCATAGAAGGCTCACGAAGGTGGCTCACTTTCTCTCGTTCAGAGTGGGTCAGTCGACGGCTCAGCTAGCGAAGATGTATCTTCGGCAGATTATCAGATTGCACGGAGTACCAATCAGTATCACCTCGGACAGAGATTCGAGATTCATGTCGTACTTTTGGCGTAGCCTGCAAGAGAGTTTGGGGACTCACCCAGTTCAGCTCAGCATATCATCCACAGACAGATGGCCAGTCGGAACGCACGATCCAGACTCTTGAAGATATGTTGTGGTCATGTAAACTCGACTTCGGTGGTTCATGGGAAGATCACATGCACCTGGTGGAGTTCTCGTACAACAACAGTTTCCAGACCAGTATCCAGATGGCACCGTTCGAGGCACTGTATGGTAGGAAGTGTCGATCCCGCTAGCCTGGGACGATGTTGGAGAGAGGCAGATGCTTGGTCCAGAAATGATTGCTCAGACCGTTGAAGTGGTCAGAAGAGTCAGAGATCATCTTCGAGTTGCCCAAGATCGCCAGCGTCATTAGGCCGATTCTCATCGGCGCCCTCTTGAGTTTTCTGTCGGCGACCATGTATTCCTGAGGATTTCGTCTAACCGCGGCGTCATTCATTTCGGCGTACGAGGAAAGCTTAGTCCTAGGTATATAGGGTCGTTCGATATTCTGGAGCGAATAGGAGATGTATTCTATCGTCTCGCTCTTCCACCATCGCTACGTGAGGTGCATATATTCCATGTATCCCAACTGCGACGGTATATCCCAGACCCGAGCCACATCCTGGATCATTCGGAATTGGTTGTTGGTACCAACCTTTCGTATGAGAGAGTCCCGTGTCTATATTGGACCGAAGAGAGAAGACACTCAAGAACAAGACTATCAAGTTAGTCCGAGTTGCTTGGGGTCATCACTCTTTGGGTGAGTCAACGTAGGAGCGTGAGGATGATATCCGATCGCGATATCCCGACATGTTTGACTTGTGAGGTATAATCTTCTTATGTCTCATGTCTTCGATTCTTTGCTTGCATGATTGATTGGTTGATTAATTGATTGTCTAGTATAGCTTGCTTGTGATAGTATAGCTTGTTCTTGTCCTTCTAGCCTCTTAATTAAATTTTGAGGACAGAATTCTTTTAAGGTGGATAGAGTTGTAATGCCTGTGGTTCGTATTGCGTATCTTGGTATACGTATACGTAATTTGACCCGTATTGTATGTCTCCCTGCTTAATTTATTCTAGCATTTCATTAGCTGGTTTATTCTTGGGTTGGTTCGGCTGGTTGGTTTACTTTGGTTCATCATGGGCTAAGGTGAACCTCCTACCTACCACCACCCTTCTTATTTAATCCATCCTCATTCTCTCTCTTCATTTACTTCTTCTTCTCCACCATTACTTCTTCAACCACCAGGAGAGTGAGAGAGAGAGCTTAGGCAAGTGCATCTTGCTTCATGGAGGAACACAAATTTTATTGTTCTATTCTCTTCTTCACATCATTCTAAAATACTTTATACATGGCATTTTTAATTTCCATGGCTCAATTTGTGTAGATCTAAGTTTATAGTATTTTGGATTTCTTGGGTTTTGATCTACTTAACATTGTTATTTCCAAGTTTTGATGGTTCCATGTTGTAGAGAATTTCGTTCTACCCATTTTGACCTATGGAAGTCCAAATTTGGACTTACGGTGAAGGTTTTATGGAGCTTGGAAGCTAAGGGTTCTATGGCCATCCTTCTCAGGTTTTCTGAGAAGATGGGTCCCCAATTATTCAGCCGCATAGATGGGTACCCACTTACTCAGCCGCATGAGATTCATTCACCCAGCCGCATAGATGGGTACCCACTTACTCAGCCGCATAGATGGGTACCCACTTACTCAGCCGCATGAGATTCATTCACTCAGCCGCATGAGATTCATTCACCCAGCCGGATAGATGGGTACCCACTTACTCAGCCGCATAGATGGGTACCCACTTACTCAGCCGTATGAGATTCATTCACTCAGCCGCATGAGATTCATTCATCCAGCCGCATAGATGGGTACCCACTTACTCAGCCGTATGAGATTTATTCACCCAGCCGCATAGATGGGTACCCACTTGCTCAGTCGCATAGATGGGTACCCACTTATCCAGTCGCATGAGATTCATTTCACTCAGCCGCATAGATGGGTATCCACTTACTCAGCCACATAGATGAGTACCCATCTACTGCCGCATGAGCCCCCAATTCACCCTTGGCCGCATAGTGTCTAATTTGGTTGTTTTTCTTGTCCTATTTGGCTGATTTATGGCCAGAATTTCTCTCAACTCCCAACATAAAAGTTGTAGATCTTTTTCTTGGCTTCCAGAATATGTTACTAACTTATGTAAGTTTTTCTCATTTATGATGATGTAAGGATAAAACACGATAGTGGTCCGTCGTGGCGCACTTTGATAAGTAACCCTGATATGATACACCTTGATATGTTGTTACGACAGCTAGCACGACATGACAAGTATGAAAGACCTGGACACCGTGGACGATTGTGTTTGTACAAATAAACTGATACTGTCGCATCATGTCTAGGATGGGGATCCCTGAGTACTACGGTCAGGAGTACCTACTGAAATTGACTAAGGCTAATTAACTAGAATGATTCAGTAGTCATGAAGAGATTCCCAGCTACAGGCAATCCCGTTATCTGGGTGCATTAAGTGGACTTGTACCCTACCGACGAGTAGGGCACATTTCCAGCACACAGTCATGTGGTGCACCCTTCATAAACGGATATTCGACCCGGATAACCGGATGGTCTGCAGGGCTTGTGGCTGTTGGGATAATCTTATTGTATCTTGCTAGTAACTAGGCTGTGATAACCCTAGTTAGTTCAACGTATCAAGCCGTACTCTTGATTGGTGATTGATTGGATGGAGTTTATTCCAGCTTAGTTATCCTGATCCTGTGCAAGATTGTAACATGACATGATTATTGATGCTTGCCTTAACAATAACGATCGGGAGTCCAGTTCTGTTCAGGCGAAGGGTTACAACCCCGGTCCTTGTTTGGTTTAAGGGTTGTAACCTGGCTCCCGGAGCAGTTCTGTGTCCTCTCTTCGTTTATTATCTTATTGCACCCCATGCCATGCTCATCATGTTTTACCTTACTTCAACAAGCATGATTAATTATTATACCGGCCTTAACAATAAAGATCGGGGGTCCAGTTCTTGTAACACCCAGTTTTCCAGAGGAGGGTAATTTTAAAATTTTGTAATTATAATTATTAACTATTGATATTTGATTCACATTATGATTTTTAGTAATTTTTAATAATTTTTAAACTATTTAAAAACTGGTTTAAGTCATCACTTGTAATTTTGATGTGCTGCTAGTGAAACCCTAGAGACTGCATGACCTAGAGCCTAACCATGTCATTAGGATGATTAATTATATTTTTAGTCTAGGGATAATTTGGTCATTTTGACTTATTTGAATTATTTGGTGATTTATTGAATTGGTGAATTCTAGTTGACCATGACTTGTTGAGACCTAGCTTAGAAGCTAACCCTAGCCATGGTGACCCTAGTCTAACTTAAGTTAACCTATTTTAGTCATTAGAGAATAGTTTTAGAATGAGGAGATTTGGTTTAGTGAATTTAAGTCATGGCTTGTGATTTCATGAAATGACTTATGACTTAATGATTTGATTGATCATGACTTAAGCCCATGGGCCACTTAGTGAACCCTAACCCTAATTTTTGAGCCTATGACCAGCCACTAGGGCTCCCCTCCCTATAAATAATCTCCTCCTTGAGTTATTGCCTCTTTTATTTCATTCCAACACTTGGAGAAAAGAAATATTTTTCTCCCTTCTAAAATATTCCATTTTATTTATTTGATCTCCTTTTTCATCCTAGTCTTTTGCATTGGGTTCTAATTTAAGTTTATGGACTGTTGGTGGAGAGCTATTTCAGTTTGGGATCAATTTGGAGCATTTGGCCATCAAGAAGAACACTCCCCATTTGGAGCTTTTCCATGCAAATTGCACCTATAGGTAAAACCCTTTAAATTACAATTATTTTGATTTCTTTGTATATTAGGCTAGGTTTAGGTGTCCCCTAGCTGTACCTCGAATTTGGGTGGATTTCGTGTCGTTTGGTGTCCGTATCGGACACGTATCATAGCGTATGTTAGGTGTTCGACGAAATACCTCAAAGGAAATTTTTATGTTTTTTTGAAAACTATTTGAATGGAAATATTGTTTTATATGTGTTATTGATTTCGTGTCCTACTGAGCACATTTCTGTGGAAGATTCGTGTCCAAATCGGACACGCATCGCCGCACGACACTGCACACTGGTCCCGTGCGGCTGTCCTGCTACTCGGGTGCCATTGCGGACACGACACGACACGAGACACCACAAAAATTGTGGGGACATGCGGGCACCCACTAACATCACCCACACAAAATTTCACGAACTTTCGTTCACTGTGCGCGAAGTAATCGCGTTCGCACGG
>JANAVB010033017.1:38624380-38820442 GCA_029216955.1 Iris pallida
GGTGACGCCTTTATCCGTCGCTTCTACAAGAGGAAGTGGTTGCACACTGGCGTCCCGTTTGCAGGAGAGTTTTGTCCTATCTTCAGGGGTGGAAGATTGTCAAGGTCGGTCCCATCTTCAAAGATTTCGAGGCTGACCAAGATTTGGACGACTTCGGTAGATGCGATTACTCTGCCGAGATGGGTTTTCGTTGGTTGCAAAGTATTCGACCTTCTCACTTGGTCTACCGCAACCATAATAGGTGTTATCTAGAGCCGTATCTGCCAAGCCGGTTTGCTTGCCAGTTTGGCTACACCCAGCTAATGTTACGGAATCCCAGTAACAGTCTGGGGTTTGCCGGGAGTTTACTGGACGGAGCCCGGGGCTGGCAATATTACAATGCCGGGTGCACTGGTGTTCATTTTACTACGCCAGTTCGCAACCCTCGGCCACAGATCCTGTATTCGGCCGTTAAGCTGTATTGCACCATGAATACTGTGTCTCCTGATTATGATAGGGAGACCAGTTTTATCATTGGAACTCAGCTAGAGGCTATGACGAATATATGGTGGCGGCTCGGTCATATCGTCTGCCAGAATTGGTGGGATATCGGGCTGCTGCTGTAGCATCAGTGAAGATCCCTCCGTTGGGAAGAGACGGGCTGACGCAGAAGCTGGTTCGTCTGTACCAAAAAGGCCGAAGAAAGTGACGGCTCCAAAGGCTGCATCACTAGAATCAGTCCCTGCTGAGGTAAAGAGTCCTCCGTAATTTGGTTCATCTTGTCATTTTGGTGACTTGTGCTTTTCTTCTTGTAGGATTGAAGAAGAAAACCCGTGTTTCGAAACCGGGTGTCAGTAAACCGAAGAGGTGGCAAGCTCTTCTGACGAGCGCATTCCTCCGATGGTAATGTCTCCAATGGAATAGAATCCTGAAGATGTTGTTCCTGCGGAGGTTTTAGTATCTCCAGACTTTGTCGGAAGAGACGCGGAGGTTGCAGCAACTTCCGGGATGGTGCAAGCTGCCGTGGGGGCCTTGGACGTTGAGGGTCCAGCGGACACGGGGCTTCCTGATGATAAAGTGGAGTGGAGTTCGTCGTCTTCAGATGACGTTGCTCCAGAGTTGCAAGAGTCTGTTGCGGGGGCAACAGATGTGATTGGAACAGAGGAGAGGGTTGATTCCCCTTCTTGTCATGATGAGGGGAGGTCGGCTGTAGCGTTGTCGAGCCCTACCCCAGACTCAGCAGCGGAAGCTGAGGTGGCTGCCGATAGGGAGGTAGCGACAGATCCTGTCCCTGTAGAGGGTTTTGATGAGGAAAATGAGACTCGTCTGACGGTCCTGACTCCAGGGGCGGGTCAGGAGACAAGTGTTGATCTCCCCGTTCTGCCAGAGAGGGAATGTCCCGTACTGGCTGCTGATAGCACGTTGGGGACTGGTGAGGTAGCCACTGACGTCGGTGGTTCTTCCGAGCTTGAGAAGGGTAAGGGTTTGGTGGAACCCTCTGTTGCTCCTTCTACTTGGGGTACTATTTCGACGCCTCTCTCGGCTTCTTTGTTCCTTTGGCTCCTCGGGCTAGTAGTCAAGCCCCTGTTGATGAAGAGCCTGTTGATGCCGAGGTTCCAGCCTCACGGGTTGAGGCAGGCGGGCCTTCTTCTGGTCTGCTATCTAGAGCAGCTCCTCCGACTCCTGCTATGACGCCGCAGGTGCTGGCGGATGCAGATGAATATGTGAAGTTCATCATCGAGGCGGTGTATAAAATGCTGCAGAGGGGCGTATCGGCAGTGATGAACGCCAATGGAGCTTTGCAACGGTAAAAACTTTGGCACTGCCTATCAACCTGATCCGTCTTCACCAGGGCCATGATCATATGGCCGACATTCTAGAAGCCTCGGTGGTTGAGTTGGACCAGCGGCTTTCTGAATTTCAGTGTATCCAGCGAAATGACCTCTCCGTCCTGATAGACACAGAAAAAGAAGAGCTGATCGCTGAGACCGAGTCCTTTTACCAGGCCACCGTGAGTGTCTGGGAACGCGAAGTGGCTGAGACTGAAGCTGCAGTGGAGCGGTTGTCTCAGTCTATGCAGGAGAGGGTGGAGTCGCGAGCTGCGTTGGATGCTAGTATCGCAAAGATTGATGCCCAAATCCGCCACCTTGAGGACCAGCGGGCCCGACTCCTATTAGATGCCGAGCGTGTCCAGGCTAACATGTAGCATTCAAGAAGGAGGAAGCAGCTTTCACCCACCGGGCTCTTACCCTGGCTCAACAGCGGCAACAATTAGATGAGAAGCATGAGGATGACACTTCTCCTGAGGCCATAGAAGCGATGCGTCAAGAAGCTGAACGCCGGGTCCTAGCGACTGTGGAGACTCGGGCGCAGACTTGAGGCGTCGGATTGAAGAGCTTTCAGCCAACCATGGGGATGTTTAGGGATTGTAGTCTCTTCTTTTTGTGTATTTGCAACTCTTGCTGGGGAGGGTGTAATCCTTTACTCTCTTTTTTAGAATAAAAAATACAAAAAAAATTGATGTGTTCATTTTTGCTGTCATGAACTTGATGATTTGTGTGGACCCATTATCTTTTACGCACCTTGGTTTTTAGGTACAGGTAATAAGTTCGAGAGAACCCACATGTTTGCTCAGAGGTGATGTGGACATTGCAAATATGAGATTCAAATGATAGAATCTTCCTACTCAGAGGTGTTATGGACGTGGTAGGAATG
Source organism: Iris pallida (assembly GCA_029216955.1). Lineage (NCBI taxonomy): Eukaryota > Viridiplantae > Streptophyta > Magnoliopsida > Asparagales > Iridaceae > Iris > Iris pallida. Next base: position 38,627,075 of record JANAVB010033017.1, read on the forward strand.
ACTCTGGGGGATGCGCGGAACTACTCAGAGGTAATGTGGACGTGGAAGTTCTGCGACCAATGTACGGCAACTTAGGGGTTGTCTGTACGGGATGTTTACTCAGAGGTAATGTGGACGTGGTAAACATGATGGGTAGCGTAGTCTTATGGAATGTAAGATTTCGCTTTGTAGGGCGTAGGAGAATAACTCAGAGGTGATGTGGACGTGGTTGTCCTTCTACTGGAGGATGCCACGGAACAGCTGGGTTCCGAAGCGTATGATTTTGTGGAAGGGAATTGTATGCGAGCCCTGATGATTGGATCCACAGATCCCCTTGTGGAAGTACATGTCTGAAAGATGTCAAGAGTAGTACTTCTTTAGGAACTTGCCGTTGATGGGCATCATGAACAAGTTCCCATTGGGTTTGGCGAGGCGGTAAGCACCGTTTGAGTATACTGTCTCTATGATGAAAGTGTAGGCCTTTAAAAATGACAGTCACGCTGAGTTGATCAGGACAGAGTCAAAAGTCACGCTCAGTTGATCAGGACAATATTTACAAATCACGCTGGGGAGACAGCTCATCATTTGTCAGAGAGTAATTATGACTGACAGCACAACAGTCGAAGAATGTCTCTTCGTATGCCACGTATGCACAGAATTCGAGAGATCACAGCCGTCTATTGCGTGATTTTCGAAATCTTCTTCAGCAAGACTCAACCTTCGTCAAGTTGGCGTACCAAAAGAGCTTCTTGTCATTTAATGTGACTGACAAAAGCAATCACTGTCAGAGATTTTGTGTCAGTCGAGGCACGCTGAACCAAGACAGCTGGCAGTTCTATCCCAAGTCTGCGTGTATTTTGAGTTTTCACTCAAATCTGCGTGGATTCTGAAGTTTTCTTCCTCAAGTCTGCGTGGATTCTGAAGTTTTCTTCATCAAGTCTGCGTGGATTCTGAAGTTTCTTGCCCCAAGTTTGTGGATTTTGAAGCTTTCTACCCTGAGTCTGCATGGATTTCGTCTTCACCAAGTCTGCATGGATTCTGAAGCTTCTTGCCCAAGTTTGCGTGGATTTTGAAGCTTTCTACCCCGAGTCTGCGTGGATTTCGTCTTCAACAAGTCTGCGTGGATTTCATCAAATTGGAGTACGTGGCAGCCATGCCACTGATCTCTCGCCTGCGTGTCCTGTAACTTGCACACGACTCATGCATGATTGCCATGTGTCCAACAGTTACAGGCCACGTCCAGTAACTACTCACAACCTTGCGTATGTTAAATCCTGCATGATTTTCAACTAAGCATAGGCTGTGAAGACAGTTATCTTTTCAGTTATTATTTTTGACTCTATAAATAGAGTTTTTTTCTCATTCATTGGACAGATACATAGTTATCTACTGTCAAAATTTTGAGAGCTTTTCTTCTTCGCATAGTCCAAGGGATAAAGTGATCGTCTTCTAGATCAGATTTCCACAGTTGTAATTTTCCCAGATACACAATAAATAAAGGAATTTATTTATGGAAAATAAATTGGCGACTCTGCTGGAGAAAACCATCTCCTCTTCTGAGATGGCAACAACTCAATGCGATACTTCGTCAATCGGCTCGACGAAGAAGGTGATAACGATCCAATTCGATCAACTCGCCTATGAAGAAATGCAGCGGGCTAAGAGTGGTAAGCCCACTACAGCCTCCATCATCACTGCCAAGTCGAAGGAACACTCTGTCTATGTCCCTAAGAATCAGTTGGCAGCCAATGGTGAAGTCTCTGCCACAGTGTCTGCTCCTAACACTGGCAAGAACTCTACTGCAAGCACGCACACTCTTGTGCGCTCGAAGATGACAGCAATCAAAGATCACGCTAACAGTACTGGCTCCTTAGCCAAATCTGTTCCAGTGTGTGTCTCCAAAGTTGAAAGTCACGCTAACAGTACTGGCTCCTTAGCCAAATCTGTTCCAGCGTTCAATTTCAACCTCAAAAGTCACGCTGACAGCACTGGTTCTTAGCCAAGTCTGTTCCAGTGTGTAATTCTAAAATCAACAATCACGCTAACAATACTGGCTTCTTAGCCAAATCTATTCCAGCGTGTATTTCCAAAGTCAAAAGTCACGCCAACAGCACTGGTTCTTTAACCAAGCCTATTTCAGCGTGTATTTCATCTAAGAAGAATAGCTCTTTAGCTATCTCTTCTTCTTTGCCAAGTTCTACCAGAACTGACAAAGTCCCTTCGAAAAGAAATAACTCTTTAGTTGTTTCTTCTGCTCCTGTAGTTTTTACTTCAGGAACAGCTTTGACTGACAATTTTGTTAGTCAAAGAAATGGAGATGGTCTTTTGACTACTCTTCCTTCTGGACATTCTATGTCTCAAAACTTGAATGAGTCTAAGAAGAAACATTCCTTTCTTCTATGACTTCTTCGAATTTGGCAGAATTTGTCTAGAAAAGGTCTGTTACCAACTCCTAATCAAGGGGGTGGTTCAACTCTTCCTTCTCTGCAAATATCCAGATCAATGGAAGGAAAACTCCATGTTTCCAAACCAATGTGTTACCTCCAACTGATCTAAGAACAAAAATTAACACTTCTGGTGTTAAGAAACCATACCAGTTGAAAACAAGGATAAGAGATCCAGATGTAGAGTATGCAAGAAACTATGTGGCTCATATTAATCATTCTCTATATAATCAAGAGCCATCAAGACCCAAGAACAGAAAATATACTCCTCAATCTTCACAAACAGATTTACGAGAATATCTTCAACAGAAGAGAAGAAGTGATTCTGTGTCAAAGGACCATGCTGAATGTGACTTCTATCCAAGAGTCATAATTCAATGCAGATGTCAATCAATGGCTCATGATCATGTTGATCATGAATGTGACTTCCAGCCAAGAGTCACAATGCAATACAGATGTCAAACAAAACGACAATCTGTCTTCAATCGGATTCAGTGTGAACCTATGCCTGATGAAGATGAGCCTTTGTTTGCTTCTGTCAATATGACCTCTCGGGATGCTGGGGGTAGAGTTGATAGTCCAAATGGAGTATATAGAAATACCAGAGCAAGAGTCCTGGCCTCTAGTCAAGAAATTTGATCTCTGAAGATGATTCTGAATTCCTTGGAGAATCTAACTTCCCACCTCTTCCTACTGGGGGTAGTTCTCCTATAATTGACTTTGATGCACAAAGCAATGATTCAGAACAAACAACATCTACCAGTTCATCAATAATTCCTCGTACAGTCACGACTTATATGGTTGATGGGAATACTGATGAACCTTCTTCTTCCTTGACTCCTCAAGATCAAAGAATTGCTTCTTTGGAACAACAAATGAAGTCTATGGCTGATACTATGAAGTCGATGTATGAACTCATGGCAACACAGATACAAAATCGACAGACTGTACCAGATGCCATACCAACTGACACTGATATGAGTCCAGTACAAGTTCCTCCAGCAGTACAATCCAATACTCCTGGACCAGCTCAACCAAACCCTAGTCTCTCTGGAGCTGGGGGTAGTACTTACAATGTTGTTCCTCCTCCCAACTATTCTCTACAAGTTACAACTCCACAATCTTCTGGAGTTGTTAATGAAGAATTGAGGAATCTCAAAACTCAATTCGAGGCATTCAAACAGAAAGATGGTTTACAAAGGTTAGGCATCAAACAACCTTATCCGATAGAATGGAAGCAAGTATCGTATCCTCCTAAATACAAGCCTCCCACTATTTCATTCTATGATGGAACCACTTCTCCAAGTCAGTTCATTAATCACTTTGAAGTGATGACTGATCAGCTGCAACCAAGCGACGCCCTCCTTACTCGGGTGTTTGTTGGATGTCTCAAGGGAACGGCTTATGAATGGTATAGAAGTCTCCCAGATGGGAGCATTACCTCATTTTCCGGTTTCAAACAGATGTTTCTTGAACGGTTCTATGAAGGGCTCAATGATATGACTATGTCTGCTCTTATTAGAATCAAGCAGAAAAATAATGAAACTACAGAAGAGTACATTGAACGGTTTCGAAGAAAAGCTCTGAAGATGCCTCTTGGAACTCCTGATGCTGTCACCATCGACACATGCAAATCAAACTTGTTGCCAATCATCAGCATGTGGACAGGATCCACTCAATTCCAAGACTGGCCTTCTTTCATAGTTAGTGCCAAGGCCGCAGAAATTAGTGCTGAAACCTTCAAAGGTTTAGGAGTGCAGATGACTCCTAAAGAAACAGGTCAATGTACTAACAATAAAAACAATGCTCGCAAGGGAAAAGAAACTCTTGAAGTTAATCTTCAGAGCAAAGATGCATCAACTGTTCAAACTTCTCCTACAACTCAACAACCAAGAACATCTCGCCCCAAAGAAGAATACTCTTTCGATGACGACGATGTCCTTGGTATCTTTGAATGTCTGCTGAAAGGTAATAAGATACAATTACCTGAGATCAAGAAACCTGATGAAGCTGGTAAAACAGATCATCCCAAATACTGCCCATATCACAGAATGCTGGGTCATACAATTCGTACATGTTATGTACAGAAAGGAAAGATCCAAGAAATGATTAAATCTGGAGCTATCTCTCTTACTCCAAAAGAGAAGACCGTCACCTCCAACGTCGTCTCTATGTAATTCGGAGATTTCCCTCCTCAACTCCTTGAAAGTGGGATCGTTCCTATTCCCAAGGCAACTCTTGACATAGTGAATCTTCCTCCTCCACAGTCTGAAGGATTAGTGCCAATCACTTTGGAAACTGGAGAAATCATATGGATCCATCCTGATCTAGTGGCAGATTTTGAATCGCCTTCTCCTCAAAAGACTACTTCTCGAAAGTCCAAGAAGGCTGGAAAGATTAAGTCATGTCATATGACTTCTCTTGGATCTATTCCTGACACAGAGCCAAAAGAGAAAGAAGAAGCACTTGTTGGTGCTACTCGAACGAGGAAACCTTATCTAAAGGATTATTCCAAGAATCCTGAGGATCCTCTTGATATCCCTCCAGCTGATAAAGATGCTTCTAATGTTCCTCCTGAAGAAGAATCATCCACTGAACCTGTTCCTCCCAAGCCTACAGCTCTGGAGAAAGGCAAACAACAGGCTCGGTTTGATAAGCCAATCAAGAAGTCCTCTCCTCTTGGACTTCAGAAGCCTTATAATTTCGACATTTTAGCTCAGCTTGCTAATACTCCAGCTAGAATGTCCCTCTTTGAACTTCTACGTCTTTCCAAAGAGACTCGGGAGACATTAAGTGAAGCACTTCTACAAGCTGACTCTTGTCTTGCACAATTGAAGAAGCCAGATGCAGAACCTGCCACTTGCTTAGACGACATGCTATTGGAGGATAATCGACATGATCGGCCTCTCTACTATACTGGTTATATCGATACAATGAAGATAGATCGTATCCTCATTGATCCAGGGTCTGCTATAAGCATAATGCCAAAGAGTCTGTTGGATGAACTAAAAATCCCTCTTCACAAGCTCTCTAAGACGGTTACTACTATCCTGGGATTCAATCAAAGCCGAAGCGAGCCTTTGGGAAAGATTCATCTGAAGCTTCAGATAGGCGATTTCAGATCCAAAGTCACTTTCTATGTGATCGAGATCGTGGGATCCTATAATCTTCTTCTGGGGAGGCCCTTTCTTCATGAAAATAATGTGGTGCCTTCTACTCTTTATCAGTATTTTAAATACATTGATAGCAATGGAAGAGTACAAAAAGAAGTTGCTGATATAAATCCCTTCCATGGGGTTGAAGCTTATTTCAATGATTCCCGAATGTACAAAGAAGAGTATACAAGGGTTATACAAGCTATGGAGAAAGAGGATTCACAAAGTGAGACCTTAATAATTCCTGTTAAAGGTCGAACTATTCAGCAACAATCTCCCAAACTCTCTGAAGAAGGTTCTTTCATCATTCCGGTGAGTGGACAGATTTCTCCGTTACCTCAGTCGTTTGCTCAAGACACAATGATTATTCCTGTCAGTGGGCGTACTACAATTCCTGCATCTCCACATATGAAACAGGATACTCTGCTAATTCCAGTTGGAGGGCGGATTATTCTTCCATCTCAAACTTCAAGGGAGCTCACCTCTTCTGAGCCATTTGTTATCGATCTTAATCGAAACAACGCTTCTTCTCGTTCTTCTTCTCCCCCTTTAGTCATTGACTTGGCTAAAATCTCTAAGGCTCAGCCTTCTCCCAATGTAAATACTGCTGCTTTTATATTTAATGAAAAGTCTCCATCTTTGTAGTATGCTGATGTGTGTAATTATGTTCATAGTTATTTACATTTGTTAGATGACTTGAACGCAATAACCATAGGGGTTGTACAGACTGTTCATCCAGATGTATCCCTAAAACCTGTACAATCTTCATACTTTCTAGTTTCCAGCAGAAAGCCAGGAGACATTCCAATATTCTTCTATAAAGGGCCCCAAAGTCCTTCTGATTTAGAAGATGAAGACAAAAATGATGATACTGGAAGATTACAACTACGTCGTTATAGTCAGCAATCTAAAGACATCATCAAAAATATGGGCTATGACTTCAGGACTGGCCTCAATAGTGGAAAGGAAAGAAAAATGCCTGTTCGTATTCCTCCTCTGAAATATGGAAAGACGAAATGCGGACTGGGCTATATAGCCCCTACTCCTTTTATCAATATTATCCATGAAGATCCCGAGTCTGACGAAGATAAGAGATCTGATTCTTCTAGTACCACTTCTTGGGATTCCGATACGAGTATCGGTGACTTCCACTGCAACCTTCTGTCTTCCAATATGGTTTCTATTGACTGTTTTGAAAAATAATTCATACTTGACGGTTCATCCGTTCATCTGACGGTTTGACCGTTCATTAATACCTGACGGTTCGTCCGTTTATCTATCCGACGGTTTGTCCGTTCATTATAATCTGACGGTTAACCCGTTCATTCATCTAGTCTTTTGATTTTCGAGTTTAAAGATCATGAAAAAATTGAGTTCAAAGATATTTTTATGTCTGAATTCTATTTTTTTCCAATCAGTATTAAACTAAGATTATTTCTGGTTTAATATCATTTGATAGAATTACAAAGTTCGTTTGTATATTCTATTCTACTGAAATATGTCATGTATTATTTACCTCTGAACATATTTTCTATGAATCTATCATTATCAAAACAGCAAAACCAAAGTCAGATCAAGGATTTTCATTTACTTTCATTCCGGAATCAAAACATGAAATACAAGTGAAAGTGAAAATAAAAGAGGTTCACTCATTTAGAGTTATCAGCTCCCTAATACGATCTAGAACAGCAGTCAGTTTCTCTTTATGAGTTTTTCTAACTCGTTCTGCTGCTACAATTGAAACATTCTGTTCATCAAAAGTAATGATGGTAGACTGGCGACGGCTGACTTCTTCAATCTGTTCCGCCTGCATCTGTTCTCGTTCCTTCTGAAGAGTCTCACAGCGTTCAACTTCAGAGATATAAGCAGTAGCAACCTCAGCTTGATCTGTTTGAAGACGAGCTAATTCCTCTTTCAATTTTTTCAGCTCTTCAGTCTTGGACGCTTTATCCTTCTCCAGAAGCTCTACTCTTTGACGAGTAGCTAATATTTTTTCGCCCTTTTCTACTAATTTCTCAGTAGAAGAGGCAAGAAACGCTTCAAGAGCTGCTTGTTGGGACTATACTTCATGCTCTAGTTGACTAATTTCAGTTGCAGTTAAAGATTGAAGATCTTCCTTCTTAGTCTCCCAGTATTTTCGGATAGTTACTTCCAACTCATCCAGGAGATGTTTGAAGAAGATGCACTGAGATTCACAACCAGCATGACACAGCGCCATGAGAGGGAACTTAACCATAGTTCGAAGATCAGAAAATGGCATAGCTTCATCCTTCAAGAAACGTCTGGAATATGTATCTAGATATGAGTAAATGATATCTGAATACATTCCTAGAGTTCTTGTTAACCCAGTCTCAAATCCAGGAGTCGCTGTCATCATGGAAGAAGAAGCTTGAATATTCTCTATCCTCGGAACAGAAGTATGTGCCACCGGAGAAGTTAAGTATGAATTCCCTTCATCGGCATCAGCCTGGATAAGCGGAGCATGAGTCGAACTCATTGCTGCAGCAGTTCCTACAGTTAAAGAAAAATGTAATCAGCATCTAAAGAAAAAAAAACAGCAGAAACAGAATTTGAAATAAAGTTCTACCTGGCTGAGGTTCATACTCGGTATGTGGAGGGAGCTTTGCTTCTTCTCGCAGCCGGTCCATGATTGTATCCGATACCTGCTTTATATGGCTGCTTCCAGCTCCAGAATTACTGGGTGCTAGAGCGTTGTTCGGTGATTGAGCAGGTTCAGGGCTAAGTTCCATTCTGTTCCCCTTGACTTTGTCTTCATCATAAGGAGTAGAGGTGCCAGCATGCCAGTCTTCTCCTCCTTCAGCTTCTTCTTCTTCTTCGTCTTCAGGATGAGCTTCTGATTCAGAATCAATGATATTTACATCTTCATGAGTCTCTGGAACAATGACGATAGCAAGCTCGATATTGGCTGCCGGTTCAGTTGTCTCTGGAATATCGGTTCGAAGAATGATATCTTGACAAACATTCTTTAACAGATCATCAGCAGCTGATAGCTCAGACGCCGGCACGTCCTCATCGCCTCTGGCCAAAGAAATGTTTTCTTCAGCTTGAATTTTAGGAACTTCTGACTGTTTGGTAGCTTCTTCCGGAGCTGTTGCTTCTTCAGAGTAATCAATCTGGTCATCCAGTGCTTGAATGACGCCTTCTGTCCCATGCTCAAATGGGATTATCCTCATCTCCGAGGGTTCAATAGCTACTCCACTTGTGGTCGGAGCAGTTGTTTCCTGAACTTGAACAGACTCTACTTCAGTCTGTTCAGTTGAAGCTGTTGCAAGGTGAATATCATCAGATTCAGTCTTCTCAGTAGAAGCCGCTTCATTGATTTCTGGCAAAACTCCTCCACTCATGATCGTTTCTAGGAGTTTGTTGCCCTTAATTTTGCTGACAGACTTCTTGACATATCTGCCTCTTGACTTCCTTATCAAAGGAGTGTCGTCTTCATCAGTCTCTTCGTCTTTATCAGCGGCATCGTCCTCATCAACCGAGATACCGCCTAAAGATGATGTAGTAGTCACTGAGACTCCTTTCTTCTTTTTCCTAGATGTTGGAGACTTAGTACTCCTCTTGGAGATAGTCTCAGATTCATCGCTTCTCTTCCTCTTAGAAAGAGATACGAATATAGGGGGAAGAACTTCATCAGGAAAATTTCCCTCCTGAAACAATTCATACAAAGGTTCAACCTCAGTTGTTTCATCTTCGGGTTCCGAAGGGAAATGTTGAATAACAATCCTCTTCTTTGACCTCTTCAATTCATCCTCTGCAACAAAGGTCTTCAGATTGAAATTCGGCCTAAAAGTGCTCGACGACACATAAAAGCGAGCATATGTATAAAGCATCTTTGGCCCCGAGCTAGATAAAGGATTAGGCATAGAGAATACAACTTTTGTATCCCTAGCCACAAAATATCTCCAAGCTCGAGCTCCGTCGACAAGCCCTCCACGAGCTGATAAGCAAGAGGTGGCGTTCCCAACGTGAAGTTGATCATAACCGAATTGCCTGGCAAATCGGCTTGGTAAATATGGCTCTAGATACGCCATTTCTTCATGACGATACACTAGATGGGAAGGCCGTATCCTCTGCAACCACTGAAAGGCTACATCGTCTAACCTGTTCCCCATATCTCCGTCCGTCATGTTTAAGGGCATGCTCTCATAGCCCTGTGGTGGAGGAACACATTGGATAGACCAATGTGATGCCCGATTCAAGATATTTCTACATTCTGGGAGGGTGTGAACCTTCCAGAACGTCTCTCCAGAGTACCTCTCCAGAAAAAGACTACTACTTCCTCCTGCCCCTGGAGGTATCAGACCATCATGATGAAGGAGAAGCCAACCATAAAGATACGTGAAGGGCATCTCTATCCTTGGGAATTCTTCAGTCATCATCCTCTGAGCAGACATCATGCTAGTGACAAAATTCCGGAGACCTGCATTCAGCCTACAGGTCATCGCCGATAACAAATCCAGCTTGTAACCATACACAAGGCGCACCGCTGCAAAGATAACACCTCTGTGTATCCTGTCCAAAGAGCTGGAGCCAGGAATGATGAATCTTCTTAACCACAGGGATAGAAATCCGGCCAGATGACCGTTCCTTGACAGACTCTTTCCGCTCTGTCTAACATAAGAGCTGAAAGTGGTTCCAGCTTTGAACTCGTACCAGTCTTCAGTAATAGTAAAATCTTTGCAATCATATTTCTCCAGCAAATAAGTGATTTCACTTTCAGAAAGAGGTTTGAAGTTGCTAATCTGATACCACCTCTTCTCATTTATTTTCTTTTCATCATTTTCACGGTTCATGAAAAGGTAGGACATCCACTTCTGAATGTGGTTGCCAGCTTCATCCTTGGAACCCTTGTAATATAGAGTACATGTGCCAAAATGGCACATCATCTCTTCAAATAGATGGACCATCTCTGGGTTCTTCTCTGACAGAAAGTTCAGTTCCTCTGTCGTAGGAACATATTCCTCATACGGCAGCGAGCCTGAAGGCAGGTGTGAGATGTATTCCATCTCATGAAGGGCGAAGCCCATCTCTCCTTTCGGAGTCATAAAGGTCCCCGTCCTGTGATTGTATCTCTCAACCAAAGCCAGGAATAGGAAGGGGTTGGGCTTGAAGCCGTAGGATGAATTGACGACGGCATCATAGAGATTTATCTTCTTCAGCTCAGTCGCGAAATTCTCCAAAGCCCAGTTGACCAAAGTCTTCCATCTTACATTCTCCTGATTCATTAGGCCGTTCATCCTCGGCGTCGAGTCGGTGGGATAGAATGCATTCTTGTTAGACATGAATTTATTTATGAAAATGGGCATCCTTAATGGCATCAATATGGCTGAATCTTCAGGCGGTATGCATCCAGGCTTCAAACCCCGAAATACTGATACATGATCCTCCGGGGCACTAAAAAATCCCTCCTTCCTGTAAATAATACGGCTTGCCTTCGCCTGCTGGTATTCTGTCAAATACCAGGACATCTTTCTCGGGTAGCTGGCATGCATAAGTCTCATGATTGATAAGTCCCGGGAAACCTTTGGCCAGTACATGGGTTGTTTCACATCCCCCTCAAAGCAGAAACACACCTTCTCCCTGATGCCCTTCGGCTGAGATTTTTGTGCTATAGCATCTCCGAACAAGAATGCTGGTTTCTTATGGGATACCAGATCCAGACTCTGGAAAGGTTGTCCATTCATCAAGCAGAGTAAAGTTGTGTGGTCTTGATTGGCCAACAGTGATAGTCTTGCTTCAGGAAGATCAAATTGAGGGAATGTTATATAAGATAGATCATGCTTAAATGAGATACTCAAGCACCCTTCAAAATCTGCTTCTTCGCTTCGGATGTTCACTACAGGAAATGACAGAAGACAAAGTCAGATATATCTATGTCTATGCGTGTATTACAGTATTTGAAAGAAATTTCAAAAAAATCACGCAGACTCTATATGGATATACCACCATGACATGCTGAGTGATTTATTCACGCGGATGATTAATTCACGCAAAGTTCGGACAGATTAAGATAAAAGTCACACATCATTGCCAGAATCACATTTAAGTGAAAATGACAAAAAAAAACACGATGACAGATCAAAGACTAATCTATCCAGAAGATGACTCTCAGAAGACTGCGTGAATAATTCAACATTGACATCTCCGTCAATATGTGAAAAATCACGCAGCGTCATCCTGAAAGCTGCGTGACTATTTCAACATGGACATTTCTGCCAACGTGAAAAGTCGCACAGAATCATGAGAACCATACTCCTTTGCGTGAAACACAGAGCTTCGTAAACACGAAGATGTGAAGTATGGCCGACCCTAAAGAGGGGGCATACTTTATTAAATATCCTTTGCCCTAAGGAGGGGGGATATATTTTTGAAGTTTAATATCATAAGATCATAAAAAATTCTATGTGGAGTTCATCTTCATCGTCTTCGACAGTTCGTGTTCTCCCATCACTTACGATGCATAGGAGCTTACGGGACTTCTTGTCGAGGAAGTCTATCAGTTGTGGTACGCGACGAAGTCGCAGGGGCTTTCCCCTTGGCCTGAGCATCAACTTTTTTGGGAGCCATTGCTGCTAAAAAAGTAGAAGAAGAAGTCGGAGAGGAAGGAGTTCGTCGGAGAAGATGAAGTTCTCTTCTGTGGGTTCTCTCTTTCAAATGCAAGTAAAGAAAGAAAGAAGTAATCTATGGCTTATTTATAGGCTTATGAAGAATTCCAAACGGCCCATCATGATTTGCCTCGATTTAGGAGATTGATACGGGATCTTAACTGCACAGAATCCCAACAGTCCAATCATTCAGGAATAAATATCTCTTTAAAGTCATCTCAGCGTGACTGATTTTATTTTATCATCTTATTTTCAAAGTATTTCGAAAATTTTGAAGTCTTTTCAATTTTTCGAAAACTTTGAAGGGGGTCTTGTAGGCCTTTAAAAATGACAGTCACGCTGAGTTGATCAGGACAGAGTCAAAAGTCACGCTCAGTTGATCAGGACAATATTTACAAATCACGCTGGGGAGACAGCTCATCATTTGTCAGAGAGTAATTATGACTGACAGCATAACAGTCGAAGAATGTCTCTTCGTATGCCACGTATGCACAGAATTCGAGAGATCACAACCGTCTATTGCGTGATTTTCGAAATCTTCTTCAGCAAGACTCAACCTTCGTCAAGTTGGCGTACCAAAAGAGCTTCTTGTCATTTAATGTGACTGACAAAAGCAATCACTGCCAGAGATTTTATGTCAGTCGAGGCACGCTGAATCAAGACAGCTGGCACTTCTATCCCAAGTCTGCGTGTATTTTGAGTTTTCACTCAAATCTGCGTGGATTCTGAAGTTTTTTTCCTCAAGTCTGCGTGGATTCTGAAGTTTTCTTTATCAAGTCTGCGTGGATTCTGAAGCTTCTTGTCCCAAGTTTGCGTGGATTCTGAAGCTTCTTGCCCCAAGTTTGCGTGGATTTTGAAACTTTCTACCCCGAGTATGCGTGGATTTCGTCTTCAACAAGTCTGCGTGGATTTCATCAAATTGGAGTACGTGGCAGCCATGCCACTGATCTCTCGCCTGCGTGTCCTGTAACTTGCACACGACTCATGCATGATTGCCATGTGTCCAACAGTTACAGGCCACGTCCAGTAACTGCTCACAACCTTGCGTATGTTAAATCCTGCATGATTTTCAACTAAGCACAGGCTGTGAAGACAGTTATCTTTTCAGTTATTATTTTTGACTCTATAAATAGAGTTCTTTTTCTCATTCATTGGACAGATACATAGTTATCTACTGTCAAAATTTTGAGAGCTTTTCTTCTTCGCATAGTCCAAGGGATAAAGTGATCGTCTTCTAGATCAGATTCCCACAGTTGTAATTTTCTCAGATACACAATAAATAAAGGAATTTATTTATGGAAAACAGAAAGGTCCTTCCCACTTGGGCTCGAACTTTTCTGGTGTCTTGTGAGTCAATACCATCGGCCTCCTGACTGCCAGAACCAGGTCGCCTACTTGGAAAGTCCTTTGCTTGACCTTCTTGTTGAAAGCCTGTGATATACGGGCTTGGTAGAGTTCGATGCGTTGTTGAGCTAGGAGACACTTTTCGTCAAGTGCCTCCAGTTCCCGCAGACGACAACGTTGATTGTCCTCTTCTGTGAGTTGTTTTGTGATTGCTACGCGGAGTGAGGGTATCTGGATCTCGAGAGGTAGTACCGCTTCGCTTCCGTAGACCAGGAAGAATGGTGTATTGCCTGTCGGGTCCGTACCATTGTGCGGTAGGCCCAAAGGCATTCGCCAAGCTTTTCGTCCCAGTCGCGTTTGTTGGATGACACGACTTTTTTGAATAGCCTGACGATAGTCTTGTTGAACGCCTCGGCCAATCCGTTTGCTGCCGGATTGTAGGCGGTTGATGCTACGTTTTGAATGCGATTCTTGTCACAGAATCGGCTAAAAACATGGCTGATGAACTGAGGACCGTTATCGTGGATAATCCTCCGGGGTACCCCAAAACGGTAGATGACATGGTGCTTGATGAAGCTGATCACCCTAGAGCTCTTCACTTCCGCCAGTGGAACGGTCTCTGCCCATTTGGAGAAGTAGTCGGTGATGGCTAGGATGAAGCGGTGACCCCTCGATGAAGGAGGGGTGATCGGTCCCACAATGTCCATGCCCCAAGCTTCGAAGGGCCAGGAGACGACTGTAGAATGTAGTGGTTCTGACGGTGTATGGATGAAGTCTGCGTTAAGTTGGCACGCATGGCACTTCTTAGCATAGTCGACAGCGTCAGCGGCCATGGTTGGCCAGTAGTAGCCCATGCGTCGCATTCGGTCCTACAACTTAGGGCCAGGTTGATGGGCCCCGCAGGTTCCATCGTGAGCTTCTCGAAGGGCTTCGGCTGCTTCTTCGTTGGACAAACATCGAAGGAGAAGTCCATCGTAGGAGCGTCGGTACAGCATTTTAGTAGCTGTATCGTAGTAGAACCGAAGGGAGCACCTCCTGACTGAGACGGCTTCTTTTGGGTCCTCTGGAAGAATTCCATAGACAGAGAAGTCGATGAACGGGAACCTCCAGTCTCGAACATTAACACCGGCACTTGTTGATATGGCATGAGCCACTCGTGAGCACAGGTTGTTTTTAGGACAGACCAAGTCTCGACCAACTACCGTGACGTAGTGTTGAGTCCCGAGGGGTGCTGCCAATGAGGCTGCGAGGCCAGCCAGAGCATCAGCCTCCAGATTTTATAGACGAGGTACGTGTTCGATGAAGAACCCGGTGAAGGTTGAAATGATGTTCAATGCAACTTCATGGTAAGGGATCAGATCTTCATGGCAAACTTCGTATTGCCCTCTGATCTGGTTTACGACAAGTTTTGAGTCACCGTAGGCTTCCAGGTGATTCACCTCCAGCTGTTGTGCCAACTGGAGTCCCATGACGAGTACGTTGTACTCGGCAACATTGTTGGAGCACGGCTTTAAAAGGGAGTAAGCACGTTGGATGACCAGCTGATCGGGGGAGACTAATACCACCCCTACTCCTACGATGATGTGGCCTTTGGGGCCTGTTCTTGAAGCGCCATCAAAAAACATCCACCAGACGGAGTCTTCTTCGGTGACGTTTGATTCTTGGACCTCATCCGGGATGTCTTCATAGAGTCTTAAGGACTCTGGAATGGGGTGCGCAGCTAAAAAGTCAGCCAGGGCCTGACCCTTAACAGCTTTTTGTGGAACGAACACCATGTTGTATGGCGTTAGCAAGATCGCCCATGTGGCAAGCCGGGAGTTTAATGATCCTGGCTTCGTCATGAGAACTCTGAGTGGATTGACTCGAGAAATGACATGAATTGTCTGGCCCGAGACATAATGGCGAGTCTTTTGGATGGCAAATACCAAAGCCAAGCACTCCTTTTCAACGGGGTTGTACCGGTGTTTGGCCCCGATTAGTGTTCTACTGAGGTAGTAGATAGCTTGCTCATAGCCTGTATCGCTGTTCTGAGCCAGCAGAGCGCCGAGGGAATGATCCATGGCACGGACATAGAGAAGAAATGGTTTGCCGATGACTGGTGGCACCAGGACTGGCGGGCTTGTCAGATAAGCCTTGATGTCGTCGAAAGCCTTTTGGCACTCCTCTGTCCAGACGTAAGAGACTCCCTTCTTCATGAGCTGAGTGAAGGGTCGACATTTGCCGGAAAGGTTTGCTATGAACCTCTGGATGTATGCCAGACGCCCCTGTAGGCCTCGAACTTCTCGGAGGTTCTTCGGAGGGTCCATGTCGAGGATGGCTTTGGTCTTCTCGGGATCGACATGAATGCCTTTTGCCGTGATAATGAAGCCCAAGAACTTTCCGCTAGAAACCCCTAGGAAGGATTTAGCGGGGTTCATCTTGAGTTGATGCGCTCGCATGAGATCGAAGACTGTCTTGAGGTCTTGCAGGTGGTCACCTTTGAGACGGCTTTTGACTACGATGTCGTTAACATAGCATTCGACTGTCTTACGAAGATGCTGACGGAAAATGGTGCTCATAGCTCGTTGGTATGTCAAACCAGCGTTCTTCAAGCCGAAGGGCATCACTGTGTAGCAGAAAACACCCTTTGGAGTCCTGAATGACGTGTGTTTTGCGTCATCGGGGAACATCTTGATCTGGTTGTAGCCCGAATACCCGTCCATGAAAGACATGCGTTCGAAGCCACATGTGTTGTCTATCATCACTCGGTGGTTGGAAGCGGGAATTCGTCCTTCGGGCAAGCAGAGTTGAGATCCCTGAAGTTGATACAAACTCGTATCTTCCCATTCTTCTTGGTGACAGGGACGACGTTGGCTACCCAATCTGGGTGTTGTTCTTCACGGATGAAGCCGTTGGTCAAGAGTTTGTCCACCTCCTGATCGATGGCGTTCATGATGTCCGGATGAAAGCGTCGCTGTTGTTGTTTGATAGGCTTGGCATCAGGTAAGATGTTAAGCCTATGCATCGCGATCTGGAGATCAAGTTCCGGCATATCTTCGTAGCTCCAGGCGAAGACGTCGATATACTCTTTAGCCAGCTGGATTAAAGATTTTCGGTCTTCTCCTTTTAGGCTTTTGCTGACGAAGATGGGTTTGAAAGAAGATCCGTCCCCAAGGTCGATCTGCTCGACTTCGTCTTCAGTGGGAGGTTCGCGTAAAACGAGACTCCCACTGTTCTCCTAGGCGTTGAACCCAGGGTTCTTCTTCGAAGAATTCTGGCGTTTGGTCTTTGCCTTCATTTTTTTGAGATTGTGTAGATGTCATATTGGCTGACAGCACTTTCTTGAAGACTGAGCCGATACTGGTATCGGAATCCCAAGTTGATGCTTCGGATGAGTGAGAATATTCTACTTTTTCTGCGTCCGAACTCTCTGGAGTTGACGGAGGCGTGACATAGCCTACCCCCCGTCGAGTTCGATGATAGTAGTCTTGCGACTTTCTTTTAGGTGTTGGAAGTCGGAGAGGAAGACATCGACCCTTGCCGTAGTTCAGGCCTTTGTTGCTTTTTAGGTCGTAACCCATCTTCTGGATGAGGTACTTTGTGATGTCTGTGTACCGATAGACTTGTATTCTGCCAGTATCTGGTTCTTGCTCGAGTGGCGGGAGGTTTTGATGACGCTCAACTTTGCCGAAGATGATGGATTCTTCGTCTCGACTCCGTGGCGGGACTATGAAACAGACCCCTTGGGATGGGACTACTCGATTTACATGATGGACGGTCGTTATTTGTGTTTACAACGACCGTAGAGCGTTATCTAATGTATACATGGCATTCTAATGTGGAAGACTAGAATAATTAAAAGACACTCTATTATTGATGAAATACGAGATTTTATCCTGCGGGATTATATTGTCCAGAGAGGGTGCATCTACATCAGCAGAGATATATTCCCCTAGCTCTTCATCTGTGAATACTGGGGTAGGATCGGGAGAGTCCACCACAGCGTTGGTCTTAGGGTCCGAGAGGACTATGTGGGCCTTCTCCGGCTACTTGAGTTGTGGTGGCTTGCCTTTGAGACACACCTTCAGAGGTGCCTCCACTGTGCCTCCGGTGATTGGTGCCTTCCCCTGTAGTTTTGCCACAAGGGGAGCCGATATTTGAGGCGGCTTCCCCTTGAGCCGTATCTTCAAGGGGCTTCAGGAGCAGTTGGTGCTTTCCCGAGTAGCTTGATGTTCATGGGAGGCAACTTCTGAGGTGGTTTGCCTTTGAGTCAGATCTTCAAAGGAGCATCGGGAGTCGTCTCAGGCTCCATGTCCGACTCTGCTGTCGTTTCTGCCTCATCGTCAGCATCATTGGCCTCCTCCTCGTCAGGTGATTTATACAAGGAGGAATCGGTGAAGTAGGCTTCAACCCCTTTGAAAGGGTCAATGTTCGTAAACTCCGTTCGGATGACGTCGTTGGTGGACACGTACTTCATACATTGGTAGAGCGTGGATGGCACCACCATGTACTCATGAAGCCATGGACGACCCAACAGGAGGTTGTAGTTGACGTCGGCGTCCACGACATAACAAGTCACCTCAGTTCTGAGGTTACCGATATGGCACTTTAGTCATATCTTACCCAGTGGCTCGCTTTTGCTAGCATTGAAGCCACTGATTGTTGTATTGGAAGGCGCCAGTCGGTACATTGGGATCCCCAGTGTTGAGAGCAGCGTCTTCAGAATGATGCTGAGGGAAGACCCCGGATCGATCTGAATCCGCTTCACCTTGACAGAACCGATGTATCCTGTATAATACAGTGGTCTGTTGTGTCGGTTGTGCTTAAGCAGCATGTCTTGTTGGGTGAAGGTTATGTTGGGGATAACCTCATCCGCACAATGATAGTGCGCACATGTAGTCGGGAGATCTTCAGGCTGCTTGACCTGACTAATGAAGGATTCGGCATCTTTCAGAGCTTTACAGAGAGCTTCTCGAGTGTCTTTGGAAAGACGAAGGAGCTCAAACAGAGATAGGCGGGCAGGAGTACTGGCCAGTTGTGCCAGTATGTCGAAGTTGTGGGGCTTGGCTAGCCCCAAAGCATTCTCCTTTCGTAGAGGCCTATCGAAGCAGGCTTCTACATGCTTCTGCTTATTGGCTGCTGGGGGCTTGGATGGGCCCTCTTCCTGGACAACAGGGACGGTGCAAGGAGGCACCACCTCGACGGCAGCTTCGTCGGGTTGGGCGTTCTGTTGTGAACGTGTCTGTACAGAAAGTGTCTCTTCCGCTGAGGAAGAGACCATGCGGCAAGACTTGATCTTCCTGCCTTTAGATTTGGAGGTAGGGCGTACCTCCGGTTGAGTAACCTCGGGGACAAAATCAGGGTGAACCCATAAGATCTCTCCCCGAGATGTGGTGAGTGGGATGAGTCCACTCACGTTGTCACGAGTAGGTGGTAAGTTAACCACCTCCATTGTCGCCTTAGGGATGGGGACGATGCCATCTTGTGTCGTAGTTGGCGGCAAGGTGCCGAACTGGAGTGACACCACGTTGGCCGACACCGTCTTCTCTTCGTAGTCGACGGAGATAACATCCGCATTGATCATGCGATGGATGTAGTTTTTGAGGACGTAGCAGTCCTTGGTTGGGTGTCCGATAAATCGATGGTAGTGATAGTACCTCGGATTGTCCACTTTTCCAACCTCGTCGGGATGCTTCGGGTCCAGCAGCTTGATCTTGTCACCCTGCTTTAGTATCTCAAAGAGTTACAGGGTGTCTTCATCGTTGAACGAATAAACCTCCTTTGGCCTTGGTGCAAGTGGAGGCTTCTGAGTAGGCGCTGATGCACCTTTTGAGGCATTGACAGTCAACGCCTGTTTTTCCTTCGTCTCTCGTCCGGGGTTGTTGGCTGCAGTCCGTTTCCCCTTGTCCTCAAAGGCAGGGAAACTAACTCCCAGAAGGCGAGCATTGGACGCCTTTTTTCTGCTGCTTCTGCTTCGATGATCAAGGAACTCTAGTCGGAAGGAGGAGTAGAGTTGAGCCAGAGTTTGACTGCAGGCAGCATGTTCATGCTGCAGGAGGAGAGGAGTGCATGTTCTGGCATGCCCGGGGGCAGTCTGAAGCAGGCCTGTCGGAAGCGTTCGATGAACACTCGAACTGTTTCCTTCTCCTTCTGGCGTATCTCTATGAGGGACGCCACTGTCATGTCCTTTCCGCCGTCGTAGAAACGGTCGAGAAAAAGGTGCGTCAAGTCGTCGAAGGAAGATATGAAATTGTCGGGGAGGCTGCAGTACCAGTCGTACGCCACTCCTTTCAGTGCCCCGACAAATATGCTAGTGAGTAGCATGTCCTCCTTCGGAAGATGTCCCGTTTGGGACTGGAAGTACGTCATATAGCGACGCGGAGAGTCCTTCCCGTCATATGGCGTCAATATTTGTGGTTTATATTTGGGAGGATAAACCACTTTGTTCCATTCGAGGGGATAAGGTTGGGGGATGCCCATCTTTTGGCGCTCCTCTTGTCTATTCTTGGACTCAAAGCGTACGCGCAGGTCCCTGATTATCTCGACCACGTCTTCTATGGAACTGGGAGTCGGAGAAGGTGGTACCACCTGGAGTTGAGCATTTGAGGGCTCCGATGTCCAAGGTGCTTCGCGGCGATCCGTATCCAAGGATACCCGTTGAAGGGGTACACTTGACTCTCCATTGGCCCCTGGGTCGGGACCGGTAGAAGGTGTTCTGGCCAAAGCTGACCGTATCTCAAACACTGCTTGAGTCAGCGTTTGCATGGAGGCAGAGAGGGTTTTGAGTCCTCCCTCCAAGGTATCCATGCGCTGGACGAGGTCTGCTGGCGGCGCATCAGACTCGGTATCACCCCCAGCCATGTATACTGTCATGACGCGACTAGAAGTGGATGGATCGGTTGAGGCTTCACTCTCGGCTTCACTCTTTTGTAGGGGAGTTGGCTCTCCTGGAGCTTCGTCTTGGCCACCCCCAGCTATGTTCTGGAGAACATTCTCGACGGGAGCATCTGCAAGGGCCTGATTACCCTCCATTCTGTCTTGAAGGACTTCTTCGTCTCCGAGACTCAGATCCGCAGGGGCTAGACTACCCCCAGCTATGTTTTGGGGGACACCTTCGTCTTGAAGGACTTCTTCGTCTTTGATATATAGATCTACAGGGCTAGACGACCCCCAGCCACGTCCGGGAGGCTGACTTCGCCTCGAGGATGAAGATCCGCTCCAGCTGTGCTTTGGAAGACACCTTCGTCTTCGGAAGGAGGCTCGACAAGGGTCTAACTACCCCCAGCTTCCTCCGAGATCTTCTTCCTCCCCCGAGTGCCTTCGAACACTCCGGAGGATGAGACACTTGTCTTGGTTTTCCTCGGCTGGCTCTTGGACGAGGACGAGGAATTGCCAGTCGTCTTTCGGACTGACGAGGAGTTAGAGATCACATTGCATGAAGCAACCCCTGGCTCTTCTTTTGTTTGTACCTTCCCGAGGCGACGTCGGAGGGGTGTCGATAATTGCAGTCGCTGGAACACTGACTGTCTTGGTGGGACTGCTGCCTTGCAACAGTAGTTGATGGTGACCACAGCACAAGTGTGCGCTGTGAGGGGCGCATCGTGCTTGTCAGTCGACTCTCCTGATCGGCGCTTGTGAGTGATCATGTTACGCAGATCGTTGGAGGAGAGCGCCACCTTCGCATCCCCTTCAGGCGCATGGCAAGGCCAAGCGTCGGGGTGGTCAAGTGAATGCTGCGCCCCCTGTTCCAACACCAAACATGCGTTCAGATCAGTAGTGGGGGAACAATATTTAAAGTGACTTGAATGGACCTCAGACGCACAACCAGAGAAGGCGCGGGAGTTCAAGACCACTGGGTTTGCCTTACTCGACTCGGTTGCGAACGCAACAGATGCGCCCAAGTGAGATAAGGACTTCGAAGGTCGGCTCGTTTCTGTAGCAGAAGCACCTGAGTCGACCTTATAGAGCTTACCATCAGCAGCGCACATGATTGTGAATGCATGTTTCTGGCTTGCTGCTGGCATGGCCCGTGCTGTCTTGGACTTCTTCGTACTAGCCCGCTGGGGCACGTAGTACTCAGAACCCAAATTCTCCTCGCCACTACAGCGAGTGAGTCTGTCAAAGACAAAGACTTTCTGTGGCGCATCAGAGGTGATGCACGGGGCATTAGCTGCACCCCTGCTCCGTCGACGCATCTTCCTCGCCTGAGAGGGGGATGGCTGGGAAATGTGGTCAGCCGCACGTTTCCCCGAAAGATACGCTGCACTGGTGGACGCATCTTCGTTGCTGAGGACGTCAGCAGGAAGGGAAGGCAGGATCGACGCATCTCCTTCGGTGGTGGTGCCAGAGGCGCCGACCTTGTGCACCCAGACTCGGCGAGTCTTCTTCGGCTTCGACAGCCGCTTTGAAGGACTCGCACTGCCTTCAGAGATGAACTCCTCATACGCCTGTTGATTGAGGCGTACGACTAGCGTCTTGTGGGAGGAGCCCACCTTCACATCGTCGGATTGTGACACAGCTTTCTCGGTGGAGGAGAAAGAGGTCCCCAGCAGAGTCGCCAGCTTATTTGCCATTAAAATTCTTTGATTGTAAATTTCAATACAAACAGAACAGTATTATAATGTAGGACTTAGATGTAGTCCTAGGAGTACACTTTCGTTTATCTGGGTCCCTTGTGCCGATGGAGCGAGTGGTAATACGTTGACTCCATTGACGATCTGACGACGGTTATCGGTTCTCTGAAGGTCTGTATTGCTCTGGGTGCTGGAGCTTGCGAAGAGGAAGAAGACGTTGAGTGTCTGTATCTGCCTCTTTGGTTGTGTGACGTCTCTGTCTGTATATGTATGTTCGTCTCTGTGTGTGTATGGAAGAAAGAAATGATCCCTCTATTTATAGCTTTGCAGGTTGGCTGCTCATGTGCGTATATGTAGGATGCGCCTAGACGCGGGGACGCCACGTGGTGATTGCCGATGGAGGCGCATGGACGATGCGCCCTGATTGAGGGGTTGAATTCTTCATGCTGCTGTTGTGGGCCGGCACGTAGCAGAGAAGAGGATCTTTCTGTTGTTGAGATCTTGGGTGAATCGAGTCAAAGGACATGTGTCATCGGCCCATGGCTCGGAGATCTCGGATTTGGTGGGGAATGATCTGGTAGGATGTGCCTGGGATTGGGCGCATGAGGAGACTTTGGCTCATAACTTTTAGGAGTTACGAACAATTCACGGCGCATGGCTTTTGAGGCGCATGCGAAGCTTCAGTAGTGACTTTACTCCTGTCTTTTGGAATCAGAGAGAAGTCTGGGGCGCATGGCTTTTGAGGCGCATGCAGAGCTTCAATAGTGACTTTACGTCTGTCTTTTGGAATCAGAGAGAAAGTCTAATGCGCATGGCTCGAGGCGCATGCAATGCTTTGGGAGCATGGCTGCGGAGGCGCATGCGAGTGGTTGGGCGGCCACGTGGCTGTAACCGTCGGAGGAAAGTAATGATGATGCTGACGTTGGCGACGCTTCGTTTTCTGAAATGCCGTCAACTATTCAGTCTTCGGAAGGCGTGCTGCCAACTCTTTCAGACTTCAGCATTTAATGTTTTTGACATTTGATGGACTGTTGAGTGGGCGCATCGATCGGTGTTCTACTAGGCACATGGGGCCGCATGGGGGCGCATGCTTTGTGAAGCACTTGGTACTGAGAGGCGCGTCTGTGTGATGCGCGGCCTGACCGGCGCATAGCTTCGTATGACACGTCTTTAATGGTGCGACTGTTACGTTCTTCGAGTGCTTTAAATAGCCGTTTTTGACTTGGCTGAATTTGAAGCATCTGGTTCATCCATTTAATGCAAATTTGTTGCACGGGATTCGGAGAGCCATCCACTCGACGCATGGGTTTGATTTTGCCCGGCCTATAAATAGTGGCATAGAGAGAGTTTGTTTCTCGTTCTCTCACATCCTCCCGAAGTAAATTTGTTTGCTCGAGGACACTCTGTTGATGAGATACTCTCGAAGGTGAAGATACGACGCAATGTCTTCATTGATGCGCTTGAAGGTGATTGTTACATCCAAAAGTCAGAGTCGAGGGCTTCTGAGGCAGGTGGAAGGTGCCTGTTGCATCCAAAGATCGGGATGCTCGAGCCTCGTCTCCGTTATGCTGGAAGAGCCGCATATCAGAATTGCGGTGCCGCGGCTTTGGAGGCTCTTTCTTCTGTCAGAGTGGGTGTTGTCCGTTCTGGTTGTGTTGAAAGCTGCTCCTTTAGCCGCGGTTTCGACTGCGGTCTTCTTTGGTCTTTGGAGGCTCTTTAGAAGCCTCTCATGGCCACAGGTCGATTTGCGGTGCCCCTCTCTTCCTCGGTTTGGGGAGCTCTTCCTCCAGCTAGAGGGTTGATTGCCACCCTCGTTCTGCTCAATAAATACTTCATTAGTCGAAGCATTAGACGGCGCATATGCTGACTCTTCCTGGTGAGCCTGGCTGGAAGGGTGGCACATAACTGAGCTGCTGAAGGGATGCACATAACTGAGGATGCACATAACTGAGCTGCTAAAAGGGTGCGCCCGACTGAGGGCGCATGGTGGGATACGCATGACTGAGAGCGCATGGTGGGATGCGCCTAACTGAGAGTGCATGGTGGGATGCGCCTGACTGAGAGCGCATGGTGGGATGCGCCTGACTGAGAGCGCATGATGATCGCTGCGCCTGGCTGTAGACTTAGGGTCTTTTCTTTTTGTAAAAGTTCTCCTTTGTACAGCCTTTTCTAGACATGTAATAGACTTTTATATGTAAATAAAAATCCTCTTTCAATGTCTATATCTTTGTTTTGCTTTGTCAAGTACTTTGTCTGAGCTCCCTGGCGCATGTAGCGTTCGACGCATAGGATTTCTGATCGTGAAATTCCATGCTTCTACAACCGTGGACGATTGTGTTTGTACAAATAAACTGATACTGTCTTGCATCATGTCTAGGATGGGGATCCCTGAGTACCACGGTCAGGGGTACCTACTGAAATTGACTAAGGCTAATTAACTAGAATGATTTAGTAGTCATGAAGAGATTTCCAGCTATAGGTAATCCCGTTATCTGGGCGCATTAAGTGGACTTGTAGCCTACCGACGAGTATGGCACATTTCCAGCACACAGTCATGTGGTGCACCCTTCATAAACGGATATTCGACCCAGATAACCGGATGGTCTGCAGGGCTTGTGGCTGTTGGGATAATCTCATTTCATCTTGCTAGTAACTAGGCTGTGATAACCCTAGTTAGTTAAAAGTATCAAGCCGTACTCTTGATTGGCCGTGATTGATTGGATGGAGTTTATTCCAGCTTAGTCTTATCCTGATCCTGTGCAAGATTGTAACATGACATGATTATTGATGCTTGCCTTAACAATAACGATCGGGGTCCAGTTCTGTTCAGGCGAAGGGTTACAACCCCGGTCCTTGTTTGGTTTAAGGTTTTAACCTGGCTCCCGGAGCAGTTCTGTGTCCTCTCTTCGTTTATTATCTTATTGCACCCCATGCCATGTTCGTCATGTTTTACCTTACTTCAACAAGCATGATTAATTATTTATACCGGCCTTAACAATAAAGATCGAGGGTCCAGTTCTGTTCAGACGAAGGGTTACAACCTCGGTCCTTGTTTGGTTTAAGGGTTGTAACCTGGCTTCTGGAGCAGTTCTGTGTCCTCTCTTCGTTTATTGTCTTGTTACCTTATCAATAATTATTTATACTAGCCTTAGCAATAAAGATCAGGGGTCCAGATCTGTTCAGGCGAAGGGTTACAACCCCGGTCCTTGTTTGGTTTAAGGGTTGTAACCTGGCTTCCGGAGCAGTTCTGTGTCCTCTCTTCATTATTGTCTTCATTGTACCAATAGTATTTGAGACGGGTTTCTATTCAGGTGAAGGGTTACAACCCCGGTCCTTGTTTGGTTTAAGGGTTGTGACCTGGCTACTTGAATGGTTTCCTCGTACTCAGTTTACTGTTGTTATCTCTATTATTATCAGTTCTTTATTTATTATCTTTAATATTCTATTGTGATATGCTGGTTTTAGTTCCTAAGTGAAGCCTCTTTTGTGGTACTTGCTCTTTCTGGGGTTTGACCCAGCTGGTTTTGTGTGGCCAGATATCGGAGCAGCACCAGAGGATCCACCTGTCTTCCAGCCAGATGGTGACCACCAGGCGTAACCCTGGCAACGAGTGGGTTTCTTTTTGTCCTCCCACTTTATTGTAAAATTATTCTTTTGAGGCGTTTAGCCGGCGAGCACGTGTTAGCTCGTATTGTACCTTATTTACTGTCTGCCTACGGACTGTAACATGATTGACGGATCCTAGGGTTGATCATGTATGACTAAACTCTTGCTAGTCCTGACATTTTGTAACGACTAGCTTCATGATCAGCTGAATATGTAATATTTGGAACGCCTTACCATTGTATATTTGGTGATCTTACATCTTGTTACACTTACTTACTTGCTTGTGATTGAGACACTAGGCTTGTTCATGACCATAAGAGACTGTTGGCTTGTAGTTAAACCCTCATGTATCTAGACAGCCGTGACCGTATAGCAAGGTGGGTTGTACTTCAATATACGTAGCTAGCTATGTACGTCCCCGCTCTCCAGTATTATGGTTCTGGAGCATTACATGGATTAAGTGGTAGCCCATACAGGTCTTGTAAATCAAGATATGTGAGGGTTTACCGAATAGATGTCTCAATCAGTACTCGCCCTTGATCTCTGCTCGTATCTTCTGGATCCCTGTAATCTTGACCTGATCACGTGCTTGTATCGTTGATCTGTCCTGGTCCTTTCTTATTATTTTCTATGTCGTCTTCTTCAGCGGCATTGTTCCTGGACCTACCAATCAGCAAGGCGGAGCACCTCCTGCGGACCAGCAGCAACCCGGAGATCAAGCCCAACATTCAGGAGTAGCCTCTAGAGTCATGCCTACCGGAGGAGAATCACCAATTCAGCCCGTCCAGCCAGCATAGCCTGATGATGGCACTTTGGTGGGTCTCATCAGGTCCCTATTAGCTTCCCAGGATCGTCGCGGAGATGCCTTGCACCAGGCGGTGGCAGATGCTTTGACCAGAGGAGGTCATCAGGGTAATAGCGCGGCCAACAGCTTCAAGCGCTTGAACCCTCCCTTCTTCGACGGCAGTGAAGATGCGATCGTCGCAGATGCTTGGCTTCAGGACACAGAGGTGATTCTAGAAGCAGCCAGGACTCCAGACAACGAAAAGGTGGCTGTGGTGCGCCTGCAATTACTAGATCTTGCCCGCAGCTGGTGGGCAGCGCAGGCCGATGGATTAGTGGCCCCTATTTCATAGGCAGTATTCAGGGAGAGATTCCAGACCAAGTATTTTGATGCTGTAGCTCGGTATGATCTACAGACGAGGTTCACCAATCTAAAGCAGATGGGCAGGACGGTCGATGGATATGCGGCCGAGTTCTCCAGGCTTAGTCGGTTTGCTCCCACCTTGGTGGCAACCGAGTTCGATAGAGCCCAGCGGTTCTAGCAGGGGCTCCACCTAGAGATTTTATTGGCAGTAGAGCAGTTTGAGCATCAGACTTTTGATGCAGTGTTGAGAGCAGCCCGGAGGCATGAGTATACCTCCCAGAGAATCGTGGATAGGACCGAAGGTTGGAAGCGATCTCACCGCCAGATGAATCAGTCATCAGCACTAGCCCCGGCAGCCAGGGCTTTGACTATTGGAGCTCCGAGGCGGGCGACCTCAGTGACGTCGATTCAGCATTCCACCCCGACGTACCCTCAGCAGCAGAAGCAGAAGCAGTCTTTCGCAATGGGATGTTCACACTGCGGGAAGCCAGGACATGTGATATCAGAGTGTCGCAGAGCACAAGATTTGTGCTTAGTTTGTGGTGCCCCGGACCACAGGATTGGGAACTGCTCGAACAGGAGGAGTTCGTCGGCCTTCTCTAGTCCTTTAGTTAGAGGACCAGTACCAGTACAGCAGCAGCAGCAGCTGCAGTACCCGTTCTCGAGGCCGTTGCTGACACAGGCCCAGGCATTCCAGCAGTAGAGACCACAGCAGTATGTCCAAGCCCAAGCCCTGATCCAGAGCAGGCAGAGGAATTTTCAGCAGAGGGGACCCGCACCCAGAGGACATGGTCAAGTGCTGGCTTTGACCATGGTAGAAGAAAGAATAGCACCAGGTGAGGTGGTGGCAGGTACTATTCTCGTCAACACCTTTTCAGCTTCAGTATTATTTGATTCTGGTGCCTCGTATTCATTTATGTCTGCACGATTCGTGACACGGGTAGGACTGGAGCCCGAGTCATTATCAGTAAGGCTCAATATACTTACTGGTAAAGGACTTGTCGGAGTAGATAGGGTATTTTTCTCGTGTCGGATCGTAGTTAGCGGTAGAGAATTCCCTGCTAGATTGATAGAGTTTCCGATGGCCGATTATGATGTGGTCTTAGGGATGGATTGGTTGAGGGACCAGTATGCTAGGATAGACTGCCACATTGGCAGGGTTATTTTTAGCATTCCAGGCGAGCCGGAGTTTTTCTTCTCCCGAGGCGAAGTTGAACCTTCTCCTCCAGTGTTGCGGATGGCAGTAGCAGCAGTGCAGTTGCCTCGGATAGTCGAAGAGTTTCCAGATGTTTTTTCAGAAGAGCTTCCAGGGATGCCGTCAGAGCGAGAGATCGAGTTTACCATCGACTTGATTTCCGGAACAGCCCCAGTGTCAGAGAGAGTCTACAGGATGGCACCGTCAGAGCTAGAGATACTGTACAAGATGATTGAAGAACTCAGAACCAAGGGATTCATTCGTGCTAGTGGATCGCCTTAGGGAGCCCCGATACTTCTTGTGAAAAAGAAGGATGGTACGTCCAGGTTATGTGTAGATTATCGTACCTTGAACTCAGTGACAATCAAGAACAAATACCCTCTCCTGAGGATAGATGACTTGTTTGATCAACTCCAAGGGACAGCAGTGTTTTCAAAGATCGACTTACGATCAGGATACCATCAGATCAGAGTCAGAGAGCAGGACATCCCGAAGACAGCTTTCAGATCTAGGTATGGGCATTGGGAGTTCCTTGTGATGCCATTTGGAGCAATCAATGCGTCGGCAGTATTCATGGACCTCATGAATCGTATCTTTATACCTTATTTGGATCAGTTCGTGATTGTGTTCCTGGACGACATCCTGGTCTACAGCAAGAGTGAGGCGGAGCATGAGCAGCATCTCAGAATCGTCCTCCAAATTTTCAGGGAACACCAGTTGTATGCCAAGTTTAGTAAATACGAGTTCTGGCTCGATCGCATTTCGTACTTGGGTCATATCATTACCAGAGGAGGAGGAGAAGTGGATCCCCAGAAGATCGTGGCCATTGAAACGTGGCCGGTGCCTAGCACAGTGGCAGAAGTCCGTAGTTTTCTTGGATTGGCCGGTTACTACCGGCGATTTGTTTCAGACTTTGCTCGAATTTCAGCGCCATTGACCCAGTTGACCCGCAAGGATGTGCAGTTTACTTGGACAGCGGAATGTCAGGATTCCTTTGAGAAGTTGAAGCGAGGCTTGATGACGACTCCTATTCTCACGCTTCCAGATGGAACTGGAGGATTCTCAGTGTATTGTGATGTTTCAGGCAGAGGCTTAGGATGTGTTCTGATGCAGCATGGGAAGGTAATAGCTTATGCGTCATGACAACTTCGTGATCATGAGAGGAATTATCCAACCCATGACTTAGAGTTGGCAGCAGTAGTATTTGTACTTAAGTTATGGAGACACTACCTATATGGAGATAGGGTAGAGATTTTCATCGACCACAAGAGTCTGAAGTATGTGTTCACCCAGAAGGATCTTAACATGCGTCAGAGGAGGTGGCTGGAGCTACTTGTGGATTATGATGTCAACCCGCAGTATCACCCAGGGAAGGCCAATGTCGTTGCAGATGCATTGAGCAGGAGAGCCGGAGTTTATTTCCTAACAGCACAACCAGAGCTGTTAGCCGATCTTCAGAAGATGGATATAGAAGTTGTCCTTCCTACCAGTGTGGTATTGATGGCTAGCATACAAGTTCAGTCCACTATCATCGAGAGGATCCGGATGGCGCAGTCAGCAGATTCCAAGCTTCAGCGACTCAGAGCAGAGTGTGAGGCAGGACGAAGACCAGAGTTATGTATCCATGAAGACGGTACCCTTCGACATGGGAAGCGTCTTTGTGTACCCAGTAGAGATATCAGACAGGAGATCATGGCAGAGGCCCACAGTTCGCAGTATTCCATTCATCCCGGTGGTATGAAGATGTACCGTGATATCCGTCAGCACTTTTGGTGGAATGGCATGAAGAGGAAGATAGCCCGGTTTGTCTCTTGTTGTTTAGTCTGCCAACAAGTTAAGACTGAACATCAGAGACCAGCTGGACTACTTCAACCATTGCCAATTCCAGAGTCGAAATGGGAGCATATAACCATAGATTTTGTGACTGGATTGCCTAGATCCCCGGCAGGCAGAGACGCTATTTGGGTTGTCATAGACAGGCTCACGAAGGTGGCTCACTTTCTCTCGTTCAGAGTGGGTCAGTCGACGGCTCAGCTAGCGAAGATGTATCTTCGGCAGATTATCAGATTGCACGGAGTACCAATCAGTATCACCTCGGACAGAGATTCGAGATTCATGTCGTACTTTTGGCGTAGCCTGCAAGAGAGTTTGGGGACTCACCCAGTTCAGCTCAGCATATCATCCACAGACAGATGGCCAGTCGGAACGCACGATCCAGACTCTTGAAGATATGTTGTGGTCATGTAAACTCGACTTCGGTGGTTCATGGGAAGATCACATGCACCTGGTGGAGTTCTCGTACAACAACAGTTTCCAGACCAGTATCCAGATGGCACCGTTCGAGGCACTGTATGGTAGGAAGTGTCGATCCCCGCTAGCCTGGGACGATGTTGGAGAGAGGCAGATGCTTGGTCCAGAAATGATTGCTCAGACCGTTGAAGTGGTCAGAAGAGTCAGAGATCATCTTCGAGTTGCCCAAGATCGCCAGCGTCATTAGGCCGATTCTCATCGGCGCCCTCTTGAGTTTTCTGTCGGCGACCATGTATTCCTGAGGATTTCGTCTAACCGCGGCGTCATTCATTTCGGCGTACGAGGAAAGCTTAGTCCTAGGTATATAGGGTCGTTCGATATTCTGGAGCGAATAGGAGATGTATTCTATCGTCTCGCTCTTCCACCATCGCTACGTGAGGTGCATGATATATTCCATGTATCCCAACTGCGACGGTATATCCCAGACCCGAGCCACATCCTGGATCATTCGGAATTGGTTGTTGGTACCAACCTTTCGTATGAGGAGAGTCCCGTGTCTATATTGGACCGAAGAGAGAAGACACTCAAGAACAAGACTATCAAGTTAGTCCGAGTTGCTTGGGGTCATCACTCTTTGGGTGAGTCAACGTAGGAGCGTGAGGATGATATCCGATCGCGATATCCCGACATGTTTGACTTGTGAGGTATAATGTCTTCCTTATGTCTCATGTCTTCGATTCTTTGCTTGCATGATTGATTGGTTGATTAATTGATTGTCTAGTATAGCTTGCTTGTGATAGTATAGCTTGTTCTTGTCCTTCTAGCCTCTTAATTAAATTTTGAGGACAGAATTCTTTTAAGGTGGATAGAGTTGTAATGCCTGTGGTTCGTATTGCGTATCTTGGTATACGTATACGTAATTTGACCCGTATTGTATGTCTCCCTGCTTAATTTATTCTAGCATTTCATTAGCTGGTTTATTCTTGGGTTGGTTCGGCTGGCTTGGTTTACTTTGGTTCATCATGGGCTAAGGTGAACCCTCCTACCTACCACCACCCTTCTTATTTAATCCATTCTCCTCATTCTCTCTCTTCATTTACTTCTTCTTCTCCACCATTACTTCTTCAACCACCAGGAGAGTGAGAGAGAGAGCTTAGGCAAGTGCATCTTGCTTCATGGAGGAACACAAATTTTATTGTTCTATTCTCTTCTTCACATCATTCTAAAATACTTTAGTACATGGCATTTTTAATTTCCATGGCTCAATTTGTGTAGATCTAAGTTTATAGTATTTTCGGATTTTTTGGGTTTTGATCTACTTAACATTGTTATTTCCAAGTTTTGATGGTTCCATGTTGTAGAGAATTTCGTTCTACCCTATTTTGACCTATGGAAGTCCAAATTTGGACTTACGGTGAAGGTTTTATGGAGCTTGGAAGCTAAGGGTTCTATGGCCATCCTTCTCAGGTTTTCTGAGAAGATGGGTCCCCAATTACTCAGCCGCATAGATGGGTACCCACTTACTCAGCCGCATGAGATTCATTCACCCAGCCGCATAGATGGGTACCCACTTACTCAGCCGCATAGATGGGTACCCACTTACTCAGCCGCATGAGATTCATTCACTCAGCCGCATGAGATTCATTCACCCAGCCGGATAGATGGGTACCCACTTACTCAGCCGCATAGATGGGTACCCACTTACTCAGCCGTATGAGATTCATTCACTCAGCCGCATGAGATTCATTCATCCAGCCGCATAGATGGGTACCCACTTACTCAGCCGTATGAGATTTATTCACCCAGCCGCATAGATGGGTACCCACTTACTCAGTCGCATAGATGGGTACCCACTTATCCAGTCGCATGAGATTCATTTCACTCAGCCGCATAGATGGGTATCCACTTACTCAGCCACATAGATGAGTACCCATCTACTGCCGCATGAGCCCCCAATTCACCCTTGGCCGCATAGTGTCTAATTTGGTTATTTTTCTTGTCCTATTTGGCTGATTTATGGCCAGAATTTCTCTCAACTCCCAACATGAAAATTGTAGATCTTTTTCTTGGCTTCCAGAATATGTTACTAACTATTTATGTAAGTTTTTCTCATTTATGATGATGTAAGGATAAAACACGATAGTGGTCCATCGTGGCGCACTCTTGATAAGTAACCCTGATATGATACACCTTGATATGTTGTTACGACAGCTAGCACGACATGACAAGTATGAAAGACCTGGACACCGTGGACAATTGTGTTTGTACAAATAAACTGATACTGTCGCATCATGTCTAGGATGGGGATCCCTGAGTACTACGGTCAGGGGTACCTACTGAAATTGACTAAGGCTAATTAACTAGAATGATTCAGTAGTCATGAAGAGATTCCCAGCTACAGGCAATCCCGTTATCTGGGTGCATTAAGTGGACTTGTAGCCTACCGACGAGTAGGGCACATTTCCAGCACACAGTCATGTGGTGCACCCTTCATAAACGGATATTCGACCCGGATAACCGGATGGTCTGCAGGGCTTGTGGCTGTTGGGATAATCTTATTGCATCTTGCTAGTAACTAGGCTGTGATAACCCTAGTTAGTTCAACGTATCAAGCCGTACTCTTGATTGGCCGTGATTGATTAGATGGAGTTTATTCCAGCTTAGTCTTATCCTGATCCTGTGCAAGATTGTAACATGACATGATTATTGATGCTTGCCTTAACAATAACGATCGGGAGTCCAGTTCTGTTCAGGCGAAGGGTTACAACCCCGGTCCTTGTTTGGTTTAAGGGTTGTAACCTGGCTCCCGGAGCAGTTCTGTGTCCTCTCTTCGTTTATTATCTTATTGCACCCCATGCCATGCTCATCATGTTTTACCTTACTTCAACAAGCATGATTAATTATTTATACCGGCCTTAACAATAAAGATCGGGGGTCCAGTTCTTGTAACACCCAGTTTTCCAGAGGAGGGTAATTTTAAAATTTTGTAATTATAATTATTAACTATTGATATTTGATTCACATTATGATTTTTAGTGATTTTTAATAATTTTTAAACTATTTAAAAACTGGTTTAAGTCATCACTTGTGATTTTGATGTGCTGCTAGTGAAACCCTAGAGACTGCATGACCTAGAGCCTAACCATGTCATTAGGATGATTAATTATTATTTTTAGTCTAGGGGTAATTTGGTCATTTTGACTTATTTAAATTATTTGGTGATTTATTGAATTGGTGAATTCTAGTTGACCATGACTTGTTGAGACCTAGCTTAGAAGCTAACCCTAGCCATGGTGACCCTAGTCTAACTTGAGTTAACCTATTTTAGTCATTAGAGAATAGTTTTAGAATGAGGGGATTTGGTTTAGTGAATTTAAGTCATGGCTTGTGATTTCATGAAATGACTTATGACTTAATGATTTGATTGATCATGACTTAAGCCCATGGGCCACTTAGTGAACCCTAACCCTAATTTTTGAGCCTATGACCAGCCACTAGGGCTCCCCTCCCTATAAATAATCTCCTCCTTGAGTTATTGCCTCTTTTATTTTCATTCCAACACTTGGAGAAAAGAAATGTATTTTTCTCCCTTCTAAAAATTCTCATTTTATTTATTTGATCTCCTTTTTCATCCTAGTCTTTTGCATTGGGTTCTAATTTAAGTTTATGGACTGTTGGTGGAGAGCTATTTCAGTTTGGGATCAATTTGGAGCATTTGGCCATCAAGAAGAACACTCCCCATTTGGAGCTTTTCCATGCAAATTGCACCTATAGGTAAAACCCTTTAAATTACATTATTATTTTGATTTCTTTGTATATTAGGCTAGGTTTAGGTGTCCCCTAGCTGTACCTCGAATTTGGGTGGATTTCGTGTCCGTTTGGTGTCCGTATCGGACACGTATCATAGCGTATGTTAGGTGTTCGACGAAATGCCTCAAAGGAAATTTTTATGTTGTTTTTGAAAACTATTTGAATGGAAATATTGTTTTATATGTGTTTATTGATTTCGTGTCCTACTGAGCACGTTTTTGTGGAAGATTCGTGTCCAAATCGGACACGCATCGCCGCACGACACTGCACACTGGCCCCGTGCGGCTGTCCTGCTGCTCGGGTGCCATTGCGGACACGACACGACACGAGACACCACAAAAATTTGTGGGGAAATGCGGGCACCCACTAACATCACCCACACAAAATTTCACAAACTTTCGTTCACTGTGCGCGAAGTAATCGCGTTCGCACGGGTCATGCACTGCACTGCACGAACCCGTTTTTCCTCACTGACACATGCGTCGTGTCGACTCTGGACACGTTGTGGACACCTCATGTTGACACGAGTGTGTAGCCCAACACGTGGGCTACACGTAGACATGACCACGAGGCCCCACGTGGCTCGTGTCGTGTCCACGAGCCACTCGACTCACTGCACGACGCTGCGCGTAGCAGTGTGCATCAGTCGAGTTTTCTCGACTGATACGCGCTTCGCACGTGGACACGACGACATGTGGGCTCGTGTCAGGGTCCAAGGTGTGTAGCCTGACCCTAGGCGAACCTGGACACGTGACCACGAGACTCTAGGACACTTGTGTCGTGTCCTACACGCACGTGAACCTGTGCACGACGCTGTGACACTACAGTGTCTGGAACTTACCCGATTTGGATTTTTTACTCTTGGACACGTTGTGTCGTGTCGTGGTGGGTACCTAGGGACCCCTATGACACGTATACATGTGGGGCTAGGTTTACCAACCATTAGATATAGGTTTTAGTTTATTTTTTGGGTTGAATTTGGGTTTTCCCCAAATTACCTTCACTGCACAGTAACCTCTTAATATCTTGTATTTCCCAGATTTTAAAATCCGATTTCAAATTGATTTTGATTGGTATATATATATATATGTATTTACGTGTATATATACTATATATGTATGTATATATGTATATGAGTGTGTGGGTATGTGTATGTGTATGTGTATGTAAATGTATATATATAGGTATGTATAGGTGATATGTATATATGTAGTGTATGTGTGTATGCTTGTGCTCCTTTATCAGTTTTTTTCCTGAGTTTAACCCCCCCTGCTGTGTACACACACACTATTCACACACACACACACCACTGCCTAACCCTAACCCTCACACCCTCACACCCTCACACTCTCACTCACTCTTGTACACACACACACTCTCACTCTCTTTTCACTCTCTCTCAATATATGTTGTATACATATATATATAGAGTATTATATATATATATATATATATATATATATATATATATATATATATATATAGGTATTATATACATAGTTAGGTTATATATTGGTATATATATTGGCTATATATTAGTTACATATATATGGATATATTATATATATGTATTATATATAATGGGTTATATAGTTGGGTATATATAAATTAGATATGTATATATATGATATAGACTTGATGTCTTAGCCTATGGCCTATGTGTATACATATATTGAATATATGTCTTGGTGCCCTAGGATTACTAGCCTATGGTTAGTAGCAAATTAGAATTGACCATTAGGTCTAGTAGACCTAGTTTGACTAGATTGTTGACCATGGTTGACCAAAGTCAACTATAGGTCAACCATGACCTAATTGACCTAGAAAGAGGGGCTTAGATGGACTTAAAGGGGACTAGTTGACTAAGTTGACTAAACCATAGACTACTAACTAATTGGTTTAGGTTTGACCACATAGGTTATGTGGATAGTCCTAAGTAGATTAAGATATGTATGGGGTTAAGTGGGATACTTAGGAGTTGTTTCATGATTTGAGTTAGAGTATGGGCT
Source organism: Iris pallida (assembly GCA_029216955.1). NCBI lineage: Eukaryota > Viridiplantae > Streptophyta > Magnoliopsida > Asparagales > Iridaceae > Iris > Iris pallida. Next base: position 38,663,195 of record JANAVB010033017.1, read on the forward strand.
TAGCTTAACTATAGATTCAAGATTGGTATTTATATATATTATGTGTGATATACTAGTATGAATAATTGGTTATACCTTAGCCTTGTAGTATGGTATCTTAGGTATTCTAAGTTATGATAGCTTATGAATTGTTTGGAGTTAGCCCTATAGAGTTGACTTAGATTGTTAATGGTTGACCCTTAACCTAATAACCTTGTTGACTAGTCTATGTTGACCAAAACCTTAGTTAGTCTAAGTTTGACCTAGATTGACCTAGAAATCATGTAGATGCATCATAAAAATCATCTGTCTTATTTTGAACACATTATAACTTGTACTGTTCTATTTAGGACATTGTGACTCCGGTGCAGACATCTGACATTACACTACTCTTTTCAGAGTATCAGGCGAGTACATTCTCTGATAGTTCTCTTATTTATTTGCCAGTTACTGTATTTCAGTTCTATTTAGTTTTATGTGATTCTCTGATACCACACGTATGAATATTTCTAGATTTATGTATGCGACACACATACCTTACTTATCTGGCCTCTATTACTAGAATCACTGAAATCATTCCGGAATCTATTTCTGGAATCATCATATTTTGGCTGGACTCATCTCGATTCTCGTGTCGAATTCTGGATTCATTTGTATTGCGGGGCGGGGAAATATTGAGTAAGACATGTAGACATACCCCAAATCTAGAATCTCCAACTGGAATCTATTGGAAGCATAGCCGTCTCTCGCCTGATCAGTGAGAGATGTGTCTGATTACCCACAGCCGTTTACATGTCGATCTCGGTATTTTAAAACACACTGTTAGAATAGCTGGACTCACCTGGATTCTTGATCACTACCTAGAATCATCTTGTACTGGATTCATCTTGTATTAGATTCATCTCGTACTGGATTTATAATAGTTTTACACTTGTTTTATATTTACTGCCTGGACTCATTATGTTACTTTAGTTCAGCTAGATTTATTTTACAGTCTTCATTATCATCATTCTTCTCTTATTTTAGTTACTTACTTTCCTTGTATCTTATCTGTTCTCCATACCATCACCTATATATAAACTGCCATATTCATCAATAAAACTGTATATAACTGCTTTATAGTTCCCTGTCATTTACTTGGGTTTTCTTGATGAGTTGTACTCATTCCTGTCCTGACTGGACCTGTTGTAAATTTTACAGATGATTGCCCTGAGGACACATGTCCTACATATTACTGTAGAGATGGTTTAGCTACCTATGGCCCCGACACTCAGGAGTGATTGGGAGATTAGCTAGTTGTTGTTTAGCTTTTGTGTTTTAGAACTGGAGTTGTGTATAAGTGGAGTTTGTAGTTGAGATTGTCTGAGATTATATTATTTAGTTGTTGGATTTATTTCTGTTATTTAGCCTTTAGTTATAACTTCTGTGATATGTTATCGTTCTTAGACTGTGATTGAGATTCATTATATCTATACTTGTCCTCCGTTCGGAGTTGAGTTTTGACAAGTACATTATATAATTGCATGAGTTGTTGATTAGATAGTAACCTAGGACAGCGTTCTACCGCCGACACTGCGGCGTAGGCTGGGCGTTGTTACGTGCTCGTATCCTCACAGTGGGTGCGGGTCGTGACAGTTCTGTTCAGACGAAGGGTTACAACCTCGGTCCTTGTTTGGTTTAAGGGTTGTAACCTGGCTCCCGGAGCAGTTCTGTGTCCTCTTTTCGTTTATTGTCTTGTTACCTTATCAATGATTATTTATACTGGCCTTAGCAATAAAGATCAGGGGTCCAGATCTGTTCAGGCGAAGGATTACAACTCCGGTCCTTGTTTGGTTTAAGGGTTGTAACCTGGCTTCCGGAGCAGTTCTGTGTCCTATCCTCGTTATTGTCTTCATTGTACCAATAGTATTTGAGACGGGTTTCTATTCAAGTGAAGGGTTACAACCCCGGTCCTTGTTTGGTTTAAGGGTTGTGACCTAGCTACTTGAATGGTTTCCTCGTACTCAGTTTACTGTTATTATCTCTATTATTATCAATTCTTTATTTATTATCTTTAATATTCTATTGTGATATGCTGGTTTTAGTTCCTAAGTGAAGCCTCCTTTGTGGCACTTGCTCTTTCTGGGATTTGACCCAGCTGGTTTTGTGTGGCCAGATATCGGAGCAGCACCAGAGGATCCACCTGTCTTCCAGCCAGATGGTGACCACCAGACGTAACCCTGGCAACGAGTGGGTTTCTTTTTGTCCTCCCACTTTATTGTAAAATTATTCTTTTGAGGCGTTTAGCCGGCGAACACGTATTAGCTCGTATTGTACCTTATTTACTGTCTGCCTACGGGCTGTAACATGATTGACGGATCCTAGGGTTGATCATGTATGACTAAACTCTTGCTAGTCCTGATATTTTGTAACGACTAGCTTCATGATCAGCTGAATATGTAATGTTTGGGACGCTTTACCATTGTATATTTGGTGATCTTACATCTTGTAGCACTTACTTACTTGCTTGTGATTGAGACACTAGGCTTGTTCATGACCATAAGAGACTGTTGGCTTGTAGTTAAACCCTCATGTATCTAGACAGCCATGACCGTATAGCGAGGTGGGTTGCACTTCAATATACGTAGCTGGCTATGTACGCCCCCGCTCTCCAGTATTCTGGTTCTGGGGCGTTACAAATATGGTTCATACCAAGGAACCAAGGGGAAAGCAGGAGACTTCCCACAACAAAAAAAAGGACCCTGACAATCTAAAAGTCAAAGGAACTTCTTTCAAGAAAAAGAAGCCAAAGTCTCAAATGCCTTGCTTCAAGTGTGGCAACAAGGGCCACTTTAAGAATGAGTGCAAAGCAAAAGCCAAGCAATCGGAGCAAGGAGAGCCTAGTAAGGTAACTATGATCACTGATGTTGTTTCTATGATTGTGCAGGTTGATGCGGTAGGAACTGATGCAGACTGGTGGGTAGACACTGGAGCCACCTGCCACGTTTGCTCCAGCAAAGAGTGGTTCACCACCTACACCCCTACTTCTGATGTAGTTATGGTGGCGAACCAGACACAAGCTGAAGTGCTCGGGATCGGGACGGTGGTGTTCAAGCTGACTTCGGGGGAGTCTTTGACGCTTCAAGGCATGAAGCACGTACCTGCTATCGCCAAGAACCTGATCTCAGGAGGCCTACTCTGCAACGCAGGTCTCAGGATGGACATCAATGCTGGCCAGATGGTGATGTCTATCAGGAGAACATATTTTGGAAAAGCTTTTTATACCGAAGGAATATTTAAAATTCAGTTTGGAAATCAGTCCAATGTAATTAATGTAATTAATAAAGTCACTCCTTCTGCTTATACTCTTGAGTTGTGGCATAATAGGCTAGGACATGTTCATTGTAAACGAATAAACAGAATGTCTAGTCTAGGACTTATCTTCAAATGTGGGGGTAAGGTAGAGAAATGTGAAGTTTGTGCTCAAACTAAGATCACAAGGAAACCCTTTCCTCGGATTAATCGAAGTACAGATCTTCTGGAGTTAATACACTCTGATATCTGTGACTTCAAACAGTTCTCCACAAAGGTCGGGATGAAGTATTTCATAACCTTCATCGATGACTTCTCAAAGTATGCGTTCGTTTACTTGCTTAAAGCTAAAGACGAAGCATTCAAGAAGTTCAAGGAGTTCAGAGCCGAAGCTGAGCGGCAGACTGGACAACAACTCAAAAGAATAAGAAGTGATCGAGGTGGGGAGTACAGGTCTCATGAATTTGCATCGTTCTGCAAAGAACATGGAATTGTCAATGAGACTACGGCTCCGTACTCTCCTCAATCAAACGGAGTAGCAGAGAGGAAGAACAGAACGTTAACAGAAATAATTAACTCAATGTTGTTGACTGCTGGCCTTCCTAAGTGCTACTGGGGTGAAGCTGCATTGACGGTCACTTTTATTCTAAATAGAGTGCCCCATGCAACTTCAGACGTTACTCCTTATAAACTCTGGTTCAAGGTCAGACCTAACTTGAATGTCATTCGAGTGTGGGGGTGTCTGGCATATGTCAAGCTTCCAGATCTGAAGATTCAGAAGCTTGGGACAAGGACTACTAAGACGATCATCTTGGGGTATGCCGAGAAGAGTGATGCTCGAAGATTTCTTGATATTGAGTCAAATCATATTATTGAATCTCGTGATACAGAATATTTTGAAGACAAATTTGCAAGGCACAAGAATATTGTACATACGGATGTACCGGAGAACAATGAGGGTACGCAGCAAACTAAAGTCTTCAATGAAGATGTGGTCCAAGAAGATATTGTTGAAACAATGATTGAACCAGAACAAGCTGAGCCGTCAGCTAAGCGTGTGAGGAGGCCGAAGGACTTTGGAAGTGACTTTGTCACCTATCATGTGGAAGCAGATCTGCTTACCTATGATGAGGCGATGAAGACCAGAGATGCAGTTTTCTGGAAGGAGGCGATTGACAATGAAATTGATTCTATCACCTCAAATAACACTTGGGTGTTGGTTGATCTTCCTGAAGGAGCAAAATCCATCGGATGCAAATGGATCTTCAAGAAGAAGATGAAAGCAGACGAAACTATTGATAAGTTCAAGGCTAGGCTAGTAGCCAAGGGGTTTTCTCAGAAGCAGGGAATCGACTACTTTAACACGTATGCTCCAGTAGCCCGGATGACTACCATCAGAATGTTGATTGCTCTCGCAGCGATACATAAGATGGTGATACATCAGATGGATGTGAAAACGGCTTTCCTAAATGGCGAGCTGACCGAAGAGATTTATATGCAACAACCAGAGGGAGTCGTCAAGGGTCTTGAAGACAAAGTCTGTAAGTTGGTGAAATCTTTGTACGGTCTTAAACAGGCTTTCAAGATGTGGCATGAGAAATTTGACAAGATTATAAGGTCAAATGGCTACATGGTCAGCAAGACGGACAAGTGTCTTTACACGAATTTTGCTGATGGAAGAGGTGTGATCGTTTGTCTGTATGTGGACGACATGCTTATCCTAGGTACGGATATGAGCTGTGTCACGGAGACAAAGAGGTTCATCTCGAGCAAGTTCAGTATGAAGGACTTGGGGAAAGCTGATGTGATCTTAGGGATCAAGATCATCCGGACAGACACTGGACTAGCGCTGTCACTGTCTCATTATATTGAGAAAATGATCACTCGTTATGGGTATCGGGATCTTCCAGGGATCGATACGCCATACAGGTGTGATATGAAGCTGAAGCCTAATTCAGGGGAAAGCGTCAGACAGCTGGAGTATGCAAGCGTAATCGGGAGTTTGATGTATGTTACTACTGCCACAAGGCCTGACATAGCTTTCGTCGTGGGAATGCTGAGTCGTTTTACGAGCAACCCTGGTGTTGAACACTGGAAGGCTGTGAAACGGGTTATGAGATATCTCAAGAAGACTCAGACATATGCACTGTACTACAGCGGAGATCCGTAGGTAGTGGAAGGCTTCAGTGACGTCAGCTGGTGCTCAGATTTGGAGAGCAAGAGGTCCACAGGTGGATATATTTTCACAATGGGTGGAGCTGCTATATCATGGAAGTCGAAGAAGCTGACAATGCTCTCACGGTCATCCATGGAATATGAGTTCTTTGCACTTGACACCGCAGCCGAGGAAGCAGAATGGCTTCAGGAGCTCATATATGATCTTCCAGTGGTTGGGGCGCAAATACCGGCAATACCGATATACTGCGACAACCAAGCGACTGCGGTGGTGGCATCAAATGACCTCTTCAACGGAAAGAAGAGGACTGTGCGGTTAAAGCACAGGGCAGTACACGATCTTATTAAGAGAGGTGTAATTGCAGTGATTGATGTTCGGAGTCAGGAAAACCTGGCGGATCCATTCACCAAGGGCCTTAAGCGCCAGCTGGTCGATGACTCAGCATGTAAAATAGGCTTGAAGGTATTTTGATATTAGTTATTGTATTCCTACCATAAAGTTTTATGCTATTAGTTCAAGGATTTATCTACTAGGCATCTAGCTTTTGGTTCAAGGGAGGACCATTAACTGAAAGAATATCAGGAAGGGTGGGTACATGTTCTATTGGGCATGGAGAGGTTACGGACCTATAACCACTGTTGTCTACTGTTGTTTTCTGTAAAAAACGGTTCCTGTGGGAAGGTTGGCTTAATTGCCTTAATGAGTTCTCAGGCAGAGTGAATGCCTGGTGTGCTTTACATGAAGCACAGTAGAGCAGCACTACAAGGAGTGAAACTCCATGCTACAGTGGGGTGACTCCACAATGAGGTTCCTATATGTGGGGTGCTACCCAGGAATAGGATAAAGCCTCGGCTTTGCAGGCCAAGTCACAGCGGCGTAGCACCGCAAATAGGCAGTTAGCCTAATGCTGTATGTTAAAAATAAAGAGGGGTATAGTCAGCACTACAAAGAGAAGGAGTTCCTCATGTTACAGTGGCACGACACCACGATGATGTACCCGGTTAGTGATAAAGCCTCGGCCTTGCAAGCCATGTCGTTGCGGCGTAATACCGCAAGGGAGCCTAAGGCTTCATGCTGGGTAGTTTGGCACTACAAAGAGGCGGTTGCCTCATGCTACAGTAGTATGACACTACGATGAGGTTCCCGGTACGGGGTAAGGCCTCGGCTTTAAGCCATGTCATAGCGGCGTAGCACCGCAAGGGAAGCGCAAAGCGCTTCATGCCATGTCTCTTTATAATGAACTCACCTATAGTGTATGGACAAAGAGATATCGGGCCGTCTCTTGAGGGTAAACTTGTAGACGCCCAAAATTATACACTGAAACCAGGCTGGCACAGAGCCTTTAATGTGTAGCCAGAATCACATGTAACTACATTATGTGAGTGAAAAAAAATTCAGCTATGATGCAGAATTCAAGGCTTAGTCCATTCTTGTATTATAGTCTGTTGTTTGAACCATGCAGGAAGATTCAAGTCGTCAGCGACATCTCTCCTAATACATGATGGACAGTTACTATCGGGAACACTTATGCTCATATATAGAGATATGTGGGGGATTGTTGGACTTTGGTCTTTTTCAAAGAGAATTTTAGTCCCACATCGGCTAGACCAAAGGACTTGTATCTCTATATTTAGCTTTGCTAGTTTAGAGATGCACATATGGTGTGGAGGTGCACATGGGTGTGCCATGTGGGGTTATTTTTCTAATAGAAAAAAGGCTAAATCAACAATTGAAAGCATTCATGCTTTTTGCTCTTGGAAAATTTATTTCCATGGGAGCTAAGCCCCGTAGGGGCTTAGCGACTCGGACTCGGACTTGGACTAGGACTCGGACTCGGACTCGGACAAGGACTCGGACTCGGGATCGGGCTCGGGCTCGGACTCGGGCTCATGAGGCGTAATGTGGCATTTTGTTGGCACACTTTGCACTTAGCACGTCAGCATCGTCGCTAGACGCATAGTGCGCTTAAGTTGCGCTCGTTGCGCGAGCCACTTGTGCGACCAGGTTACGCGAGCCCAGTTACGCTGGCCCAGTTACGCAGTCCAGTACGCTGCCCAGTACGCGCAGTGTGCGCGGCGTGTGCAGCATGCGTAGAGTGCGCAGTGTGCGCAGCGTACGCAGTGTGCGTAGAGTGCGTAGTGTGCGCAGGTTGCGTAAAATGGTTGTGTGTGTAAAGTATAAATCACGCTGGTTACGCGAGTAGCGCAACTTGCGGCAGAACGTGTCTTTGCATGTTCTGAGTGGTTGCTCCATGTTCGGGGTAGTTATTACCACGTCCCTAACATTGTGCTAACCGGGCAGTTGTTGCAGAGGCCTATATAAGGTCTCCTCCTTCTCTCTCACAGTTAGGAACTAATACACAAGTAGTAGACAGAAAGTTTACAAGTATTTAGAAGCTGTGAGAGAAGAGAGGTATTGTACCAGCATTGAGTTTTGCACGGGAGTTCGTGTTCATCCGAGAAGTCAGAAAAGCAAGAGTGTTCCAAGTTCTCCGACGAACTTACTGGTTCCTGGAAGCTATTCGTGTGGGACGAATAAAGCTTTGAGCAACGGTGACCATTCACCCCAGCAGGAATTTTTCCATCTTTCGCCCGTCTCCTTCTTCATTTTTCAGAATTCTATTAGTGCACCTTCGGTGAAGTGTATGCGTTGGTAGAAATCTGTGCACCTTCTGTGAAGTGTTGCAATCGTTTATCGGAATTCTATTAGCGCACCTTCGGTGAAGCGTATGCGTTGGTAGAAATCTGTGCACCTTCTGTGAAGTGTTGCATTAGTGGAATTTCTGTTACGTACCTTCTATGAAGTGTTACGTAATAACGATTGTTTTTACAATTGTTACGAATTCTCAGTTTTCCATCAAAAAATTGTGCTCCGGCATTAACAGAAAGATACTGCCTTCACAATTTCATCATACCATGCCTTTGAGTCTAGGATCGGAGTATCGGATTTTTTGGTATTGGAAAACAAATAATTATTAATAAATTATTAACATCTTAGAAAATATATGTTATACAATTAGGCATAATTTTAAGTATTTTCATTGTTGTTTCTTAGTAGTTTTAAAATTGAATGAAATAGTAGTTACCAATGCCGATTGGTTTACATGCGATAGATAAGTTTTCTTCTTTTACACCCTTATTGATTGGTCTTTTTCGTTCAATGTTTTTTGCCGAATTGACCGAAAAAGAGACCCACAATGTCGGTATTGTCAGTATCGGGTATCGGTCAGTATCGGATCGGGACATGACAAACCGTATCGATATCAGTCGTATCAAATCGGTATCAACCGATACTGCAAACTATGGAAATTACATTCATATGAAACACTGTCAGTTACGGATATCTTAACATATCACTATATTTACTGGTTTAAGATGCTGCAGTTTTTTGGAGGAAATATGTAACTATCCAACCAAGACTCATCCAGACTGCACTCAAATACCTTACAAAAGTTTGGATATTACAACCAAGAAACAATTCAACAGATGTCCTGATTATTACATACCAAAAATTTATATCAAAATACTAACTCCAACTACTAGGAACTATAAGCTGCTTCATTTAGTAGTAAATTTCAAAAACCTGTTTTCTCCGAAAAGAGAACATAAAACATAAACTCAATGGCAATAAAAACAGTGTTTTCGTATAGACAAAAATGCATTAGATGGATCATCTTTTGTAAAACTTTGGGTTTCATATCGTTTAATTATTTTTCTAGTAATAGATGACCTATTGAAAAACATTTATTTTTGAAACATCGACAATATTTTACTTTTATTGTTATAAATTTCAATTTTTTAGTATGTTCTATTGATGGGACTTTGAAACTTTTACAGTAACATATATCATTTTACCTTTACCTTCATCTAGTTTTTGCATGTTAAGATAGAAAGTACTGTAGGATGTAAACCAACCTCACAAAAATAAGTGTTTAATAGAGACATAATTATAACCAAGTTATTAAAATTTAGAAAAATATTTTTTTTTACGTTCAGATATAATTTTAAATATTTCTGTGTTGTTTCTTAGTAGTTTTGAAAACGAATGAAACCATAGTAACATTTCCTGATTAGGCGATAAATAAGTTTTCTTCATTCACATACTTTTACAACCTTAGATTGGTCTTTTTTGTTTAATTTTATCTACAAGAGACCTCAAATGTCGGTATTGGTCGGTATCGGTAGCGGTCAGTAGCGGATTGGGACATGTCAAATTGTATCGACGTCGGACGTATCGTATCGATATCGGCTGATACTGCAAACTATGGAGTAAGTAAGATGTCTAATTGTCGTAGATTTTCCAGAAATGACATGGCCAATAACCACTATGTTTATGTGAACCTTCTCTTTACCCATGATTGAATAGGAGCACACTTAACTTCAAGATGGAAGTACATTTTCTATCAAAGCATGAATATATCATACATACACAAGAGGATGTATCTAGGAAACTATTCCATACAAACACGCATGAATAATCAGAACAAAATTAAATTAGATTTAACCATGTAAAGCATGAAAATACAATAGTGAGGCCCCCTGAAACAACTTCATGTGAATATAAGAGTGGTGCCACTTCTCACAAGAGTTTAGAGGTCTACTCTTTAGATCATTCACGAAACTAGGAGATTAGCACATGCCCATAAAAGTGCTAAAGCGATGTTTGAAATTGTTGTAATCAAATATTGTAATTTGTACGATATATGATTTTATTGTAAAGAGTAACTGGTTAAATCCTAAGGCTACCAATAACTTTAATAAAACTTTGATATATTTGTACTAATTAAATGTTTAAGTTATCGACACTTTCTTGTAATCATTAATATATTATTTTGTGTTGTGTTTGACATACTAAGTGATTATACAATCAAAGTGGGGGGGTTGAAAATAAAAGTTTGATTGTACAATCAAAGTGGAGAATTGTTGAGGATTTAAATTTGATTGTACAATGACAAACTTCTTGTTATTGCCGGGAACGCCGGGGCAAGCTATTCGATGGAAAATACAGAAACTGAAACAGTTGTAAAGACAACGTTTCAAATGCAATTCCTTAAAGAAGGTTTTGCAACAGAGATCCAGAAGGATTCTGCAAATTACGAGATCTAAAAAGATATCGTAATACACGAATAATCTAAAGAGATTTTCATGATCGTAGCAAACTGGCAGTAGTGGCTTCTAAAAAAAAAGATACTGACAGAACTGCTAAAGGCAACAGAAGGATGACAGACGAGAAATGGAAATGCTGGGGTGAATTATCACCGTTGCTCAAAGCTTTATTCGCCCTCTGCGAACAGCTCCCAGGAACCAGCAAGTTTGACGGAAAACCTTGGAACACTCCTGCTCTTCTGACTCCTCGGAAGACGGCGAACTCCTCTGGCAATGGCTCTACTCTTCTCTCTCTGTTTGAAGTAACAGAACCCACGCGTACTAAAAAGTACTAGTGTTTGTGTTAAAGAACATGCTCACTACTCTGTTGTGTTAAAGAACACTTAGAGTTTTTTTCCCTGGAATTCTGATTACTACTACACTCAGAGAGAGGAGAGAACCTGCATATATAGCCCACGGGGCGGTTGCCAAGCAGTTGCCTGAACTTCAGGGTAGTGGCAGAACCACTCCTGAACGTGCCGCAACTGCTGCAACCGTTCCCGCTCTAATATGCAGCCAGCCATACACACACAGCCCCTTTTACGTACCCTACGCACACTACGCACCCTACGCACACTGCGTACGCTGCGCACTCTACGCACGCTGCGTACGCTGCGCACACTGCACGTACTCGGCGTACTGGACTGCGTACTGGGCTGCGTAACTGGGCCAGCGTAACTGGGCTCGCGTAACGGGCCGCGCAACGTGGTCGCGCAAGTGGCTCGCGCAACGAGCGTAACTTAAGCGCACTATGTGCCTAGCGACGATGCTGACGTGCTAAGTGCAAAGTGCGCCAACAAAATGCCACATTACGCCTCATGAGCCCTTGAGCCCGAGTCCGAGCCCGAGTCCGAGTCCGAGTCCGAGTCGCTAAGCTCCTACGGAGCTTAGCTCCATGGAAATAAATTTCCAAGAGCAAAAAGCTTACAGCTTCTTAATTGTTGATTAAGCCTTTATACCATCAATAATTAATCTCACATGGCACATACCCATGTGCACTACATGTGCATCTCCATAAAGAGAAAAGACTCATATATGTGGAGATACACATTCCTTTCTAGCCGATGTGGGACTAAAAACCAAAACAAAAGGCTACAAACCCAACAATCCCCCACATATCTCTATATATATGAGTACGAGTGTTCCCCACAGTAACTGTCCATTATGCTTTTAGGATAGATGCCACTTAAGACTTGAATCTTCCCACGTGAGTCAAAAATCAAACTATAATACAAGAATGGACTAAGCCTTGAATTCTGCATCATAGCTGAAATTCTTTCCACTCACATAATGTAGTTACATGTGCTTCTGGCTACACATTAAAGGCCCTGTGCCAGCCTGGTTTCAGTGTATAATTTTGGGTGTCTACAAGTTTACCCTCAAGAGACGGCCTGATATCTCTGTCATACACTATAGGTGAGTTCATTATAAAGAGACATGGCATGAAACGCTTTGTGCTTCCCTTGCGGCGCTACGCCTCTATGACATGGCTTAAAGTCGAGGCCTTACCCCGTACCGGGAACCTCATGGTAGTGTCATACTACAGTAGCATGAGGCAACCGCCTCTTTGTAGTGCCAAACTACCCAGCATGAAGCCTTAGGCTCCCTTGCGGTGTTACGCCGCAACGACATAGCTTGCAAGGCCGAGGCTTTATCCCTAACCGGGTACCTCATGGTGGTGTCGTGCCACTGTAACATAAGGAACTCCTCCTCTTTGTAGTACTGACTACACCCCTCTTTATATTTAATATACAGCATTAGGCTAACTGCCTATTTGCGGTGCTACGCCGCTGTGACTTGGCCTGCAAAGCCGAGGCTTTATCCTATTCCTGGGCAGCACCCCACATATAGGAACCTCATTGTGGAGTCACCCCACTGTAGCATGGAGTTTCACTCCTTGTAGTGCTGCTCTACCGTGCTTCCTGTAAAGCACTCCAGGCATTCACTCTGCCTGAGAACTCATTAAGGCAATTAAGCCAACCTTCCCACAGGAACCGTTTTTCGCAGAAAACAATAGTAGACAATAGTGGTTATAGGTCCGTAACCTCTCCATGCCCAATAGAACATGTACCCACCGTTCCTGATATTCTTCCGATTAGTGGTCCTCCCTTGAACCAAAAGCTAGATGCCTAGTAAATAAATCTTTGAACTATTAGCATAAAACTTTATGGTAGGAATACAATAATCCAATATCAGAATGCCTTCAAGCCCATTTTACAAGCTGTGTCATTGACCAGCTGGCGCTTGAGGCCCTTGGTGAACGGATTCGCCAGGTTCTCCTGACTTCGAACATCAATCACTGCAATAACACCTCTCTTGATAAGATCGTGTACTACCCTGTGCTTCAACCGCATAGTCCTCTTCTTCCCGTTGAAGAGGTCATTTGATGCCACCGCCGCAGTCGCCTGGTTGTCACAGTATATCGGTATCGCCGGTATTTGTGCCCCAACCAATGGAAGATCATACATGAGCTCCCGAAGCCATTCTGCTTCCTCGGCTGCGGTATCTAGTGCAAAGAACTCAGATTCCATGGATGACCGCGAGAGCATAGTCTGCTTCTTCGACTTCCATGATATAGCAGCTTTACCCATTGTGAAAATGTATCCACATGTGGACCTCTCGCTCTCCACCTCTGAGCACCAACTGGCATCACTGAAGCCTTCCACTACCTGCGGATCTCCGCTGTAGTACAGTACATATGTCTGAGTCTTCTTGAGATATCTCATAACCCGTTTCACAGCTTTCCAGTGTTCAGCACCTGGGTTGCTAGTGAAACGACTCAGCATTCCTACGACGAAAGCTATGTCAGGCCTTGTGGCAGTAGTAGCATACATCAAACTTCCCATTACGCTTGCATACTCCAGCTGTCTGACGCTTTTCCCTGAATTAGGCTTCAGCTTCAGATCACACCTGTACGGCGTATCGATCCCTGAAAGATCCCGATACCCATAACGAGTGATCATTTTCTCAATATAATGAGACTGTGACAGCGCTAGTCCAGTGTCTGTCCGGATGATCTTGATCCCTAAGATCACATCAGCTTCCCCCAAGTCCTTCATACTGAACTTGCTTGAGATGAATTTCTTTGTCTCCGTGACACATCTAATATTTGTACCCAGGATAAGCATGTCATCCACGTACAGACAAACGATAACACCTCTTCCATCAGCGAACTTTGTGTAAACACACTTGTCCGTATCGCTGACCATGTAGCCATTTGACCTTATAACTTTGTCAAATTTCTCATGCCATATCTTGGGAGCCTGTTTAAGATCGTACAAAGATTTCACCAACTTGCAGACTTTGTCTTCAAGACCCCTGATGACAAATCCCTCTGGCTGTTGCATGTAAATCTCTTTGGTCAGCTCGCCATTTAGGAAAGCCGTATTCACATCCATCTGATGTATCACCATCTTATGTATTGCTGCGAGAGCAATCAACATTCTGATGGTGGTCATCCGGGCTACTGGAGCATACGTGTCAAAATAGCCAATCACCTGCTTCTGAGAAAATCCCTTGGCTACCAACCTAGTCTTGAACTTGTCAATAGTTCCGTCTGCTTTCATCTTCTTCTTGAAGATCCATTTGCATCCGATGGGTTTCGCTCCTTCAGGAAGATCAACCAATACCCAAGTGTTATTTAAGGTGATGGAATCAATTTCATTGTCAATCGCCTCCTTCCAGAAAATTGCGTCTCTGGTCTTCATCGCCTCATCATAGGTAAGCGGATCTGCTTCCACATGATAGGTAACAAAGTCACTTCCGAAGTCCTTCGGCCTCCTCACACGCTTAGCTGACGGCTCAGCTTGTTCTGGTTCAACCGTTGTTTCAACAACAACATCTTCTTGGACCACATCTTCATTGAAGACTTCAGTTTCTTGTGCACCCTCATTATTCTCCGGAACATCCGGAAGAACAATATTCTTGTGCCTTGCAAACTTGTCTTCAAAATATTCTGCATCGCAAGATTCAATGATATGATTTGTCAAGAAATCTCCGAGCATCACTCTTCTCGGCATACCCCAAGAAGATCGTCTTTGTAGTCCTTGTCCCAAGCTTCTGAATCTTTAGATCTGGAAGCTTGACATACGCCAGACACCCCCACACTCGAATGACATTCAAGTTAGGTCTGACCTTGAACCAGAGTTCATAAGGAGTTTAGAATAAAAGTGGCCGTCAATGTAGCTTCTCCCCAGTAGCACTTAGGAAGGCCAGCAGTCAACAACATTGAATTTATCATTTCTGTCAACGTCCTGTTCTTCCTCTCAGCTACTCCGTTTGATTGAGGAGAGTACGGAGCCGTAGTCTCATTGACAATTCCATGTTCCTTACAGAACGATGCGAATTCATGAGACCTGTACTCCCCACCTCGATCACTTCTTATCCTTTTGAGTTGTTGTCCAGTCTGCCGCTCAGCTTCGGCTCTGAACTCC
Source organism: Iris pallida (assembly GCA_029216955.1). Classification (NCBI taxonomy): domain Eukaryota; kingdom Viridiplantae; phylum Streptophyta; class Magnoliopsida; order Asparagales; family Iridaceae; genus Iris; species Iris pallida. The sequence continues at coordinate 38,678,218 of JANAVB010033017.1, forward strand.
TTGAACTTCTCGAATGCTTCGTCTTTAGCCTTCAGCAAGTAGACGAACGCATACTTTGAGAAGTCATCGATAAAGGTTATGAAATACTTCATCCCGGCCTTTGTAGAGAACTGTTTGAAGTCACAGATATCGGAGTGAACCAACTCCAGAAGATCTGTACTTCGATTAACTCGAGGAAAGGGTTTCCTTGTGATCTTCGTTTGAGCACAAACTTCACATTTCTCTACCTTACCCCCACATTTGGAGATAAGTCCTAGACTAGACATTCTGTTTATTCGTTTACAATGAACATGTCCTAGCCTATTATGCCACAACTCAAGAGTATAAGCAGAATGAGTGACTTCATTAATTACATTACTTACATTGGACTGATTTACAAGCTGAATCTTGAACATTCCTTCGGTATAAAAAGCTTTTCCGAAATATGTTCCCTTGATAGACATCACCATCTGTCCAGTATTGATGTCCATCCAGAGGCCTGGATTGCAGAGTAGGCCTCCCGAGACCAGGTTCTTGGCGATAGCAGGTACGTGCTTTACGCCTTGAAGCGTCAGAGACTTCCCCGAAGTCAGCTTCAACACCACCGTCCCGATCCCGAGCACTTCAGATTGTGCTTAGTTCGCCATCATAACCACTTCAGAAGTAGGTGTATAGGTGGTGAACCACTCCTTACTGGAGCAGACATGGCAGGAGGCTCCAGTGTCTACCCACCAGTCAGAGTCAGTCCTTACTGCATCCACCTGTGCAATCATAGCAACTACGTCAGTGATCATAGATACCTTACTAGGCTCTCCTTGCTCTGATTGCTTGGTCTTTGCTTTACACTCATTCTTAAAGTGGCCCTTCTTGTCACACTTGAAGCAAGGCATTTCTGACTTTAGCTTCTTTTTCTTGATAGAAGTTCTCTTGACTTTTAGATTGTCAGGGTTCTTCTTTTTGCTGTGGAAAGCCGTCTGCTTTCCCTTTGGTTCCTTGGTCTGAACCAGATTGACGTTAGCCAATTGCTTGGACAGTGTGTCCACTTTCAGTTGAGCCCGCATCTGGTCCTCAACATAGATTTCCTGTAGGAGATCTTCAAGGGTGATCTCCAACTTCTTCCTATGCATGTTTGCATAGAACTTGCTCCACCCAGCGGGAAGCTTTGAGACAATCCCTCCAACAACAAACTTGTCGGGGAGGGGCATCGTCTCGTCTTCCAGCTTCTGTCGCAGTTTCAGGAACTCCTTTACCTGCGGCAGCATAGACTTTTCGTCCTCAAAGAACCACTTGTGATATTTTTCAACCACAAATATTTTACTGCGGTTCTTGTCTTCTTCGTAGAGTTTTTCTAGAGACTCCCATATGTCTCTAGCGATATTCTTCTTAGAATAGGATTCTGCTAGGGAATCCTCCATAGCATTCAGGATAAGCAACCTGCAAATGCTATTCTCCCTTCTCCACTTGGCCTGAAGTTTAGTAGCCGCAGAGATTGCGGCAGCAGACCCAGTATCTGGAACGGTAGGTTCCTCTTCAAGAAGCACGTGATCCACGTCTCTGAGTTGAAGAGTGAGATAAACCTTCCTCTTCCAGACTTGATAATGCTCTCCATCAAACTTCTCTAACTTACAGAAGTCAGTGTTTAGAAGTGAAGCATTAATGTTTTCCATCGTAGCAATAAAGCTTTGAGATTGTTATTGTCGGGAACGCCGGGGCAAGCTATTCGATGGAAAATACAGAAACTGAAACAGTTGTAAAGACAACGTTTCAAATGCAATTCCTTAAAGAAGGTTTTGCAACAGAGATCCAGAAGGATTCTGCAAATTACGAGATCTAAAAAGATATCGTAATACACGAATAATCTAAAGAGATTTTCGTGATCGTAGCAAACTGGCAGTAGTGGCTTCTAAAAAAAAAGATACTGACAGAACTGCTAAAGGCAACAGAAGGATGACAGGCGAGAAATGGAAATGCTGGGGTGAATTATCACCGTTGCTCAAAGCTTTATTCGCCCTCTGCGAACAGCTTCCAGGAACCAGCAAGGTTGACGGAAAACCTTGGAACACTCCTGCTCTTCTGACTCCTCGGAAGACGGCGAACTCCTCTGGCAATGGCTCTACTCTTCTCTCTCTGTTTGAAGTAACAGAACCCACGCGTACTAAAAAGTACTAGTGTTTGTGTTAAAGAACATGCTCACTACTCTGTTGTGTTAAAGAACACTTAGAGTTTTTCTCCCTGGAATTCTGATTACTACTACACTCAGAGTGCGCCTAGCGACGATGCTGACGTGCTAAGTGCAAAGTGCGCCAACATTACGCCTCATGAGCCCTTGAGCCCGAGTCCGAGTCCGAGTCCGAGTCGCTCCGAGTCCGAGTCGCTAAGCTCCTACGGAGCTTAGCTCCATGGAAATAAATTTCCAAGAGCAAAAAGCTTACAGCTTCTTAATTGTTGATTAAGCCTTTATACCATCAATAATTAATCCCACATGGCTCACACCCATGTGCACTACATGTGCATCTCCATAAAGAGAAAAGACTCATATATGTGGAGATACACATTCCTTTCTAGTCGATGTGGGACTAAAAACCAAAACAAAAGGCTACAAACCCAACACTTCTTATTTCAGGTTCATTGGATTTTAACAAATCTTCATATTCATTGGCCTGAACGAATTTTCATATTCGTTGGATTTTGATTGTGAGTGTTCATTCAGATTCGTTCCGACTGTTGGAAAAGGTATACATATTCATGAAAAGACATGAGAATTTCGATAAATACTCAAGTATACCCAAGTCTCAAGCATCACCAAACATCATCACAAGCATAACACAATTATTACTACTCAACAGTTTCAAAGAAGGTATTCAGATTTGTTGTCTGTATCATTTGTTCAAGACTTTGTTGTATCCTGGAGAAAGTATACGTCTGAATCCGACAAAAAACTCTTTCCAAATGGAAGGAGAGGAGAGGAGAGGAGAGGGGGGACGAATAACTTTCCAAAAAAATGTCCGACACATAGATACGCTTCAAAGTCATTTTCATTTTATCTTTTATTATTTTCCATAACATGTAGTAAAGCCAAAGATTAGACAAACTGAATCTGAATGTGAATTTGATGTGCATAGAATATGGCAGCGAAGGCTTTGGCTAGAATTTTGAACTTTTTTTTGTACCTCAGCTAGAATTTTGAACTTCAACCAGTACTTTTTTTCCCTAACAAAGTGTTAATAGTACGGAATAATGTAGTACTTGGTAGGGAACTGTCTTCATCTCCTAGATTCTGTATATCACAGTTTTCGTACTATTGCAGAAATCTAAAATAATAATTTCAATTTGTCCAATGTGTCTAACAGACTTTAAAAAAAAAGTTTGCCTAAAGTTTGACAAATATTAAAAACACTACAAAATTACTAGAAGACAACACAATTTTTTGACAATTTTAGGGCTATCAAAATTTTGACATTCGTAATTCTATTTAGGACTGTCAAAATTTTAACGGTTCATATAAATTAAAACTGTCAAAATTTTGACAATCCTAAAATAACAATGATTGTAAAAAAAATGTAGTTTACCCCTACTAATTTTTGTAATAAACGTGCATGTAAGTTATTTTAGTTGGTCCCTACATTCTAGGTAGACAAGACTCTTTATTTTTTCTTTTCTAATTTATTTTTTGAGGTGTCATTTTTTCCGAACCGATGAACAACGCCAAAAAAGAAACTCAGACTATGTCCATTCCCACGAGATCTATCCAACGGACTACAACCCCACAGACAAGACGTGTGGCCAGAACCACAGAATAATTTTCATGTCGATCATTGCATATATGCCATTTTTAAAATTTAATTTTATACTTGTTTAGTGATCTCTATAGGATGAATCTTGATATAGAGGTAGAAAATGGTTCGGAAAAAGAGGTGATTAGTCCCACTAATAACAAAAGGGAGCTTCTTAATCACTCGAGAAGAATCCAATTTTCGAACTCAAGTTACTTTTATCTTTGGAATAAGGATCGAAGGTCGCACCGCATCCGTTCGTTCATCGAGAGGTTGAAATCAAAAGTACTAGTATTAGGACATGAAGTTTCTTGACCACAATATATATATATATATATATATATATATATATATATATTCAATCACCTCTACTTCAAATGGCTAAAGAGAGAGGCATCTCCGAGTGATCTTGGATTCGAGAAATAAGCATATTTAATTTTCTTGTGGGCAGAATTAATACGAGGGTAACCGGGTGCGGTATAGATGCGGATCTTTGGACTGAGATGTAACCTTCGGACCGGAATGTGGTATATATCCAGCCTCTCTAGCTTAAGTGAGAGCGATGCAGACATCAGGCCTAGCGTGGTTGTGGATTCGTGTCGCGGGAGAAGTAAAGTAGGCATCAATGTTGTAAAAACCGGACCGGACCAGCGGTTGGACCGGGTCCAACCGGTTTAAACCAAGAAATCGGTCCGGTTCGACTAAAACCGGGTCCTTTAAAGAACCGTCGGTTTTTTGTCAAAACCGGGTTCAACCGGTGAACCGGTCGAACCGGTTCACAATTGAACCGGCCAATTTTAGTTTTTTTTTATTGTAAAAAAATTCAAAATAAATTATTTTGTAAAATTTGGACCATTTGATTCTTTATTTGGTTTTAATCGACCTTATAGTTGTAAAATTAAACCGAATTAACATACTTATGACCAAACCAAGAAATAAATATGGATATTTTACCTATTTGAACCAAACTAAACCAAGTCTATTGAACTCCGGTTGAACTCCGGTCCGACCTATACCAAAAAATTTCGGTTCGATCATCGGTCCGATTTTTAAAACATTGGTAGGCATGCCCGGACTTTGTATAAGGCACATGAGGCGGTCGTCTCAGGCCCAAAATTTTAGAAGACGCCAATTTTTATATATATATATAAACTAGTTAATGTGTAAGTCCAATTCTAAACAAATGCCCATCATGTTGGCCCATTCCATGGTCATACCCGATTTTGATAATCAACATGCACTTAAGTCAATACACAAAATATACAAACTGCTGCTAATCATTTAAGGAGATATGAAATCAATATCAACGGGCGTTGTACTGCATCAGCAAAGCATAGACTTCATCAAATCTGAAGTTGACTCATTTTATATTTTATTCTGTATTTTTACATTTTATTGAGTCTAGGATTTATTTTGTAAAATCAACTTGGTAATACTGGCTTAGGTTTATCTCAGTCCACATTTCCAAAAAGCCTACCCATTTCTCATTTATACATCATTTTACAAAATATTCCAAAATCCTTTCTTACAAACTGTTTTGATAAAATATTTCGAAAAATCCATGACAGAACTCAAAACCGAGTTCGGTCCGAGTTCGGTCCGAACTCTGCCCGAGTTCGGTCGTTTTGAATTCAAATGTTAGTTGCCTCCAAATCTGCGAGCAACGTATCTATGCGAAATATTTGCATCAGAACTCTGCCCGAATTCTGTCCGAGTTCGGTCTCAGAAAATACCTATAAATAGAAGAGAAATTTTCATTTCAAATCACTCATTCATTCTTCATCTTCTCTTCTCTACTCTTCAAGTGTTTTCAAAACGTTCTAAAGCTTTCAAATTATACCTATACATCTCTTAGCCAAAAGCCAGTAATATCTGTGTTGATTTAGAGTTTTTGGTGTCCAAGAGTTGTAAAGAGGTCGTTCCAAGTTCAGCAACTATTCTTGTTGTGGAGCCAGTCGTGCGCTCGTCACCAAGCACGGTGTTGTAAGAGACTGCAAGCTCTCATTTAGCTTGTGCCATAGTGGATTAACATCGAGCAAGAGTACTCGAGACTGGATTAGTCCTCTCAGAGGGATACCAGTATACATCGCTGTGTCACTGAGTTTGATCTTTCTATCTCTTGCTGAATTTATTTACTGTCTCTTATTTTCTGCCATAGTTAATTTTTTAATTGGTGATTTTTTTCCGCTGCACACACACACTCTATTCACCCCCCCTCTAGAGGTGCTCAACGGTCCTACAATTGGTATCAGAGCAGGTTATATTCTTATATAACAAACCTCAGAGAGTATATATGGCAGCCGTGAAATCAATATTCAACGGTGAAGGGCAATCCACAAATAGACCCCCACTTTTTGATGGTACTAATTATACCTATTGGAAAACACGGATGACTTTCTTCTTAAAATCTCTTGACTTTGATCTTTGGTCTATAGTCATTGATGGTTATAAGAAGCCAGCACCCACAGTGGTTGAAGGCCAGCTTATAGACAAGCCTCATGACAAATACACTGAAGCTGAGAAAGCTAAGGCTAGTCTAGATGCTCGTGCCATCAATGCACTATTCTGTGCAATTGACAAAACGGAGTTCAACAGAGTTTCAACCTGTAAGACGTCTCACGAAATTTGAAAACTTCTTGAGGTAACTCATGAAGGTACTTCCCAAGTGAAGGAATCCAAAATTAGTAGACTGACACAGGAATATGAATCTTTCAAGATGAAACCCGATGAGTCAATTACACAGATGTTTACTCGTTTCCTTGATATAACTAATCCTCTGCAATCTCTGGGCAAGAATTAGAGTTCAGCGCTACTGACATTAGTGAATTCTTCCATGTTCCTGATGTTGGTGCTGCATTGGTGGACATTAACCATGTCCAATTTCTTGAGGATGTCACCCTTGCTTCTTTCAAGGAACTTATTTGTCATCCCAACCCAGTTCCTCGGAGAGTTTTTTCTAAGAATTTAAATCAAAACTTTTATGAACTCCATCGATTTATTTTCTCTGTTCTCCTCCCTAAAAAAGGATCTACAGACGAGATCACTTTCTTAGAACTCTCCGCCATGTATCACATTCATTTTGGAATACCTTTTTCTATTCCAAAGACCATGATGGACTGGATGCTGAACTGCAGAAATGCAGGACGCAACCTTGTGTATCCCATGTACTTAGCAGCCATCTTCCGCAGGTTTGATATTGACCTTCAAACCTGTGCCTACTCCTCCACTCCTATTGAGCTCACCAGATCCCGCAGATATCCTGCTCCACCTCTGCCACCTGGTGCTTAGCCTGCCGAGGCTCCTGCTCCTGATGCTGCTCCTGCTCCAGCTCCTGCTCCGGGATTTGATCCAGGCTTCTATCAGAGATTCGATGACTTTGTTGCTCTTTCAGCACAGCGTCATCAATCTTATGTTGACTCGGAGTTCCGTCACATTTATCAGGCCCAGGTATTTCGGAACGGACTAGCGGATCTCCACTACAGTCTATCTCATGATCCAGTCCGTCCCGTTACCATTCTGCCTCATCCAGACTTTCCTGGACCTCGATTTGGAGACGAGGCATCTTTTCAGTACTTCGATCCCACTGCAGCTTACTTTCCTCCAGAGGCCCCTGGCGGTGATGACGCTACTTTGTGACGAGGATTCAGCTGATGGTTATGGATAGGAGTTAGTTAGTTGATGATTTTATGCCATGATGTAGTTTTCTTTTTATGTCTAAACTTCATAGTTAGACATTTTAGCATTTCTGATTGTACTTTGGATTAGTAGTGGAACATGTTATTTCAGCACTTTCATTTCAGTACTAGTTCTCTGCTATGTTTATGGTACTTTATTATTTCACTTTGTCTGTTTTTTTTGGCTTCACACATTACGGGGGAGCCAAGTTCATTTTTATATTTGACAAGGGGAGAATAAGTACAAATACCAAAACAAGCAAATTCAAGCATTCAAACAAGCATTCAAACAAATTCTTTGCTCAGGTATTATTTGTTATTTTTTAAAGATATATTTTGGTATGGACTCAAGTTTGTCAATTATCAAAATGGGGGAGATTGTTGGCCCATTCCATGGTCACACCCGATTTCGATAATCAACATGCACTTAAGTCAATACACAAAATATACAAACTGCTGCTAATCATTTCAGGAGATATGAAATCAATATCAACGGGCGTTGTACTGCATCAGCAAAGCATAGACTTCATCAAATCTGAAGTTGACTCATTTTATATTTTATTCTGTATTTTTATATTTTAAATTATTGAGTCTAGGATTTATTTTGTAAAATCAACTTGGTAATATTGGCTTAGGGTTATCTCAGTCCACATTTCCAAAAAGCCTACCCATTTCTCATTTATACATCGTTTTACAAAATATTCCAAAAACCTTTCTTACAAACTGTTTTGATAAAATATTTCGAAAAATCCATGACAGAACTCAAAATTGAGTTCGGTCCGAGTTCGGTCCGAACTCTGCCCGAGTTCGGTCGTTTTGAATTCAAATGTTAGTTGCCTACAAATCTGCGAGCAACGTATCTATGCGAAATATTTGCATCAGAACTCTGCCCGAATTCTGTCCGAGTTCGGTCTCAGAAAACACCTATAAATAGAAGAGAAATTTTCATTTCAAATCACTCATTCATTCTTCATCTTCTCTTCTCTACTCTTCAAGTGTTTTCAAAACGTTCTAAAGCTTTCAAATTATACCTATACATCATTTAGCCAAAAGCCAGTAATATCTGTGTTGATTTAGAGTTTTTGGTGTCCAAGAGTTGTAAAGAGGTCGTTCCAAGTTCAGCAACTATTCTTGTTGTGGAGCCAGTCGTGCGCTCGTCACCAAGCACGGTGTTATGAAGCTGATCGTGCGCTTGTCACCAAGCACGGTGTTGTAAGAGACTGCAAGCTCTCATTTAGCTTGTGCCATAGTGGATTAACATCGAGCAAGAGTACTCGAGACTGGATTAGTCCTCTCAGAGGGATACCAGTATACATCGCTGTGTCACTGAGTTTGATCTTTCTATCTCTTGCTGAATTTATTTACTGTCTCTTATTTTCTGCCATAGTTAATTTTTTAATTGGTGATTTTTTTCCGCTGCACACACACTCTATTCACCCCCCCCCCCTCTAGAGGTGCTCAACGGTCCTACACATCACACTCATTCCAATCATTTTAGTCATCGTATAATCTTTTTTATAGGATATCTAAATGCAGGACCGACCCTGAGTTCATGGGGCCATAGACAAACTTTCAAAATGGGACCATGTATAATGTAAAAAAATAAATTAAAAACTGAAATAAAAGTAAATTTTAAAAAAATGTTACAACCAATAATTGAACCTAATACTTCTATTGTGCAAGTCTAACATAATAACCACTACATCAAAATTGTTTTGTATCAAAAGAGGACCATGGTACATACTAGTTCTATTTTAAATACAAAATTTTATATATATATATATATATATATATATATAAATTAATTTTTTGGGGCCCTCATACTCTTTGGACTCTGGGCGGTCGTCCTGGCTGCCTGGGCTAGGGTCGCCCTGTCTAAACGTCATATACTAGAATACCAAGAGACAAGTCAGTTAGTCACAATAAAAAAAAAATTGGTGTAGTCGTTGTGAAAATCATTTTCCCCTCCCTTCGCTCTAAGAGTCTGACATTCTCAATCTCCTCTACCATTCTGTTGTCTGTCTCATTCTCCTGTAACTTTTCGTTGTTCAATCTCCTTTGTGTGTGTGTTTCTTGGTCGTCTTGGAGGTAACTGAACAAGATAATAAGTTACAATTTTTTGTTTTTGTTTTTATTATTTATCATATGAACTACCCCAAACATTATTAACTTTTTATTTATTTATTTGCCTAGTATATTAATTTTATTTTTGGTTTGGAACACCTTCAGTTCATTAGAATTTTATTATGACATATACTATTTTGGATATTATATTATATTTATTATTTTATTTTCTAAATTTTGTGTTGATAATACTATTGTATCATCGTCTATGAAAAAAAATATATGCACATTAGGCTTTGAGGGCACAATTTTTAGAGTTCGTCTCAGGGTCTCAAAATCTAAAGTTCAGCACTAAAAGTAGGAAATTAATTGGCATAAGTAGTGCAGGTGAGGGCAAGGCGGACCTTCAAGAGTAGCTCGTCTATGCGGCTCTCCAAGAAGAACGCACCTATGGGTTGAGTTATATGCGATGTACGAAAATTAATCGTTTAGATCGGGTATATATAAATGTTGGAAAAGAATCGACGGAAATCTTTCTCCCAAACCAGAAAGCCATGTGAGAGAATCGAGCAAAAACACATAAATTAAAAATGCCAACACAAATCGCAGACACAGAGATTTTTACGTGAAAAATACTTGCGAAAAAATCCACGAGACGATCATAGTCCAACCCTGAAGAACCTCCACTAATAGAATAAAGAGAATACACCAACTAAAAGCTCCTCCTGATTCAAACGGATCACCAAAACTACTAGAACAGAAAATAGATTACACACAAAGAAAGAAGACAATGAAAAATTATCCAAAATTGATCTCCTCCTCTGAAACTGCTTCTAATCCTTCTTTCTCCTTCCCAAAGTTGCACAAGCACTCTTGCCTCCTTTTTATATCCTGTAATCCCGTAGCTAAACCTGGACCGTAGGATAACGGTGTATAAAATACCCCAAATTTTACTTCAGTCCGTCGACACCGGACTCGGACCGAACTCCTTGAGTCGATGTTTGCGAGTAAAAACAAACAGTAGCAAACAGAAGCAGGGCCGGCCCTAAGCAATTGGGGGCCCGAGGCAAAATTTTCTAAATGGGCCCCATACATAATGTAAAAAAAAAGTGTAAATAAAACAAAAATTTGTAGTAGTCAAGATTTGAACCAAGGACCTCTTAAATACAAGTTTAGCATTGTAACCACTACACCACAATGCTTTTTGTTTAAAAAAAAGGCACATGATACATACTAGTTCTATTATAGAAAGTTCCATGTTGGTGCCCCCTTCGTCAGGAGGCCCTGGGCCCTCGTCCGGCCTGCCCTGGGCCAAGGCCGCCCCTGAACAGAAGCTCCAGGACTGAGTTTGGACCGAACTTGGCCTGGGGAACCGAGTTCGGTACGAACTCGAATGTCCCCTGGGCAGCAACTCCTCTTCTGGCTCCCGAGCTTCTTCGACCTCTCGAATGGCTCTCGTCATCTCCCCGAGCTTCTCCGACACATGGATGGCGCTCATCGCACTTCGGGTGTTCTCTACATAGGTTGGAAACTCCACCCACTCCAACAATATCCTCACATAATTAAGAATTTTTTAAAAACTACCATCAACCGTATGTATATCCTTTTTAAAAAATCATAAAATTCTTCTAACTAGCTGAATATATATATCTAAAATCCTATAAATATATCTATAACAAATCTAAATTAATCAATATTTAAATCATATTTAAACTTATATGATATTATCTAAACATATATTCAAAGTTCTAAAAACATATCTATAACAAATTTAATTAAAATATATTTTAATTATTTTAATATAATTTAAAATGTATCTAATTTTCTTATAATAATAGATTTTTTTCTTTTTCACTAGTCGTTATTTGCATAGTACATGCTACTGTTCTTTCTTCTATTGTAATGATGTTCATCTTCCTATTGAGAACTTGTAATGATGCTCTGACAAACTAATCACAACCACAAAGATTGGAAAAAAGAAAAAGAAAAAACAGAGTGAGCAAAAGAAACATGATATGGTTTGACAATCATTTTCCAGTTACAATTTACAAACTTCCAACGATCCACTCTCTCTCTCTCTCTCTCTCTCTCTCTCTCTCTCTCTCTCTATATATATATATATATATATATATATATATATATATATATATATATATATTCAAAATGGTTCAAGATTGAACCGTCTAAACCGTATATATCATCAACCGTTTAAAAAAAAATTATGTAAAAAATTATTGATTTTTTTAAAAAATTTGTTATATATATTCAAAATAGAAAATCGAACTCTACCAAATAAGAAGAAAATCTCTCACCTTAACCACATGAGATAGAAAAGATATTTGACTATAATTGGATAATATTATTATTATACGTTATCATACGTGCAAAACACGTGCATTTACTAGTATATATATGTATTAGTAATTTACTAAGTAACACTAAAATCTGATCATATTTTGCTGATTGCATGATGTAACAGACTATGTATCGAAAGCAAAAACAGAAACTCTCCAACAGTCCAACTCATGGAGCAAACCTATTGTGTATCGGTCTCCGGCGCCTCACCGGCACATAGTCCGACGTAGACCACCACCGATCGGGCACCATCGTCCTCCGCGCCTCCTCGTGCCGCCCCTCCCCGACCGCCGCCTCCGCGGGGGCGGCTCTGCCAACTATTGCTTGTGGATGAAGCAACAGGAGGCTTGTAAGCACCATAGCCAGCATTCTAAGAGAAGCCATACTCTCTCTCTCTCTCTCTCTCTCTCTCTCTCTCTCAATGTTTCTAAAACAGGATTAGAGACAAGGAGAGGTCAAGAACTAAGACACAAGTCAAAAGAGAGATGGTCAAGAGTGGGTGATTAGATTACTAAGTTGTGCAAATTTCGTGTACCCCCCTCCCTCCCTCAAGCATTATGCTTAGGTGGTCTATCTAAGCTTCTCCCATTCCAAAGGAGGGAGATTCCATTGATGGGACATTATTATAAGCATTCAATTTGTTAGGGGAGGGGTGGAAAATCTTTCAGAATATTAAGCTCATGTGAGCTCCACTAACACAAGAGATTAGCACATCACACTAAGTATGGATTATTTCAAATGTGAGGTGGTACTTGATATGTACCATCTTCCTTGGAGCAAGGAGGTTTACGTGTAGAGTGAGATTAAGTAGAGACCTCATAATTGGGCTGACATGTACATGAAAGTGATTTGTGCATGCATTGTCCATTTTCCCAACCAAAATTTGAAAGACTGTTAGAGGGCCGGCTCCAGCATTTTGGAGACATAGATAAGTCCAAAAAATAGCACCCTCATTTTTTTATATAATTTTTTTTTATAATACAAAATTCAGTAAATTCAAAATATAATATAATTAGTACTAAGCAACTCCGAGTTCTAAATTTATAATAAAGTTTTTGGATATATTCATATTATATTATAAACAACTGGATGGTAGAATATGGATTAAAAAAATTCATATACAAAGTAATATGAATTTCTAAAGATTTGCACAAAAACGGACTCCTTCAACATAGTGAAGATTTGCACAAAACCCAAGACCTTGTCTTGCATGTATATATCCAAAGAGTCTATAACGATATATCATCTGTCCAAAGGAAAATAATACATTCACAAGTACATTCAGATTTCTAAAGATCTCTATTTTCAATAATCTCCATGAAGATATTGGCAAGTCCAAAAATAAACAACAGTAACTTCAGCAACATAACTACCAAGATGGACCAATTTCCCTATTCATATTGAGATATGCCTCGAGAGAGTTGTACAATTACAGATACAGATACAGATACAGATACCATTCCTTCCTTCTTCACGCACGCACTCCCTACCTCTCCATGTACCTACGCCTATGGGAAAACCTTGTATATAATCCCTACTCTAGTAGGAAAAGTTTTCCATACTGATAAGAACCTTGCAATCAAGGAACCAGAAGAAAATACAAATCAAAGAAGAGAGATTAGATTACTCTACAGACAAATCGAGCGACAATCAAGCGAAATTATGTTGGCTCTGTGGAGGGTGAAGCTTGGCTCTGGCCAAATATATCTGGAATTCCGTTCCACCTGCCTTCTTCCCTCGCTTCCCAGTACCCTCCCATGTATCGGTACGTCTCGTCCTCCCGGTCTTTCCTGAACCACCGTGGCTTCCACCCCTTCTCCTGCAACTTCCTCGCCTGCATGATAAAACACACACAAGGCTCACACTTAAGTAAACCATGAGAAGATGTTCATAATTATTAATTGGCTGCGAGCATGACGGGCTTAAAGTCAATGTTCTAAATGGCCGTTGAGGGGGGGTCGCCTAGGCGGGCACCTAGGAGGTAGGTGGTCTCTTGCCGCACCACTTTTTGGTAGGCGGTGGAGTTGGCGGCCAACGAAGATTTGACGGCATAGGAGGAGGTGAGGCGGCGTAGGCGATTGCCTAGGAGGAGCAATACCTAACAAGATGCTTTGGCTAAAAGGTTCTACAAGTATTATGGGCCTATGGTTCACTTTTACAAAATTAAAACTTCATAAATCTACTTTCTACAACTTAGTTATGCATGGAACACCCTTAAAATATACATAGTATGCAAAAAAACAATGGTAAAATAGTAAAACCAAAATGTATCAACCGTCTAGGCGGTAGGTCTACGCTGCTCTCCCGCCTACTGCCGTTTAGAACCTTACTTAAAGTTGAGCATAGTACAGTCTTCCAGAACGAAGAATAAATTGCATTATCATGAAGTGAGCTAAGAAGCAATGCATAAAAGCTTGCAATTGTAAGAGGGGAAGTAGTGATATTCTTAATCCAAATTATTAGCATCACTTCTGACATGTTAATTCAAGAGGATGGCTTTCCCGCATTCAAAAATCCTAGAGGAACTCACGAGTTCTTAATTTCTAAAACTCGACCCTGAAAAGCCGTTGGATTACATGCATCTCATCCCTTGATTTTTTTTTTCAAGGGGCTAAAGAGAAAAATAAATACACTTTCAATGTCAGTGAAATCCACGTGTCACATCCATATTGCAGGTTCTTATTTTGAGTTCTTATTTGAGTTTCTGTAGCCGAATTGTTTTCGATTTCTGGCTAAGCAGTTATAAGTAGAAGAATACACAAGTAAAAGATAAAAACTAGCTCCAAAGCATGATGGTGGAGAAGGATGAAGTGCTTTTTAAGAATCTGCCCCTCTAGTTGTTTTCTTCCTGGTAGAGGCTTATAACCCCATAATCTCCATTGAAGAGCAAATAAAAATAAACGTACAGTATGTAGGTGGCATCATTACAAACACCAGGCAGCAAAGCAAAACAACTTCGAGCAATTCAAAAGCTTATTCACTCCTGATTTGATCAACTCAGAAGTTTGTATCTCGGGATGGATAATAGGAGCATGGATGAGTAAACTTGATGTTGAATCACAATAATTTCTCGTTCAGAGGAGATGCTGCCAAAGAGTAACCATCGCTTATTCAAAGCCCCTTGCAGTTGGAACTGTTATCATATGTTGATTTGTTAGGTTCACCTCAAAGATGTCATTTCCTTCTATATTTCCCCCAGTGCCTAGTTTGAAGGGATCCTCCTCTCATTGAATCCCACTTCCTTGCGTACCACCACTCAAAAAAATCAATATTCTTACCTCTCTCTCCAACTATATCTTTCAGCCTTTCCTTCATAAGGAATCTGTTGCATATAAACAGTGTCCCAGATGTTTCCTACTGATATCATCTCTGTGCTTTCCAAAAGCCTTGCAGTTAAGAGTTTACCAAGAACCCAAAATCCAATTCCAATCACTGATTGCTATTTTATGCTCGGTTGCCGACCCTAAGTGACAAAATATGTTACCCCAACTCATTGAATATGTGAAACCGCAAGATTTAATCCCACATCAGATATGAGATGAGCTTGATTGGTTCATATTTGAGTGCATGGAGATGGTGTACATCCAGGTTAACAATTTTGAAGTCCCCCAAGTGATGATGCACACACTACTCGTGAATGGTCATGTCCTGGAGGGCCCGTGGACTGGGTGTGACAAATGGTATCGGAGATACCTAGTGGATATTGGTAATGGGTACCCTATTATTAGCATATTATTACTTGTTTACTGTTGTCCTTTTTCTGCTCCTCCTAGTCCCAACATTGGATAGTGGATAGGAAGGCAACCCCTCTTTGTAATCCTTACTATATATAGTTGGCCTTATAGCAGTCCTAAATTCTAACCATACTCCTCTCCTTCCCATCATCCACAAACCAACTTAGCCCCAACTCCATCTAAACAATAACTCTATACCGAACCGCCTCCTTCTCCATCTTCCCCACCCGTCTTCTCCAGCTACCTTTCCACCCATCTGCCACCCCTCCAGCAGAACCCTAACCCGTTCCAAACCTAAGCCCCTCGCACCCTACTCTCTTGACCTTTCCAGCATATCCACTCACCGTCAGTTTCAACCTGAACCTTACCTACCGTTACCTCCCTCCATTACTGTGACCTGCCTGACCCCGCACTCTTCACAAGCCCACACTTTACCTACACCCATCCTGCTTCACCGACTTAATCCAGCGTTGCCTTGCATGACCTATCTTCTTCTTCCCCGCTTCACCTGTCTAACCTTCACCTGACCCCACTCTCCTTTCGACTTAGTACACTATAATGTATGGCATCCTTCTCCCTACCCCTTTCAAAAGAAGGAAATCGTTGTTATCTTTATTGAAGAACTCTTTTAGTTGGCTATATTTTCTATCTAAAAAATTTTGAAGTCTTCTCCAAATATCTTAAGTTTGCTAAGATGGTCGAAATTATATTCTCTTGTAAGGTCAAGATATCTTGACCAAACTCACGGGAATACACTTCGCATCAATTTCGAAAACGTGTTATTTCTCAGGGGACCTTGGCTCGGTTCTCTTGCCCTCATGCTCATCAGGAGTAACGTTGTTGAGAGACATCACAAACACATACTTGAGGCCACTAGGTTTCTTCTTTCAACTTTATCCATGTTCATTGCGAGGCCAAAGCCATTCTCACTAGTGCATGCTTGATTAATCGCATTTCATCCTCCATTCTCCATATTGTTTCCCCTCACCAGGTACTTCATGTTATGCTCCTGACTATTCTATACTTTGTGTATCTCATTGTACTTATTTTGTTCTTAGACCTCCTGCACAAAACAAGGTATCTTCACAGTCTGTCATTTGTGTCTTTTGGGGTACCGTTCTCAACCTAAAAGGTATAGATGCTATGATCATGTTGTCAAACGTATTCGCATTTCGTGCCACATTACTTTCTTAGAGGACATATCACGCTATGGGGTTTCATGTCCTCCACTTTTTTTTTACCCCTTTCCACACCAAGCGAACTTGTCTTTCTTGAGACTGCAGCTTTTCCACCATGAGAACATGCTTCTCTTCTACCTTGCTATCCTATTACATTGGTGTATCACTGTCGTGATTGCCCCACTATTACCACTACCGAAACGGCACCACCTATTACTTCGATCTATACAGACAAGACACTAATGCTCTTAAGTCTTGGTCCCTCCCCTGCTACAGAGGATCTCATACTTGCGCGTCGTTCTACTAGCGAACATAATCCTCTAGAGAGATTAAACTTGTTCACAACCATGTTTCTTACTTTTCAGAGTTTTCTTGGTGCTATATCTAGTCATTGGTGTTGAGACCAGGAATAGCTCAACTCTATGGATTGATTTTCATTACAGCTTTAGGCCAAATATTCAAGGATACAAATGTGAGGAAAAGATGGACAACTAGATAATAGCTAACACATGATGTTACTAGTGACATTATTGGAACTATCTGGAAAGGCAAAAGAATGCACATTCTTTTACACTCCCACACAAGCTGGGGCATAGAAGTCAATCAAGCCCAGCTTGGATAGAAGTAGAGAAATATTGGTGAAGGAAAGTTTTGGTGGGAATATTGGACAACTGAGAAGTAGTAGCGACATGTTGGAGATGGATTTCCCCCCAGCTTGACCTTATCACATATGATGTCAGTTCACCTAGAGGTGCTTGGAGCGCATATGGAAGACGGGATTCTCCAAAATATGGATGGTTGTTTTGTTAGTGTTACAGAGAAGCTGCTAGAATAAAAGGATTCAAGAAGCCTACTCCTAAAGATTTTGCGATAAAGGCTTCGTTGTCTTGCTGTTGTAGTGCTTAGGAATCAAGTGTTTCCTGACTCTTACACAATCTCTCAAAAGAAAAAATGTTTCAAGCTATGAAAGAGAATAGTGTACAATTATCAACTTTTAAAGATAAATGTTCAGTTCTATGATTACAGCAGGCTACCTATGTAGCATACATAGAAGATTTGCGGATATATATTCAATATAGTGAAAATCTACGAGGATGAATAATAGTCCAAGAAATATACTATTATGTAATGTATACAGAAATATACTATTATGTAATGTATACTAGTAGTTTTCCCCATATGCCATATTTCTTCATTTTTCTAAAAGCATGGGGTTAAAATGTATTAATTTCCACTACAATAAAAATGACGGCAAAATTCAGATCGAAACAGCTAAATATTTAAGTAAACTGAGAAGCCTAGAAGGAAAATAACTAATTGGTTCTAAAATTGGGACTTATGCTCAGTCACAGTATAAACTGGTATAGGAGAGTGCATTATTGACTCTAGTGATGTGTAACAGATATTTCGGCTTTCACATAAATATCACAAGTTAGTCTATAAAACAATTGGCATCAACAGAACCTTAGCATGTAAAAGAAACTCGAAGATTTACCTGTCTTTGTAACTGTTCAAGCCTGAGTTTCTCTGCATTTGCCATTTCATATTCACCATTTTCTAAATGCCGCTGATCTGGCCTGAGGCGAGAGTCAGTTGGAGGTAACTTTTCTGACAAACTAGGTGTTAACTCATTCAAAGTGATCGCAAAGGGAGAGAGATTGTATCGCGTCTGGGAAACACCCTTATCTCTCTCCCAGAGAAGAATCGCATCTGACATCGGATCATATCCCTTAGGCTTTGTACTTGGATCCCCTAGAACATAATACATGGCTTCATCCCATTTCCCCATCACCATTGCTACCTTTTTGCCCGTTTTATTGTCTTGCACAAATCCATGCACCTGCTTAACCAAAAAAACAGTCAATAACAAAAAAGGGAAGATAAATCATTATGCACAATTATGACCTCCAAACATAAGCAATTCAATTACATGATAATTTACTTATTACTATGGTACGGAAGTAAAATTAGTTGAAGAAATTTGAATTAAATTCTCAGTTATTCTAATAAGCTAATAAAATTAGTTGAGTAGGCACCCTAACTAAAATTCCAGCAAATA
This sequence comes from Iris pallida, assembly GCA_029216955.1. NCBI lineage: Eukaryota > Viridiplantae > Streptophyta > Magnoliopsida > Asparagales > Iridaceae > Iris > Iris pallida. The sequence continues at coordinate 38,697,034 of JANAVB010033017.1, forward strand.
ACAACAGCTGTTTAAATTTTGATATACATTATTCACCTAATATTGGTGCTGATGAGTCGAATACTAAACCTTGATACTGTTTCTAGTTTCATACTTAATCAAGTTGATGAAGATTGCTTATTTTAATAAGTTAAGCCAATTTGCATAAAAATGGAAATTTCATCTTTTATTATAAGGGCCAAAAAGTCACTGTACAAGCCATATACCATCAGATGATATGGATACACATACTCCAATACGAACATAAAAGTTGCAGACTACTTCGCTGACAAATAGGAAAAGCTCCCAAATGTGACCCATGAAGGGCAAAGATTTGATGAGACTGAAGGAAAAGATGATACAGAAAATAGATCTTCACTTAGTAAGAAAGATTGGAGTCAGTCGAGTTTGTTATTTTACAAGTTCTCCTGTTAAATGTGCCTCCCTCCCATAGAACAAATAGGTTGATACAGCTGACCATACAACTAGTAATTATTCTTCCATAGCTATTTGTTCATATTTTCAAGTTCATTTTTGGATGGGCAGATCATTTGGTTGCTTTAGATTACCAAGCCTTTTGTTACCTTGCATGTGGTAAACGTCCAGAATTACTATCAATCTGGCAAGTTATATGTAGTGGATATAACTTTTTTTGTTTAAGCTTAATATATTAATAAAACTGAACCAATAATATGAAAGGCAAAAATGATGGTTCTTTAGCAGTGCTTGTCCAAATAATTTTCAGAAAAGTATTATTAATCATTTTGGAGACGAGTTAAGAAACATAAGCTCTTTACTGTGCAATTAACTACATGCTCTTATACCTGGCTGAATTTTACAATATCCACATATGAAAAAAGTTCGAACTTTAGTCAGCATTACACTTCCAATGAAAGATTCCAAAATGAAAGTAAAAAATTGTGCAGTAATATCTTGCAGATTGTAACTGTTTCCATTCACACCATATGCCACAACTCACAAGTACCTGATGAGGATTTCTGTCGATGATGGACTGTTCTTTAAATTTGAGTTTGCAGGAGTATTGGCCATCGCCACGAATGCGCATAGTACCATAGTGATCACAGTATATTTTTCCAAGTATGATGTTATAAATAGAAGTGGTGACTTTACTCCACTGAAACATCTCCCCATCCTCAAACTGAAGTGTTAAAATGCCAATAGGATCAAGTTGAATGGATCGACCCCAAAACTTCCCTTTCAAATTGGAATCTCCCCAGAATTTCCATCCTCTACCATCACAATGACAAGCAACTATCATTGGATGGTGACTCACCTGAAACAACATCATATAAAAAAAATGAATATAGAAGTTAAATATAGTGACCATTTCCAGCACACCTAGAATGATTCAAAAGCACATGGTTCGAGAGAATGGACAAACGGATTGCTACTTTTGTGCTCGACTTTCACAAGACTCCAAAATCATGTAAAAGGAGAAAAATGTAAAGCAGAACTGTAATAGACGAATGAAAAAGAAACTATAACCTTTTCAGAGAAGAAATGAAGACCTTTGTCTGGATAATCTGCCTCGTAGGTCTCCCCAAGAAGAGGATTGAAGGGTTTGCACTGCCTACCTTCTGTTGAAGCATAGCCAGACACAGCAAAAGCTGCAATGTGAAGAATTCTCATTAAGCTATTTCCCTGCATAAAACCCAAAAAAAAAATATTTAAGCAAAGGATTTTAGAATGCAAGACATGAAAGTCTACTGGTTCAACAGTTATTCTCTTCACTACAAGGGGGCAGCATGAAGGAGACATTCAGAAGTACCAAAAGGAGAATGTGCAGAGAAGGCTAATATGTTAGATAGCCACTGACCGTGCTGCAACATGCATACAACTTTTATCTAAATCATCAAACTCTATTCCCTGTAACATTCACGAACGCTGTGTAAGGGCCCTAATCCTGTATAGGAATACAGTTGGTGATATCCTATAGTCATGTAATGTTTCTTCATCTACCTATCATATCTCAAGGGATCTTACAGTTCGGGATTATGAATCCAAATTCAGCACTCTCTTCAATGCTTACAATCTTCCATTCCCGGTCTGCATTTGTACGCTGTTTTTCTGTTTGAGATAAATGGATTTGTGTGTTTATTGATCATCTTTGTGGCACAGATGGGCAGTACATAATAAGATTAATCAGGATATGTGACAATCGGAAGGATACAGCTCAATGTGCCATGGTGTGCATTTCATTCCTAATACTGTATAGTAGTACAGTTGGTGATATCTAAAAGTCATGTAATGTTTCTTCTACTACCATATCTCAAGCTACTTTTACAGTTTGGCATTATGAATCCAAATTCAGCACTCTTAATCAATGCTTATAATCTTCCACTCCTCTTGTGGATTTGTAATTTTTTTTCCTTTTTGAAATAAATCGGTTCATATGTTTATTGATTTTCTTCTGGCACAGATCAGCAGTACATAAAGATTAATCGAGATATGTGAAAATGGTTCAAATGAAAGATAGAGCTCAATGTGTCATGGAGTGCACTTAGTTCCTCTACATCAAATAATAAAAACCTTGCTCAAGAAGGATCTTGGTTACCTGATCAGATCAGATTAGATAGGGTTCGAGAACCATGTATATATTAAGGGAGAAAACTTTGATACCGAAGGGGGTATCAAAGTTTTGATACCCCCTATGTATGACATGTGGGTCCCCTCCCTCTTCGTAAAATGTGTAAACATATATATATATACATAAATATTAAGGGGGTCCCACTTGTCATACATAGGGGTATCAAAACTTTGATACCCCCTTCGGTATCAAAGTTTCACTCCATATTAAGGCATATGATGAAACACTAGAACTAGTTACATGCCAGTGTAAACAATTCCATATATTAGGGTTGACGTACCTTAACTCTAAACCGACTGGAGTCCACAAAAAGATTGACAAAATATTATGACTAGCTGTAAACCTAATGGATAATTAGGCAAGAAAGGCAAATGTTACAACCTTGAATGCCAATTGGCCAATTTAGAAACTGACCATGTTGGTCACAGAATTCAAGACAACCAACCAAGGAGAAGCCTTCCAATATTCTCCAAAATAAAGAAAGGGTCTAGATATGAGGACAGGATGGGAAGTTATGTCCCTGGTATTGCGTGTGTTTCTGAGACAATATGAAACAAAGATGAACATTGCTATATTCTTCATCCTAGGAACTATTCAATTTCTCTCAGAATGCTTACTAGCCACTTGGTATGGAAAGAGGTACATAAGGGTAGGATCCTGCAGAATGATTCACTTGAACCAAAGACGTGGTTTAGGAAAATGGCATGCTTACCAACCGTGTCTCACTCCTATATATGTTTTACAGATAAGCTAGATAAACAGAAAACTAAACAATAACAACAAAACAGATGAGACAGAATTTTTTTACATGGAAACACAATTCAGGAAAAAACAATGGACACAGTAAATGGTTTTCTTCTTCCACTAGTTTCATCTCGGTACTCAAAATGATCAGATAGTGCCAGAAATAACCCCCTTATTTTTCTTTTAATAGACTCACTTATTCCTATTGCCAGTTTCCCTTATTTTTCTTTAGTTTCTATAAAAAAGACCTCTATGGGAAGCTCTAGAGATCTCAACCAGCTGGAAGCATGCTATGATTACTATGATGGTTGTCTCATATCCCGCTACATATAGGACTTCGCGTCTGTTCCTCTTGGTACTGATTGGTTTGCTCGTCTTTGGGTGTTTACCATCAAAATAGTAGCAAATTGCTGTACTCAGATGATGTTGATTATTTTGGACATTCTCTTCAGTGGTCGTCTCAAATCTAGCAGGGTATTTATTCCCTGTTAATGTAAACAATGTTTAGATGATGTTTCAGCTTGATGTCATGCATGTCTCCATATGGTGATCTTATAAAGAATGTTTATTTGCAGCAACCTCCTAGATTATCCTCCCTCAGGAAGAGAGTCGACCATGCAAGTTGGAGAAGCCAATTATGGCCTCAAACAGAGGCCCCGTGTTTGGTTTAGAAAATTTAGCCAAGTAGTCACACGAGTGGGCTTTTGCTCAATCATGCAGATCATTTGTATCGAAACACCAAATCTGGGATAGTTGTTGTAATCTCTTATGTCGATGAACTGTCCGCAGTGATGTCAAAGGCATCAATGAGATGATGACTACTTCTAGAAGCATTTCATTACCAAGAATATAGTTCAGCTCCGCTAGTTCTTGAGATTGAGGCTACTCCAAGTAAACAAGGAGTTAGCTAGCCTTTCTCAGAAAATATGACACGGACTTGCTACAAGAAACCAGATACTCGGTGTCAAACCGGTTGTTACTCCTATGAAGCAAAAACCTAATTTATAGCATGATGATGTTAAAGATAAGTCCGAGTACAGAAGACTGGTATAAAACTTGATTTGTCTAGCCATTTCTCGACCTTATAATTCATTTTGCTAGTCAATTTTGTGGAGTGTCCAAAGGGATGTCACTAGGAAGTAACATTAAGAATATGAAGATATGTGAAACAGTGTCGAACAAAAGGACTTCTATTGAGCACCATGGGCATCTCAAGATCAAGGCTTACTCCGGACACTGCATATGCGAGACCAAAAACTGGCATGAGATCCACTCTTGTTACTGCACCTATGTTGGTAGAAATTGCACCTATGATGTGGCAATGAAAAGAGTAAGTAAAAGGTCAAAGAATAGAATTAACTTTCATAGCCAAAATATCCTTAATTGCTCGTAAAGAAGATTACAATTACTCATAATCTTCACCAAACACTCCAAAAAAATCCTACATCTTTCCTCTCACTCTTTTCTCAAAAGAGAGACATATTATTATAGCCTAAACCCCAAACTCTAAAACAAGTCATAGCCATCCAATATTTCTTAAACAGCAAGAGAATTTTGATCATAATCTATTTAAGGGCATAAAAAAACAAAATCCTCTTAAATAAACTTGAGTCAATCCTAACAATCTCCACATTTGCTCATGTCTATCCAACTCCCAAAAAGAAACACATAAACCACGATATGTTGGTTAGATAACTTTGTATCACGATAACAGAATAGACACGAAATATTGACGCTCAATCTCAACAATCCAAACCTCTCACTTCGATTGCATGCCTTAGCAGATCGACGTCAAACTCCAGACCAGTATAGCCGTCCCTCTCGCGGGCACAATCTTCCAACATAAAATCACCAAACACTATATCATAATCACCAAAAAAAACTTACCATAATAAGAAAAACACCAAAATCACTAAATCCAATAATAACAGAATCTTCATCAGCAAAATCAACAGCAGCATGTAACGTCCCAAATGTTGCACCCCGCCCGAGGCCCAGTTGCATAACCTTTTCACGGACCAAGGTTATGCGGGAAGCTTCCAAAACATTCTAGAAGATGACAGAAGGCTCCAGAAGATAGTGGATCTCTCCGGAAGGCCCAAGATCGCTCTAGGAGGCCCAAGAAACTTCTGGATGGCCCGTGAAGTTTCATTTTCTGTTGCTAGGGAATAAACCTGGAATATGTCGTTCCAGTTATGGTAGAAAAGAATAATCCTTGGAATATTCCTTCCAGGACTTTCTATGTAAAGCTCTCTGACCACTTATAAAAGGGGGAGGCTTTCATTTGTTCCTCACCACCTTCACTACATAAAATTGTAAGTATTCTCCAAGTTAATAAAGAGATTCTTACGAGTCCATCTTTGCTCCACTATTCTTAATTTCATTAGCGATCTAGCTAAGTCGTGTTGGGAAGGCTTGCACGAGTCTTGACGGAAGAAGACAGTGCGACGCACGGAACGAAGTGCTAGCAAAAAATACTAAGTCCGTGACAAGTGGTATCAGAGCAAAGGTTCGATCGCTGTCATGTCTTCGATCGAAGCAATCATCAACGAGCAACCCGCATCGCCTAAGGAGAAGGCGAAGACCTCGAGGAAGGGCAAAAGCAAGGAACCGTCGATGGAGCGAGCTCTTGGCGAGTAGGATGAATGGATTGAGATGCTGGAGAAAAGCGTGACAGGCGTCGAATTTCAAGTGGAGCAAAACCAAACGGCTCACGAGGAATTCGCCCAGGGTTTGGAGGCGGACGTCGCCACGGCTATGTCGGAGTTCCGAGAGCATCTCCGCGAGATGCAGGCCGAATTCGAGGAGGAACGAAAGACCACTAAGGCGGAGATTGCCGAACTACGCAAAGAGCTACAAACCAAGACGGAGGTCCTCGAGAGGGCCATTGCTGGTGGTCCGACTCCGAGGAGGGAGTCGACACAGAGGGTGAAATATCCAGAACCCAAATCCTTCACTGGCGTACGGGACGCGAAGGAGGTGGATAACTTCATCTGGAATGTCGAGCGCTACCTAAAGGCGGTCCGCATAGAGGATGAGACCGACAAGGTAAACACAGCGTCCCTATATTTCTCTGATGATGCTATGCTGTGGTGGCGACGCAGGTGCATCGAGATAGAAAAGGGGCTCTGCTCGATCGAGACTTGGGAGGATCTCAAGAAGGAGATCAAGTCTTAATTCTACCCGAAGAACGTGGAGTATGTCGCGAGACGGAGTTTGCGACAACTTAAACACACCGGGTCCGTCAAGGAGTATGTGGCGGAGTTCACCCGCCTGATGCTTTCCATTTCCACTATGGACGAAGAAGATCGCCTGTTCCACTTCCTGGAGGGTCTACAACCATGGGCGGTACAAGAATTGCAGAGGCAAGATGTGTCAGATGTGAACGTGACTGTTGCGGCAGCCGAGAAGCTGATGGAGTATCGACGGAGTGATGCCCCAAAGTCCAAGGAAAAGACCACCACCAAGTTCAATGGTGGGGGAGCGAGGAAGAACAATGGAAAGGGAGGCCCGCCGAAGGACAAGCAGCACGCAAAGCCTTCGACGGAACGGAAGATTGAATGCTTCCTGTGCGGAGGAAATCACTTCGCACGTGACTGCCCGAACAAAGACAAGAGGGTGAACGCGGTCCAAGGCGAGGAGGCCGAGGACGAGGAGCCTAAGAAGGGGGCTCACATGGGTGCCCTGCGCCTATTGAATGCTTTGAAGAGCAAGGCGGTAGTGTCCAAGACCCCGAATCGAGAGCTGATGTACGTGGACGTGAAGATCAACGGCCACAACACCAGGGCGATGGTCGACACAGGGACAACCCACAACTTTATCTCGAACGCAGAGGTCCGACGCCTGAGTCTAGTGCTGGAAAAAGACTCAAGCACGATAAAGGCAGTCAACTCTGAGGCGCGCCTCGTGCAGGGGGTGGCCAAAGGAGTGAAGATCCAAGTGGGAGACTGGACGGGTGTCACCAGTCTCACGGCAGCACTACTGGTTGACTTCAACATGATCCTCGGGATGGACTTCCTTACATCGGCAAAGGCGGTCCCAATGCCACATCTGGGAGTCGTCGGGATCATGGAGGAGAGCTCTCCGTGCATGGTGACAGTTGCACGAGACGAGCTTGCGAAGGGGAAGGCTCTCTCCGCATTACAACTCAAAAATGAGATGCGATACGGAGAGACGACCTACCTTGCGGTGCTCAAGACGGAAGAGGCGCCCGATCTTCCGCCTTAGATCGATGACGTCCTTGTAGAGTTCGGGGACGTCATGCCGAAGGACTTGCCAAAGAGGCCACCTCCGCGGAGGGAGGTAGACCATGCCATCGAGTTGGAGCCGGGTACGAAGCCGCCCGCCATGGCTCCATATCGCATGGCCCCGTCCGAGCTAGACGAGTTGAAGAAGCAACTCAAGGAGCTGCTGGACGCGGGATTCATCAGACCGTCGAAGGCCCCGTATGGTGCACCGGTGTTGTTCCAGAAGAAGAATGATGGAAGCCTTCGTTTATGCATCGACTATCGTGCACAAAACAAGGTAACCGTCAAGAACAAATATCCCATCCCGTTGGTGGCGGACTTGTTCGACCAATTGGGAGGCGCAAAATACTTCTCCAAACTTGATCTGCGCTCGGGGTATTATCAAGTCCGGATTGCGGAGGGCGACGAGGCTAAGACGGCGTGCGTCACGAGGTATGGCGCATATGAGTTTTTAGTTATGCCTTTTGGTCTAACAAATGGTCCTGCGACTTTTTGTACTTTGATGAACGAGCTCTTCCACCCCTACCTGGATCGGTTCGTCGTAGTCTACCTCGACGACATCGTCGTGTACTCAAACACGATGGAGGAGCACATTGAGCATTTGAAGATCGTCTTCCAAGTGTTGAGGGAGAACAAACTCTTCGTCAAACGGGAGAAGTGCTCATTTGCACAAGATGTGTCGTTCTTGGGACACTGGATCGGGCATGGTAAGATATGGATGGATGGCGCGAAGGTCCAGTCCATTCGGGAGTGGGAGGCTCCCACCAGGCCGACGGAGCTGCGTTCGTTCCTTGGCTTGGCGAACTACTACCGGCGGTTCATCCGAGGATATTCCGCCATCGCAGCGCCTCTGACCGATCTGCTGCGGAAGGATCGGGCGTGGAGCTGAACACCCCGATACGAGGAGGCATTCGAGGCACTGAAGCGGGCTGTGACGGAGGAGCCGGTCTTATCTCTACCGGACTACTCCAAGGCGTTCGAAGTGCACACGGACGCGTCCGACTTCGCCATCGGTGGGATGTTGATACAGGAAGGGCACCCCATCGCGTTCGAGAGCCGCAAGTTGAATGATACCGAGCAGCGCTACACGGTGCAAGAGAAGGAGATGACTGCGGTCGTGCATAGCTTGAGGACATGGCGGCACTACCTTCTCGGCACCAAGTTCGTGGTCATGACGGACAATGTTGCCACGAGCTACTTCCAGTCCCAGAAGAAGCTGTCGCTGAAGCAGGCGAGATGGCAAGATTTCCTAGCCGAGTTCGATATGGAGTTGCGGTACAAACCCGACAAGGAAAATCAGGTCGCCAATGCACTCAGTAGGAAGGCCGAGCTCGCATCTGTATGCTTGCTAAAGGGGGACATTCTGGACCGTGTTCGAGTGGGTATCATGGAGGACCCACTAACACAGGCCATAGTGAAGCTTGCCAAGGAGGGCAAAACGAGAAGGTTCTAGCTGAAAGACAGACTTCTCTACGCCAAGGGCGACAGGGTGGTCGTGCCTAGGTGGAGTGGCTTGCGGAGACAGCTGCTCAAGGAGTGCCATGACACGAAGTGGGCTAGACACCTGGGGCAGAAGCGGACCTTAGCGCTGCTAGAGGCCACATACTACTGGCCTCGCATGCGCGAGGATGTAGAGGACTATGTTCGCACTTGTCTTGTGTGCCAACAAGACAATGTGGACCATCAGAAGCCCGGGGGCCTGCTGGAGCCTCTTCCCATGCCGAGTCGGCCGTGAAAGAGCATATCGATGGACTTCATCTCCGCCCTGCCGAAAGTGGGGGCGCTTGGGTCTATTCTCGTAGTGGTGGATCGGTTCTCAAAGTACGCGACATTCATTGCAACGGACTGCACAGCAGAGGAGGCCGCGCGACTGTTCATCAGCCACGTAGTGAAGATCTGGGGGCCTGGGCATCCCGGTCAACATTGTCAGCGACCGAGATCCCCGCTTCACGGAAAAGTTCTGGACGGAAGTGTTCAAAATCCTCGGTACGGACTTACACTTCTCGACCAGCTTCCACCCGCAGACGGACGGACAGACCGAACGGATCAACTCGCTACTCGAGGAGTACTTACGACACTTTGTGAGTGCCAACCAGAGAGATTGGGTGCATCACCTCGACGTCGTTCAGTTCTGCTACAATCTTCAACGGAGCGAGTCGTCGCACAGCAGCCCCATTCGAGTTTGTGATGGGTCGCCAACCGCTTACCCCGTACACGCTGAGTGCGGGGTCCTCGAGTAGAAGCCCCGCGGCCAACCAGTTCACTTCAGACTTCAAGGCAAAGGCGGACATTGCCAAGGCATTTCTGGAGAAGGCCGCGAGGAAGATGAAGAAATGGGCCGACGCAAATCGGAGGCCGGTTGAGTACAAGGAGGGAGACATGGTGCTAGTGAAGCTACAACCGCAACAGTTCAAGGTGTTCCGAAAAGTGCACAAATGACTGATTCGGAACTACGAAGGCCCCTTCCCCGTGCTTAAGAAGGTAGGCAAGGTGGTCTACAAGCTTGAAAACTCCCTACCAAGCTGAAGATTCATCCAGTCTTTCATGCAAATTGCTTGAAGCCGTACCATGAAGACTTGGAGGATCCCCAGAGTGGAGTTCTGAAGCGACCGACGACGACCATGAGGACATCGTTCGACAAGGAGGTGGAAGCCGTGCTGGACAAGAGGACTATTCGTCGGCGAGGCGTGTCCCCGTATGTGGAGTACCTCATCCAATGGAAGGGCATGCCTTACGGCGAGTCTAGCTGGAAACGTGCTGATACGCTGCATTAGTTCGAAGCCGAGATCCAGACGTTTCTCAGCGAGCATGGTTGACGAGGGCGTCAACGCCTTAGGTAGGGGAGAATGTAATGTCCCAAATGTTGCACCCCGCCCGAGGCCCAGTTGCATAACCTTTTCACGGACCAAGGTTATGCGGGAAGCTTCCAAAACATTCTAGAAGATGGCAGAAGGCTCCAGAAGATAGTGGATCTCTCCGGAAGGCCCAAGATCGTTCTAGGAGGCCCAAGAAGCTTCTGGATGGCCCGTGAAGTGTCATTTTCTGTTGCTAGAGAATAAACCTGGAATATGCCGTTCCAGTTATGGTAGAAAAGAATAATCCTTGGAATATTCCTTCCAGGACTTTCCATGTAAAGCTCTCTGAGCACTTATAAAAGGGGGAGGCTTTCATTTGTTCCTCACCACCTTCACTACATAAAATTGTAAGCATTCTCCAAGTTAATAAAGAGATTCTTACGAGTCCATCTTTGCTCCACTATTCTTAATTTCCTTAGCGATCTAGCTAAGTCGTGTTGGGAAGGCTTGCACGAGTCTTGACGGAAGAAGACAGTGCACCGCACGGGACGAAGTGCTAGCAAAAAACACTAAGTCCGTGACAAGCAGCAGCAACAAATCTCATTCATATCATAAATATCCAGAACTAGAAAAACACAAGCAACTCCACCTTCAACAAACATAAGAAACTTTTTTTTTTCCTTCATCCCATTGTTCTAAAATTCGACCTAGGCGGCCGCCTAGGCGCTAGGCGCCCTCTTGATGCCCGCCTAGGCCCCACGTAGGTCCCCCCCGACTCCCGACTATGAACATTTTTGGGTTTTATGGACTTCTTCTGCAATTTTATATAGGTTTTTTAGGGTTTTTTTTGTTTTTTGAAGCGCGGCCGCCTAGGCTGGCTAGGCATCTGGTGTCCGCCCGACTAGCACCTAGCGACTTTTACAACCTTGCTTCATTCTCCACCTTGCACGAAAATATCGATGTTGTAACCTCGGAAAGATTATGGTTACCTTTACACCATCGCCTTTGGAACTACTTCGCTTAGCACGATCGTACGATTACCGCATCGAATCTCAAACCTCGATCTGATACCAATTTGTTACAACAAAAATGTGGAAATGAAAGAGAAGTAACAAGATCAAATAGAATTAACTTCCAAACATATAAAATAATTAACAACCCAAGCCCTAAAACAAACACTAGTTATCCAATATTTCTTAAACACCAAGAAACAAATCATAATCTATTTAGGACTTAATAGACAAAATCCTTTTAAATAAACTTGAGTCAATCATCACATGTTGGTAGAAATCTTGTTATGTAGAGAAGCAAGAAACTGACTATGGTAGCAAGATCAAGTCCAGAACCAACTAGTATTACTGTGGCTGTACTGATGTCTATCACATCCCCTTTGTCAGGAGATGTGGCTGAGGACCCTAATGGAAGATCTTGGAGTTCACCGCAGTAAGTAACTGTCTATGCATTTGTGATAACCAAGTTATTTTCAATGCCACCAAGCGAGGCGGTTTTTCACAAAAGAACCAAACATAATGCAGTGGATTGTCATTTTGTTCGTTTCACATTAATGAGAAACAAGATTTGCGCTCCATATATACTTGTTATGACGATCAAATTGTTGTTAATTGTTTACCAACTTGTTGGGCCTCCATTAGGTTTACTGCTTTATGTAAAAAGATAGGCATACATGATCTATGTTCCACATGGAATAGAGTAGTAGGAAGCTCCTTATCATACATATATGCAACTATCCACCTCAACAGAGACAACCCACATGAGTAGAGCCTATTTGTTTTTAGAACAATTATGTATCACATTCTAATTAGCAGACAGCTTAACAAGAACATACTTCAAATATAAGGATGAAGCATTAATATGTCAAATTAACGGTGTTTTATCACTAAGAACAAAATATTTGTGCATAGCATGAGAAACTTGAAAATAATATAGTTCCAACTTGGAGGAAAAACAATAAAGATTAGATGTTAGTAGACGGGCAGTTCAGAAAAGAGTCAGAGGGTGACAATTTAACTAAAAATACACCAAAAGGGAGCTAGAATGGTCATATGGCCAGCTGCCAGCATGTGCCAAATTACGTATCAAGTATAATATCATTTTAGCAGTGTTAAGCAGAAACAACCATTATTATACCACCACTAAAATACTTTAGAAACAGTAAAATTGTCTAAGTAGATGACCATGTAGTTTTAAGTTACTCCTTAAAGCAGACACTGGAGAAACTGATCTATAAACATCCCTTCGGACAATAAGCTGACACTAGGGGGGCATTTGGTTCAAGTTTTGGAGGCTTGGGAACGGGTTTTGGATTCCTTACCCTTGTTTAGTATGTCTAGGATTGGGAATTGGAGGGGAATAGGGGGGCTTCATATTCCCATTGTTGTGGGAAAGTAAAACCCGAGGCCCACCTTGGTAATAGTTTTGCTTTCCTGGGAATGTTGTTTGGATATTTTGTTTGAACGGTAATACCATTCTTTTACTTTCAAAATTCTAACTTCTTTGCCAAACATGTGAATTTAGGTAATAGAAGTATTATGAAATTAATGAAAGGATATTTATGAAAAACTAAACAAATTCATATTCATATTCCTATATGAACCAAATATGTGAATGGAAAAAATGAATTTTTCGAACTAAATATTCCCGACCTAACCAAACATGAGTATGGGAAAGTTGAATTCCTTTCCCATAGTTCAACCCAAGTTTAGACCAGTGTGAAGTTTAGAAGTTATTAATAACATAAGATATTAGTTTCTAGAGGTATAGTCTAATTATGGTCTTTATAGTAAGTTAATAGCAGTTCTAGTTAGAGTAAAGGGAACTACTATTTAACTCAAATATTAGAGTTATCTGACTACAAATAATCATTAGAGATTAGATCAGTATCACCATCATACCCAATATCAAAAAACTTCCATAGAAGACTGCAGATGCACAAGCAAAAGTATGGAAATAAAACCTGCTTGCCCCACTCCAATGCTCGATCCACCAAGTACGAGTATTCTAAATCTTCAAAACATTTCTGCAAGGAAGAGAGTGGCTCGTTGAAGTAAACAGGAAGACAAACTCCAGATAGATCTTTTCCAATATTTTCTTTGATGATTGACCACAATCCTACAGGCCTCTCTTTTTCCTTTGGCTCAGGCAGTTTCTCTCTCCGTCTAACATAAGGATACTCAATGGTTCTGACACTCATATCACTATCTCCCACCATGTTGGGAAAGAATGAACCATTAACATAAGTTACACCAACACATCCATTGCCTGCAAGTTCCCTACTATGATATGAAGCACTTCTTAAGGACTCTGAAGATAGAAAGTCCTTTGTGTCGAAGTAAACCCCTTCATCTTCATCTGTTTCCCCATCTGCACCTTGGCTTTCGTTGTCTGCATCAGAATCAGTTGCACTTCCCTCTGATATAACTGAATAAAAATCTGTGGCATGATAAGAGAAATAAGGACAAGTGTGTTAAAAAGGTGACGTGACAACATAAATTTTAGTATCAAAAAATATATTCATGACAAAATGTCTATTTTAGCACATCCTAATGAATGTATAATGTAGAGTTAGGAGAGCTAATTTAATTCTATAGAAGATAAAAGAGCAAAGTTTGAAGTAATAATGTGTGACCATGTGTGGATATGCATGCAGTGGAGTTAAGTGCTCCCAAAACAAAAAGGTCATATTTAAAAAATAAGACCATATTCTTTAAAAATCAAATATATATTGACCGCAACTGTTTTAGTTTTAGTACACAAAAGATTACCAGAACTCACATTGCTTGTTCTACCTCTGACTTCATAAAACCGTAAGTCTCTCAGAAGCAGATGAAGATGAAGATATCAAACCTAGAACAACCCTAATAAATAACCAACCCTTTAGATACATATGACCACAACTCACTTGGAAGGAGAAAAGTCTTTAGGAAATTTTATAACAATAGCAAATATATAATGGAAGTGTGTCAACCGATAGTGTTACCTTCTTTCTATTTCTCTTTAATGCCACTGAGTTAGCTAATTCAAATCAAGTTAATCAACCCAACATAAGTCAGAAATGAGTCTACATTTTACATGATTACGAAATGAATCCCCAAAAAAATGAGTCAAATCCAGGCCATGCTACAATGCCTCTAAATGTATCTCCTCAAGTGACAACCCCGAGTTTTAGCCCATTCATGAGCAGGACATGGATTTCAAGTGGCTGACAAGCACCAAGGTGTCAGCATACAAAACATGTTTGGACACAGATTATGGCTTTAAGAGGTGTATGTGCTTCCTGGCATAAGAGTACCATTCTCTATATAATAGGAAAAAGGACAAAACATGAGTTACCTACAGTAACACCGTTATACATGCTTAAGAATGCTAGAACAAGTGAAATTCATATTATAGAATTAGAGAACTGCGAGAGCCACAATAAAGGTGTACCACGTACAAGAATGTTCATATTGATGGTAGTAAAACTAGAAACTATAAAGGTGCACACTTATGTTATGGAAAAAAAAAAGTTATAGATTAGAGAACACATTTCAAGTAAGTAGGAATATGAGTAAGGAAGCCGATACTGATCGTCAAGTTGCTTCGAGTCGGATTAAATAGAGAAGCACATATGTAGTTAATATGGATGATAACTGAATATAGGTATGATTGGTGAGCTTAAACAAATTTCACGCTTGACCGTTTCATTGTGAAGAAACTAATTAATGAAGAATTGGTTGTGCTCCATGCATTGCTCTAGGGTCTATAAGACTTAACAATCAGGCCTTCAATTAATCTCTCGTTGTTAAACCATAACGAAAGCATCAATTTCTGTTGCTATATATCGGATGTCCTTAATGGTCACTTGTTCCCATAGCATGTTGTAAATGGCTTCAAGATATTAATATCACATTGCTTTACTAGTTGGTGGTTGCAACTTCAACTCTTTTTTAAGAAGACCAGACCCCAATATACCTGCTAATACTAATTAATTAGCAATAATCTAGAGCACCAAAAAGAAGACAGCTATTCCTCTATTTAGCCTTATTCTTAGTTCTTACAACAACAGAAAAGTCTTTATGCCAAAAATTTGGGGTAAGAAGCCTTATTCTTAACTGATTTTTCCTAAACTGTGTTCCATGCAAGTAACACCATTGATCAGGTCTACAATCCACCTATGCAGTTAAAGCGGTAAATCGGTAGCAAAGCGGTCGAGTACTGCTTTTTGACTAGTTGGAACTAGTTGTCAAAAAGCGGTAAAAAGCGGATCATGTAATAATACTAGTCCTAATTCTACATATAATATCCAATGATATCAATAAAACAAACTAATGCCAAATCATGTCAATAAAAAAAGAGTATCACAAAGTACCTCATTATGTCCATAATCATACTAATGAAAAAGAACAAAAAGTTCCACAAACCAACATCAAACCATGTCCATGATAATTAAAGAAAAGAACAAAAAGATAATAAAAGAAAAGAACACAAAGGTATCACAACTAAAATTCATGAACGAGGTACTAATTCACACCCTCAATATCAACATCTGAGTCAACACCCACAAATGGGTCCTGAACATCTTGTCCATCTTCCCTTTCTTCATCCACATCCCAATCCTCATCTTCATACCGTTGTCTCTTACTCCTAGTAATTTGTCCTACTTCATCACCTTCATGTGCACCTCTCACTTGAGACCCTAGGAGATCATCACCTGCATCCACAAATTAGTAGAGCTCCTCCTCAATAGGAATCGCCCAATCATCATTTTCAACAATTTCCCTCAAGATAATAGAATCGTAGGACTTGTTTCTCTTTGTGGACCGCGTCTTCAGCTTTTTGTTGTATTGAATTAAAACAAGATCATTCGATTTTTGTTGCAAAAGAAAATTCATTTTCTCCTAAAGCAATTGAAATCATAGATAATATAATATTACACAAATTTTTACATAAATAAACTACTTATTAAAAGGAAATAGTTAAAATACAAGATATAAATTAATATAAGACTCAAATTGTCAAATTGCCTCCATTTTTTACACCCGATTTTTGTTAAAAAAAAGACAAAAATCGGCACTTTTTAAGGACCCTTTTTTTACCTGGTTTTTGTGAAAATTCAGTCAATTCTACCGTGCATGCCGACTAGTTGGCAACTAATCGCTACTTTAAGTGCATAGCAATCCACTTAGTATTCATGGTTGTTCAGTATGACATTAGTGTCATCATTTATCACAATGGCCAAACCACTCGCATGAGAGAATTGCTACTTACAAGATTACCAACTCGGCAACTCACCTTCTTCTCAAAAGAATTCCTTTCAGCATTTTGATGTGTAATGTTGCTTTCATTCAATTAGTTGTTTCCTTTATAAATTGTTTACTAGGTTGTGAACTCGTGTATCAATTTGCTCATGTATTGTATCATGTATTATGTACCATATCTTGTATCGTACGATATACTAACTCAACAAGTTTAGGTCTATCCTTCTTAAAATCCATATAGTAATATGACTGAATATAATTTTATCATTTTTTTTTTTTTACTTATTTCATCTTTACAGATCTATCTAGTTCATGAACCCAGATCCTTGAGTATATATACATTACAGGACTCAAGTAAAAAATCGCTACTACCTATCAACCTATATGCATTGTATTAGATCAACTAATATGTAATGAAATTGTAGTATATTGCATCGTATCTTAAGATACGTATCGTGTATCATAAGATACTAAAAATATAGATTGTTTATTTCCAAAGCTTCCAACTCATCCAAAAGATTGAAATAAATATGCTATATACTATTTTAGTCATAGTACAAAACTCTGAACTTAAAGATATATAGCAAGCCTACTAACCACTTAATCTTCCATTCCCTTGCCCAACATGTGCTTCCCGCTCCTTTGTTTCATCTACTACTGTGGTTTCAAGCTCTACTTTCTCAGTCTGCAAAACAAGATATGCTTACTACAAGGTTCTTCCTAAATAATAAGTTCTTCCCCTGCCTCGCAAAATGCAACAAGTACAAAAAAAAAACGTGAACGTGAAGAATATAGACTTAGCAAGCAATTTACATAAATGATAACTAGGTGAGTGCTGGCACCCTCCAGCTTGCATATAGCACACTCATTTGGAACTCGTGAACAAAACGAATTAGCCTCAGCCATGGCATAAACATTCTAACTGAATTGGAAGAAAGTGAAAGCAGAAAGAAAATCTTGTAGTGAAGTTACTAGAGCTGAGATATTAGTGTAGAAAGATGCAAATGTATCAATGTCAAATAAAGGTTGACATTTGGCAAAGTAATCGAGGGCACGCATGACTTACCTAAAAGAATTTCACTATATAAATTGGGCAGATATCAGAAAAGTGAAACAATTTTGCATCATCATCATCAAAGCCTTCTCTCATCAGATTGGGGTTGACTATGAAGCACAAGAAAGCTCCACGTAAGAATTGACATTTTTTTACAACTTGTTGTTGACCTGAAGATAGCCCTCTTTGTCTATGCCAAGAGCTATAAGCAACTGCAAGTAAGAGTCTCGCCAAAACACCGAGAAGGTCAGTTGGGCAGATAGCTAGACTACCATTCTTTGGCGGGTAGGTAAATTACCTCTTTGCCTAATAAGAGTGAGCTAATATTGCAAGTGATTGTGTTTGAATGACATGAATGTTTTTGACCTTTTACTATTATATACTGAAAACGCTCCAACTCTGAATTTATTTTTCACAAAGCAAATAGATAAATTTCCGAAGTAGTAATGTATGGTGTATATTCTTAGTTTTACAGGCAAGCTACCTGATTCTTTATTGTTCATATGGAAAAAAAATATTCACACTTCTAAACCTAAAATTATCCTAGCATCAGGTTTTTGGGCCAAGGCCTGAACCTTGCCTAAAATTTTGACCAAGGAGCGAACTTAGGCCGAGCATGTAAAGTGCGATTAGAGAATGGGCCTCGGTCCAAGCTAAGAAAAAGGTAGGAAGTTCGAATCGGCCCTCTGGGAGTCTGCCCAAGCCTAAAATATTGCCAGCCTTACCTAGTTCTGTTACCATATTCAGATGTAAGTCTTCGGTTTATAATTTACTTCACCTAATATAAGACAGAAGCCAGGTATTCTACAAAGATAACTTGCTGATTAAGATGTCAGAAACAAATATTTTTAAAAATTTAGGGGGGGGAGTTCAGGGTTTAATGACTGAATTGCAAACAGAGATGGACTTAAGATGGCTGGAACACAACGACGAAAAGGAGGAAGAAATAAAGATGGCTTGGAGAAACTTCACTAGAAAAGTATATTCAATCAATGCTATCTTAAGCGGTTCCCATTATGTGCTCAGACATAGGCTGGTGATTGATTAATCTGGTTACTCGGCCAATTAATCGCAATTATGCAGCTACTTGAAAATTTTGATTAAATCAGTCACCTAATTAATCTAATTAAGTAGTAGATTACACGGAGGTCGATTGTTGATTGACCCTTCTTTAAAAACACTGTATTCAATCTTCAAAACCAATAAATAAGCAAGTTTTGGGGTCTTTTATACATTTGTAAAGGCAGCACCATATCAATAGGTCGAGTTACTAACAAACCTAAACTCTGTTCTACTTCCGATGGTATTAAAGATATAGACTAGTAACTAAATCCTAAGAAGACTTAAGCTACTTTCAGCTACTAAAGGCTCCTTGGGCCTCGACTCGAGTGAAGCCCAATCAGCTTCCACAAGGTCCATGATCTTCTAGTCGAGTGTATTCACCAGTCTCAATCCTGCTTAGTTTTAAAGGATGTGACTGTTAGTACTTTCTGATGCTTTTTAAGATTCAAACATGATTAAGAAAAGCAAGAAATTAAGGAAACAAAATTTTGTACAGAAAGTCCTGTAAAACAATGCTTAGACAAACTGAAAAAGAAAAAGAGTAATATCATGGTATAACTGGCCAAAAGAACTACTCGTCACAATTAAATCTAGTAAATAAATCTGGCACAGCTTTTTCCTATAGTTCACACTTATTAGATGTTGGGTAACACAATTTTGATATTTGAATATGAAACATTTAGAAAAATAATAAAAGGCGAAAAGTGATACCTCCAACTGCCTTAATGTTTCAAGTAAAAGAATATGTTTTTCATGAAGACACTTCAACTGGTTTTGTCGCTCAAAGAGTTCAAAAAGCATAATAGATTCGCACTCTTTAATTGTTGTCTCGCTCAGTCCTTCCTGCAGCAACCGTCCTCGCAGCTTCTCAGTTGAGATGCTGAAATCTATGGAAGGAGCAAAGTCACCACTGGATAGTGTACGAGGAAAAATGTCTTTTGCAGATAGCAATGCTTCAATCCATGCACTCCGGTCCTCTCTAGAATCGCAACGCAGATGGAGTGTCTTGGTGCCCGTAAAAATGGACAACCTTTTATCATCTGATTTGCTTGCACGAATTGAAGAAACCTGCAATTCATATTCTGCTTACTTGTTAATATAGGTTTATGTTCACGGTCAAACAGCTTATACATTATCAAAAATTAACCAGATTTCACTTTTAGGTAAGAAAAAGTAAAGCAAGAAAAGTCACACTGAGAACTAGGGGAAGCACTAAGTTAAGATACTAGAGCATAAAAGTTCATATGCCGGGCTCTTTGGTTGCTGTAAACAGAACTGCTGACAACATTTATTGCAGCATTGACAGCATTTCAAATGTTTGGTTTGTTACAAATAGTGGAATGTGGGCAACAAATGTAGCAACAACTACCCCAAGATACCGTAGCTTTTGTTGCGGTGAAAATGGCTGCAATATATTATAGTGATCATCTAAGTACAATCATATGTTGCATTAAGCAGAATGTAGGTAAAACAGTCAAGCACTTTGGCGTGCATTGCAAAGAGCAAAAGCACAAGCAATTTACGTAAATAGTGTGAGTTTTCATGTTAGTTTTACCTCACAGCCTACTCATTATATTACAAGGGTCCTGAAGTAAGTTGAAGCTAGCTGTACAAGACAATGATTTAACTGTTGTTTTTGGAAAAACTCCGAACTGTCTATATTAAGAAGCATATGCTTGAGTAGAAACCTCTACTTCTACATATTCATGTTTCCTGCATAGACACGAAAGCTAATGCCTAAATGCCGATAGGAGGGTAAGGAGATGTTATTTCTTGGCATAACACAGGTTGTGGGACATTATGCAGACAAACAATATGGTCTACCAAATCTCAGACTGAAACCATTTGGACAGGGATCAAACTCTCTGTTAGGACTTCTTTGGATAGGAAGAAGTGTAGGGAAGTGTGGAGTTCTTGGGAAAGTGGAGGCACTTCCATTGCTTCCACTGACTGGATATAGGAAAGTGGAAACCGTGAATGTATGAACAATCATTAGCGAACAGTGACCTTCGTCTCATCTTCTTTTACAATTCCACTTCGTCTCTCCGGAATTGGATTTAGACGTGAACTATTTATCTTTTGGTCTTTTTTTTTCTCTGCACATCTCCATTGCATCAGAATGGAGTTCTCATTACACATCCATACTAGTGCGTTATAAAGGAAGTGGCAAATTTGGATTCTTCAAGGGAGCAATTTCTCGACATCCAAACAGGTTTAAGGAAGTGCCACGAGAATAAAGTGCCCAAATATTCCATCCAGTGGACGTGCACTTCTCACACTCCTAACTATCCAAACAGCTCCCTACAAAGGAAGAAATTTGATCTAATAATATTCTTTCATTGTGCAGATTTCAGCAGGTGGTATATCATTGAAGAAGAGAACGAAGTTGTTGCTTCCAGTCCTTCAAAGATCCTCCTGTGACGGTGTGCCTGGACAAGGACATGATTAGGGTTCTAGTAGCTTTTTGTTTACTTAGGAGTTTTTTGTTTAGAACCTGTTATGGCAGATGTTTCAGTTTCATAATAAGCTTTATTGATATTTTGGGAGCTGGCATTTGGCTTAATCTTCATATAATTTGGTATCTGGACAATGTAGTTTCTCGGATTTAGTACTAGTAAGCACAGCTATTTTTTTGAAACTTTGGATCTACTGAGACTCGCCAACTGGACTCTGCAAGACAAAAGTCTATAAAATTTATTTTGTCAGCACAGTATTACTGATTCCTTAAATATCGTCTTTAAGAAGTTTTAGAAATAGGGGGTGCCCGTGTCTTGCCCGGCATGGTACGACACGATGCGGCAACGACATGGCACCAACTTTTGGAGCGTCCAGATTCCTATAACACATCAAAAGACAGATATTTTCACACGTAGACACGACATCGACTTTTTGGTGTGTCCTATTTTATTTTGGAACGTCAATGATAGTAACAAATGCATTGATTCATTTCCCTTCAAATGCACCTCCTTGAATGGCTTTGACATGTGGTCTAGTGTATTTTAGAGCGTCCGCGTTGTGTCAACTACACGATACATATCAATTAATCTACAAATGCATGGTGAGTCCCAATGTAGCTCAGAAATGTCAACATCGGCGTGACCAACACTTTGACTTTACAAGAAAGTCGATGTGACAGGACCCAGCGTACCGCATGTCCTTACGACATTTAACTCCAAATGCCACCCTCGCCCCGAAGGGCTCTGACGCGTCCCAAAGTATTGTGGGGGTCCTTGTCATATCCAGTACAAAATGCGACATAGCATTGTCAGAATTGGTCACATCGTCGCTTATATCATGTCGACCTAGTGTCGGACACGAAATATAGATATTTTCACACGTAGATACAACATCGACTTTTGGTGTCCTATTGTATTTTGGAACATCAATGTCGCGTCTAACAACAAATGCACACTGATTTCCCTTTAAATGCACCTCGTTGAATGGCTTTGACATGTGCTCTAGTGTATTTTGGAGCGTCTTTGTTGTGTCAAGTATACGATACATATCAATTAACCCACAAACGCACAGCACGTCAACAACGACGTGATCAACACTTTGACTTTACGAGAAAGTCGATGTGACGGGACCCAGCGTACCGCATGTCCTTACGACATTTAACTCCAAATGCCACCCTCCTTGTCATATCCAGTACAAAATGCGACATAGCATTGACAGAATTGGTCACATCGACGCTTATATCGTATCGACCTAGTGTCGGACACACAAAATACAGATATTTTCACATGTAGACACAACATCAACTTTTTGGTGTGTCATATTGTATTTTGGAACGTCAATGTCGCGTCTAACAACAAATGCACATTGATTTCCCTTCAAATGCACCTCGTTGAATGGGCTTTGACATGTGGTCTAGTGTATTTTGGAGCGTCTGTGTTGTGTCGAGTATACGATACATATCAATTAACCTACAAATGCGCGGTGAGTCCTAACGTAGCTCAGAAACGTCAACATCGACGTGACCAGCACTTTGACTTTACAAGAAAGTCGATGTGACAGATCCAACATGTACTGCATGTCCTTACGACATTTAACTCCAAATGCCACATCGCCCCGAAGGGCTCTGACGTGTCCCAATGTAAAGTGGGGTGTCCGTGCCATATCCAATACACAATGCGACATAGCATTGTCAGAATTGGTCACGTCGGCGCTTACATCGTGACGACCTCGTATCGGACGCGCAAAATGCATATATTTTCACATGTAGACAAACATCGACTCTTTGGTGTGTCCTACCGTATTTTGGAACGTCAATGTCGCGTCCAATAACAAATGCGCATTGATTTTCCTTCAAATGCACCTCGTTGAATGGCTTTGACATGGGGTCTAGTGTATTTTAGAGCGTCTGTGTTCGTGTCGAGTACACGATACATATCAATTAACCTACAAACGCACAGCACGTCAACATCGACGTGACCAACACTTTGACTTTACGAGAAAGTCGATGTGACAGGACCCAGCGTATCGCATGTCCTTACGACATTTAACTCCAAATGCCACTCTCGCCCCGATGGGCTCTGACGTGTCCCAATGTATCGTGGGGTGTCCGTGCCATATCCAGTACACAATGCAACATAGCATTGTCAGAATTGGTCACATCGGCGCTTACTCCTCGTGTCGACGTGCAAAATACAGATATTTTCACATGTAGACAAATTAACATCGACTTTTTGGTGTGTCCTACTGTATTTTGGAACGTCAATGTCGCGTCCAATAACAAATGTGCATTGATTTCCCTTCAAATGCACCTCGTTGAATAGCTTTGATATGAGGTCTAGTGTATTTTAGAGTGTTTGCGTTGTGTCAAGCACATGATACATATCAATTAACCTACAGGCACATGGCGAGTCCCGATGTAGCTCAGAAACGCCAACATCGATGTGACCGACACTTTGACTTGAAGCCGATGTGACAGGACCCAGCGTGTCACACCTCCTTCCGACATTTACAAATCCAAATGCCACCCGCCTCGCCCCGAAGGGCTCCGTGGGGGCGTCCGTGTCGTATCCAGCGTACGATGCGACACTGCATTGTCGGAACCGGCGCATCGGCGCTCCTATCGTGTTGGTGACGTGTCGGACACGCATTGATCTTCTTTATACCTTCAGGTGAACCTCCCCGAAGGGCTTCCCGAGGTCGCTGCAGAAGAGCTGCTGCTGCTGCTCCTTCCCGATCCTCGCCGCCGATCCGTCCCCGATGACCCTGACCGCCCCGCCGCCGCCGCCGCCTCTGCCGAGCGAGACCCTGTCCGCTCCGCGCACCTTATAGTAGGAGAGCACCCCGTCCCGGAGAACGAACCACCTGGACCTCCACCCCTTCCCGTAGTTCACCCACTTGCACAGCGCCCCCGCGACCGCCGCCGGCTCCGCTGGCTCCGGATCCGGGTCCGGGTCCCGGTCCGGATCCGAAGGGCGCGCGGGAGCGAGGAGCTTCGGGTGGTCGTGGGCCGCGCCCGCCCGATCCGCGCGGTCGAGGGAGACGGGGGCTATGCAGCAGAGCGGGTTCATAGGAGGAGGAGGATCCGACTCCGACGGGTTCGGGTCTGGATTTGGATCCGAAATGGGTGGTGGTGATGGGAGTGGGAAGTGGGAGAAGAGGAGAGGGAGTTAAAGGAGGAGCGAATAATGGAGTTGGCATTAAATTGGGTCATTTGTGTGTGTGCTGCAAATGCAGCAGAGAGAGATGGTGGGAGTGTTTGGCTGCCAGAGGAAAAACAAAATTATAAAAATAATTTGATACTCCCAATTATTTAATTTTTTTAACTTTATTTTCTATATCCTATTTATAATTTTATAACTTAATGTTTTACCGGTATTAACAAAATTATAAATGACAAAATCGGACGGGAGGGTGCAGCCGGGAGGGGTGACGGCTGGGGCGCGGCGTGGGTGGGAGTAGGAGCGCGGCCTGGGTGGGAGTGGGGGGGGGGGGGGGGGGGGGGGGGGGGCGCAGCCACAGAGGGTGCAGCCGGGGGGGTGGAAGAGTGCGTCGGAGCCGGAGATGAGACGACCACGAAGAGGGGGTGCAGAGGAGGGAAGGGGGGTATTTAGTCGACATTTTAAAAAAAAGTTACCGCTGAGTGACGGAGGGTATTAACACACAAAGTTACCGCTGAGTGACATTTTAAAAAAAAAGTCGACATTTTAAAAAAAAGTTACCGCTGAGTGACGGAGGGTATTAACACACAAAAATCAATATTTGATGGTATCTATCAAAGTTTAGAGTATCAACTTAAAATTTTTGAATAGTTAAGGGTATCAACTATCAAGTTACAATTTAGCCTAAAAAATAAGGTCAGTAATTAGACTTTGTTACCAAAAAAAACATTCAAAAAAAGTACTGTTTGGGTTCTGAAGATGTCCAGTTTAGAATTGAACATCCAAAATCTGTTAATAAATTAAAATTATAAAAAATATGGAATAATTAGATTATGGGTATCAAAAATATTTGAAAATTAGAATTTTGGACCTAAAAGATGTACAACTTAGGTTCGAGCCATATTGACCATCCAAAATCTGTTAATAAATAAATTCATAACTAAAAATAACAAAATATCTACAACTCTAAGTCTATTTAATCATAAAATATTTATTAACAGATTTTGAATGGTCAACACTACCGTTATTTCATGACACAAATTATAAACTGAACATTTTTATAACTGAAACGTAAAATTTCAAATGTTATAAGGAAAAAAAATGACTCGAGCACGAGACTCCTCGGAATTTAGTGGAATTTGCAAGAGAATTTTTCTTAATATTGATGTTTACAATATTTGCTATGACTACAATCGATGGCATTTTTTAATAATTTTTTATTTTCTTCTTTGTACTACTTTTATTTTCCACAATTAGGCCATTTTAGTGTTTGTAGAGAAGAAACGTGGCTTTCAACATGCTACACGAAATAAAATAAAAAAATTTAAATGTATTTGTCCTACAAATATCGATGTTCAAATTTCTCTCTTTATTTATGATTCATTGTAGTTGTAAAATAGAGATATATGGAATATTTTGTCCCATGATTGTCTTTTCGACTTCAAATTTACAATTTTCGATTTAAAGGAACATAAAATTCTTTTCGACTTCAAATATTCGAGTCAAAGGAACATAAAATTCTTTTTAAAACAAAATGAATGTTTATAATTTTCATGCTACTTAATTTTATCAAGCTTCAATGACAAATTTACAAGGTGATCAAATACAAAAATATTGCATCTTTATAAAGTGCAAATTTACGAGACCTTGTTTAAACCAATCACACCCATGAATCTTCTGTTGGTATAAAAAATAAATTCAAATTTATTACGATAATGGAGTTCTAAGAATTAAAAAGGTCTGCAATTTTTTTTTTTTTTTTGCAGTAGTTGGAATAGTTAATAAAATATAAACAAACTTTTACACCATCTAAATAAAAAATTAGTATCTAAATGATTATGTACTCTATATTTATCTAATTGTTATGACACTTTAAGAATAATAAAATTAGGTATCCATTTTTTTTATATGTTTGCTAATTCCTTTAAACTTATTTCTCTTTATCATTTTTTGTTATTGTTTGAAAAAAAAAATTGCTCGGTGGCAGTTTTACATCCAAACCACCAACTTATTTATTTTTCTAAAAGATGTTGATTACTAAAAACTATTATGTATTCAGACATGCTCATAAAACAAAAGGTGACCGAATAATTTTGATAACATCAAAATATTCTACAAATTTGTTCTGCCAAAATATCGACGAACGGACGTTTTCAAAAATGCAGAGTTCTACAGTGCACTATAATTTGAAAATAACAGATTTCGAACACAACACCGTCTATGTTGTTGTGTAATACCACAAAATAAAATGTGTAATACCTGCAAACAAAAGGTTGTAAATATTTTTTTTTGGGTTTAAAATCCGTTTGGCATGTGTTCCAAAATAATAATTTGCAAAAGATATATATTCATGATATACTTGTAAATAAGTTGAGGTGCTATGTGCAAAATAGTAATTTGTGGGCCACCCCAAGATCATGAGATAGAAGGATCTAGGCATGGGTCAGAACAATATCTAAAAGTACATAATGTTACCAATAATAAATTATGATTAGTTGAAACTTAAAAATGTGTAGCTTATGTCTAAAGCCTGTTTTTAAAAGGTTATATTAAAGTGGTATGTGGTTGTCTCTGAGTATGTGCAAGTTGTGTAGGGACGATCATTATTCGGTTTTGCATCAAGAATCGAACCAATTAAGAGATCTTGTTCGGTTTGGAAAAAAAAAATCCTTTTGAAAATACCAATATTTTATTTTTGGTTTTTGTTTAGGTATAAAGTCGAAAAGGAAACAAGACTTGTACAATTATGTAAATACTATCTATTTTATGCATATTTTTATGATTAAAAATGTGAGTATTTGAAAATAACAACTTTATAAATGTGATTTAAAGAATACCAACTTTATAATTTAACAAATAGTCTAATTTTGGGCCAAACCTTGAAAAGCAATAAACGTATGTATAAAAAATATATACTTTTACTATAATTTTAAATCAGAATTCTAATTTTGGATCCGATCCATTAAACAATAAAAACAACTCGACCTGATAAACCAAATCAATTATCGATTCGTTTCGATTTAATTTTTGGATTTTAGAAGCTCGGTTTATTCGGTTCTGACTATTTTGGTTCGGTTAAAATCGAATAAACCGAACGCTCACCCCTAAAGTTTTGCGGGCTACAAAAACAAGAATGTTCCAAAATAATTACCCTATGTATATATTATTAATGTGAAATCTCCATTTTTATGTTGAACCCTTCGTATTTTCCAGAAATTGCAATAACAAAGTCCTTAGAATGTCAGAATTTTTAGATTGGTTAAAAAAAGATCTCATTATAGTATTTGTACATGACCCTTAGAATATAAAAACGGCCTGGGTGGTATGAATAACAAAGTGTGGCCCAGTTCCATTTATATGTGTTTGTGAAAGTAAGGGAGACATTCACATTATGGTTCTGAAGGATTGCATCCTACTTAACTTCTAGAAAAAATAATTTGTATAAATTTCAAAATTCAAAATATATAGCGTATACGTCCCATATATCATTTTTCTATTTTGTAATATGTGCTTGTATTCTTGGTCCTAATTATCAATGTAGTAACTGGGCAATTTGAAAGCATGAAGAGCGTGATAAATATCATCCCATAATTTTTTTGTCAAAAGCCTTCTCGATATCTGTCTTAAACACGAGAACGAATGTGTGACTTTAGTATTATGGATGAAATGAAAAATATCTTGGGCATCCAGGATATGATCTTGAATACTTTCGCCTTGATGAAAGCAGATTGCTCATGGCTTATCATGCTAGGGATGTGTCACTTCAGGCGTTTTGCGAGAGCTTTGAGAAGGACGCGACAATTGACATCATAGTTCGCAATAGTTTGATGGTTGGGAAAGGTGACGTTGGTTTTAGTCCAGCCTTTATGCAAGACTTGGTTTGGTGAAATTGATTGAGGACGAGAATAAAGGAGGCACTAATATATTCTAATAGGTATTTTTAGCAGAATGCAACTAAAAAAGCTCAAATAAGAACTTATAATATGGATGTGACACGTGAATTTCAATAACATTTAAAATGTACATATTTTTTTTCTCTTTTGTCGATTGAAAAAAAATCAATGGATCGGACGAATGTAATCCAACGTTTTTTCATGATTGAGTTTGATAATTTAGGAACTCACAAGTTACGTAGGGTATTTGTTTCTTTCTTATTGTAGTAATGAAGTTATTCTTGCGCCTATAGTAGGTTCTGATAGTACTTGGTATTATGATTGCCATCATTAATCCAAATATTTTTAGCTTTGTCTCACCATTTGGTAGCAATCTGCTTGGATATAACATACCCATGATTATATAAAGCACACAACTTAGCATAACCATTATAACTATAGCACCAGAACTGTCGATAATTTTAAGATCATTTATATCTTGTTCAATATAAGAATGCCTTTGTTCAAATTGTTCCAAATTCTAAGAATATACTTAATCCAATAAGAGAAAGAACCTCTAGTGTGTGTAAGATTTGTGGTAAAGTATGAGTAATTCCATATTAGTGTCACAATTAAACAAAGAACCATTCACTAATTTATGAGCTTAAGGATAAACACACTAGAAATTTTGAATTTTAAAATTCTTACTTCTAGGCATAACCATATTAGTAATATTGATCATGAGTGATTTATGAACCGAGTAACATATTGGTAGGTTGGAGACAATTGTCACATCCCGAATTTCAATAATTAGTCCAACTTAGTGTGATATCGTACAAGTTTAAGTTGTACATGTACAACGTATTTATAAAAAACAATTATAAAACAACTTTTCAATACAAAGGTTGTCAAAGAAGAATATGAAAAAAGAGTTGTTTGGACTAAAAAGGAGTTGTCAAACGTGTTATTTCAAGAAAGATTTAATGCTTTCTTTATTTATTGTAAATGATTTTTTTGGGTTTTAATTTTAATAGAGATTTGAGTTTATTTATTTAAGGGAAAAATATATTAGAATTTGATTTCTATATAATAGGAGAAAAAAAGGATTACAAATTTGATAAATTATGGAATAATAGAAATGTAAAATTGGGTCGAGGCACTTACAAGCGTGTTATATGTCTATT
This sequence comes from Iris pallida, assembly GCA_029216955.1. Lineage (NCBI taxonomy): Eukaryota > Viridiplantae > Streptophyta > Magnoliopsida > Asparagales > Iridaceae > Iris > Iris pallida. The sequence goes on from JANAVB010033017.1 coordinate 38,726,451, forward strand.
CTAGCACAAGGATACCCAAATAATTCATGCTAATACATATCACAAACAAGTCACAACTTGGTATCTTTATGATTAAGTAAATTACTGAATTTATAATTTTGGATGTGACTAGCAATTTAATTATTCAGATTGAGGTTTGAACTAATTATTGCTACTTGGCGTTGTAGCAAAGGGTTTCACAATCAAAAAAGTTGTTGATACGCGAATCGAGATACATGAAGATGAGGAGGAAGGCGAGGGTGGTCTTGGTGGTGGAGGTGGCTACTTTACTGAGATTTGAAGATAAATAATAATCAAAGATTGGAATAATCACATATTTATAGTCTCCCACTAAGCCTAGTATGATTACGATTCTAGAATATTTGACTAAATTCAAAATAATATCGAGTTATATTTTTAACTGCAATTTATGAGTTAATCACGATATAATTTCAAGTAAAGTTTTAATATAAAAAATTGTAGCATTGGTTGTTACTTTTTCAAATTGGGGCCTTAAACTTAAATCATAGGAAATATCGTGGTTTAACTGCAGCTATATATGGTGGTCTAAATTTTATCGTATTTTACCAAATTTAAGTATATTTATTTAAACTATTATAAATAAAAATAATTTGTATTTTCATATGAATAACCTTTCGTATCAATTAATATTCTAATAATATCCATGTTATGATAATAAATACTAATGAAATCATAACAAAAATTTAAAACATAATCAATAGAAATCCTATTCTTTTTTTGAAAACGGGTCATTTCATTAATTAGCAAAAAGTATGATGAGGGAACGCCTCATCATCAAGTACTTCAGAGATACAATTGGGGGGACTAGAGAAGGAGTCAACACAATTGTTGGATAGAGCATATTTCGCAAGGTTATGGACAGCCATGTTGCCCGATCTTCTCACGAACAGGAAGGTGATCCTTTGTAAAACAGGAATGGAGTCTTTGATGGACTGGACCAGGTCATGAAGTTTCCAAGGAACTAGCCCCGCATCGCCTTTGAAAATGCGGTTTGCTATAAGTGAGTCCCCCTCGATAGCGATGGTCCAATCAGTGTAAGAACGAGCAAGATCAATACCCAATTGAATGGCATATATCTCCGCAAGAAGACTGTTGTCTTGGCCATGTGCATGTGCAATCAACCATGTATGAGCAGATAAGAACTTCCCATGGGAGTCCCTGGCAATAGCTGCTGCAGTGATGGTCGACGAAGAGGTTGCGCCATCTACATTGATTTTGATGGTATCCTCAGGAGGGGGAGACCACCGACACGGAGCAGTTGCTGCTAGTCGTTGATCAGAGATCTCCTCCAGGGAATCCAATCGATTCTTGAGGTAAGAATGATAACATGAACTCGCTACTATCAATATGCGATGAATGCTAGGAGCTTTTTGTGGGAAAATGCAGTCACATCTGGCTTTCCAAATTGCCCAGAGCGTAGCTGCCCCCATCCGAAAAGCCTCATGAGAATGACTGTCTGCGAGCCAATGCTGCAAGAGAGTGTGCACGTCCTGGAGATGATCCACCCTCAAACCAAGTTGGCTTGCAAACCAAGTACCTCGCGCAGTCTGGCAGTGAAGGAAGAGATGGTTTGCATCTTCATTACATTGGAGGCAGAAGGGACATAGGGGATTTGTATGCATGAGCTTTTTGTTGATGGAAGACAATAGAGGCAGTGCGTTATGAAGAAGTCTCCAGATAAAAACTCGGATACGCGGGGATATGCCATTAATCTTCCAGAGTTGCTTCCATGTTATAGGGTCCCGATCAGTGTTTGACGAGCAGGCCTTCTGTCTATGGATATGTTCATAGACAGATTTTGAAGAGAAATTTCCGTACTTAGTGCAAGTCCATAGTAGCACATCATTGCCATCTCCGTCCCGAAAGCTAATATTGATGATTGCCGAAGCTTCCAAAGGTGAGAACAGAGATTGAATTAGAGGGATATTCCAGGATCTGGAAAGGGGGTCCATGAGGTCACGAACAAGTTTGGGTCCGCCCGTGGGTAGTGTTTGATTAGAAACATGGAATCCTGGTAGAGTAGGAACCCAGGGTTCAGTGATGATATCAAGCCAGCCCCCTCTAACTTTCCAACATATGTTGTCGACCATAATGCGTCGAATGTCAAGTATGCTCGACCAAGTAGGAGAGGCGCGTCTAGGTTTAGAAGCTGTCCAGAGAGATCTGTTTTGTAAGTAGACGCCCTTTAGCAGATGAGCCCATAGTTGGTGCGGCTGAGCTAAAAATCTCCACAATAGCTTCCCTACCAACGCATCATTCACCCATTCCGGATTTCTGAAACCCAGTCCCCCTTCCTTCTTTGGTTTTGCAATTTTATCCCATCCAAGGAAGTGTAGTTTCTTCTCCGAATGTTCATGTCCCCACCAGAATGCTCGGTGTTGGTGCGAGAGTTTTTTTTGTGACTGCTCGTGGCACCTTGTGCGTCGACAAGTGGTAGATAGGAATCGATCCCAGAGTGGAGTTGATGAGAATGGATCGCCCCGCATGAGATAACGTTTTAGCTTTCCAGCCAAGTAGGCGAGTTTTGCACTTGTCAATAAGGTTATCATAAGACGAGATCCGGCCTTTAGGTAGCAGCAACTGATAGCCAAGATACTTGTCGTCTTCCCGCATTTTGGATAGGTGGAGGATGGAGGCTAAGTTGTGTTGATCTTGAAGAGATACTTTCTTGCTGAAGAATATGCTAGACTTCTCAAAATTAATAAGTTGCCCCGACCATTCAGAAAATGTTTGGAGTACCATTTGAATAGTTGCCAGTGAGTTTGGTGAGGCCTGACCAAAAATGAGAAGATCGTCAGCGAAAAGGAGATGTGAGATGGAAGGAGAGTACCGATTGATTTGAATGCCTTGGAGAAGATCATGACGCTCATAGCAGTACATTAGTTGAGAGAGAATCTCGGTACACATAATGAAGATATATGGTGATAGAGGGCAGCCTTGCCGTATGCCACGTTTGGGTATGAAATGTCCCTCCGGGGAACCATTCACCAGGATAGAGTACGAAGTAGTTGTGATACACTTCATAATGAGTTCATTAGAGTGGCCTTGAATTCCCATACCATGTAACACGTCTTTGATAAATGGCCAGGCAAGACGATCGTATGCATTCGCCATATCAATCTTTAGAGCATAGGAGTTACTCTCAGCAGGGAAGGATTTCATTGCATTGAATATTTCTTGTGCAATAATGTAATTATCTGTTATGTGTCTCCCGGGAACGAAGGCATTTTGGAACGGAGATATGAGTTTGTCCAGCAAGGGTCGGAGGCGGGCTGTTAAAATTTTGGATATAACTTTGTACGTGACGTTACAAAGAGAAATTGGTCTGAAGTCCGTCGGGGTGGCTGGCTCTACGCGTTTAGGGATGAGAGCAATATGCGTGTGATTAATAAGCGGAGGGAGTTTAAGTTCAGCAAAGAACTGTTGCACCATGGCAGTAAGATCTGTTCCCACAATATTCCATTGTTTTTGGTAGAAGATGGCATGGAAGCCATCCGGTCCAGGCGCTTTCAACGGACCATGCTCTTGATGATACACTCGACTTCTTCATTACTGGGAATCAACCCTAACATCGCATTCTCATTACTTGTGATTGGATTTGCAGAAATGATGAAAGTTGGATCAATAGGAGAAGACCCGTCTGTGCAAAATAGACCCATGAAATGCTCCATGAGCGAGCTCACGATTTGGCAGTGCTTAGAGGTCCAACTACCATCAGGTAATCTGAGTGCACGGATATCATTTTTCTTCTTCCTAGCCGAGGCTTTGATGTGGAAATATTTTGTGTTTCTATCACCATCTTTAAGCCAATTGCATTTGGCTCTTTGCATCCAATAAGTCTCTTCAATACTGAGCAGGTCATTTAGTTCATCACTAATCTCCTTTTCATCAAGAAGCGTATTGGAGGATGTATTCTCAGCCTGTATAGAGAGAAGCAGTGATTGAAGGAAATTAATGCGTGATTTTACCTGGCCAAATTTTGCCCGACCCCAGCGATGTAATCTCGTGAGCGTGTTCTGTAGCTTTTGTTGAAGGCAGGCGTCTGAGGAAGAGTTCGCCTCTGACCAGTAGGAGAAAAGTGTCGTCGAGAATGAGCCACAAGACAGCCAGTAAGACTCGAACCGGATCGGCCTCCTCTTCTGTCGGAGCTGGTTATTCGTGTTGAGTAGTATAGGGGCGTGGTCACTATTGTAGCGCGGCAACGTGGACATGGTAGCATGAGGATGGGCACTAAACCAATCAGCATTGGCAAAAGCTCGATCGAGCCTCTCACGAATGTAATGCTTGGGGCTACGTCCGTTGGACCATGTATACGCAGGCCCGATATAGCCAAGATCAATGAGCCCGCAGTGATTAATCATATTGATAAAAGGGGCCGCCCCATTCTTGTTAAATTTTCTGCCACCGGCCTTCTCCTCCGCATTGGTGATTGCGTTGAAATCTCCAATACAAATCCATGGGACGGAGAACGAGTCAGAGATGGATTTGATGTACTCCCAGAGCTTGGTTCGGTCCTTCTTCTTTGGACAACCATACACACATAAGAGGTTCCAAGCACCGCTGATGTTGGTGTTGCTGATTGTCATGCCCCAGAACCAGAATACTGGAGAGCGGGAGAATGACTCAGCCAGCTACGTATTACGGGTAAATGAATACCGTATAATACGATCAATGCTGTCTAACAAGACGAGGGGGTGCATACTACCTGAAAGTCTCCCTATGGTCACTTCATATCTATTGTCTCAATCATTCAAACAAGAAACAAAAAATAGAGAACATGTAAGATAAAGCAGTAAGGCGTCCCAAACGCTCAGTCAAAATGTTTTTGATATCTGGCTTTACAAAACACAGCCAGATGATGTAGTCAGTATACACAATTGTTATCAGCTGCAGCCTGACTTAGTTACAATTATACAAAAATAGGTACAAGATAATCCGACTAACATGTCGGTGCCAAACGGCAAAGTATAAAGCATTTAACAAAACGAGCGGGGAAGTAAGAAAACCCACTCGAGCCCTCCTGCGATCATCCCTCTAGTGTTGACTATCGTGGAGGTAGAAGTAAGCTGGATCCTCGGGGACCGGCTCTAAATCTGGCCATGCAAAACCAGAGAGGTTAGACCTCTAACAGCAAGTACCGCAAGGAAGCACGATATGAGGGATTAAAACCAGTAATGAGAAAATATGATAAATAGATCTCTGCTTTCTACTGGGATTCACATAGTATCACGACACTTCGAACCAACCTCCCAACCAAACAAGGACAGAAGTTGGTACGTCATGTCCTGACATTCTGATCATCTCAGTTAGGTAACAGAGGACATACTGTACACAAACAAATTAATTTAAACGGCCGTTCAACTACTACGGCTTGCTACTGTGAGTTCCAAGTTATCCTGGAATTATGCAATAGGGATTCATCAGTTCTTACTATGTACAAGCAAGGCTAGTTTACCCAGTCAATCAATTGCGCCAATCATGAATTAGACGAGTCCCAGCAGGACGCCCGTCATCAATATACAATATACAATAGATAATATAACCAGATACCGCTCCCTGCCCGTGTGGCAGATTTGCAGTATCTGTGGGGACCAGCCGGCCTGTCGGGCACTACTAGTCCCAAGAGGGCTGCCATGTAAGAATTCGGGAATCTATTCTCTCCATGCAATCATTATTTTATTTAACTTAATAGTCTCTACGTTGAGTGAAATCCCATGCCGTGGATCATGGTCATTCAAATGAGTACTTCCGTACAAGTACGATATGCCCAACTCTACAACGATACCCGTGCGGTTAGGTTGTAGGTCTTACATAGCGTAATGCAACAATCAAAACTAACCATGGAATAATCATGCCTTGACCATAAAGTACACATGCTGCTTTTGTAAAATAAATAAATAAATAAATAAATTGAAGCCTGCATGTGCATGTATGTCAATATTCGGGATCAGCCAGTCGATTACAATAGTTCATAGTTAATATGAACGTGTCTCATTCATTCAATTTAATAAGACGACTAGCCAGTCTCTTAGTTCCAACTAGGAACGCATGATCAATTATTAGTCAAAGTAACAGTCGGGGTCAATTCGTGACGAGGCATGAAAGTCAAATTAGTATTAAGCATGGTCGAGTCTATAACTAGCATAAAATAGTTGGTAACACATTCTTGAAGCCAAGAAAAATATCTACAACTTTCATGTTGGGAGTTGAAAGAAATTCTAGCCATAATTCAGTCAAAATAAGACATATAACAGTCAGAAACAACCAAAATAGGCATATGCGGCCTATTCTGCGACATGCATACGGACCTACTGCGACATGCGGCTCATGCGGCCCTACTGCGATACCATATACGGCTCAACTGCGACATACATCTCATGCGGCCCAACTGCGACACCATGCGGCTCAACTGCGACATGTGTCCCATGCGGCCCAACTGCGACACCATGCGGCTCAACTACGACATGTGCCCCATGCGGCTCATTCGCGGCATCATGCGGCTCAACTACGACATGTGCCCCATGCGGCTCATTCGCGGCATCATATGCGGCTACTGCGACATGCGGCCTCATGCGGCCCAACCGCGACATCTATGCGGCTCTACTGCGACATGTGGTTCATGCTGCAGATGAACATAGAAGTTTGACCAAAATTGTTTTGGCCATAACTTTCTCAAAATAAATCGGAATCTAACTTTTCAAAAGCCAAACTTCAGTAGAATTAAATTCTCTACAACATGGAACCACTTATTTTCGAAAACAACAGAGTTTGATAGATCAAAACCATAAAATCCATACGAAAACTAAAACTTAAAACTTAGATCTACACCCAACCATCCATGGAAATCAAGAACTTCAAGACCTAAACTTGTAGAGGATGAGAAGATGAACAACATAGACTAAAAATAAATGGGGATGCATGAAATCCCTCATGGTGTGCAAGATGTACTTGCCTCTCACAAGTGGGTTAGGGTTTGGTGGAGAAGTAAATGTGAATGAATGAAGAGAGAGAATGAAAGAAGAACTTTTATATCAAGGTCAAGTGGATCTCCACCAATCATTCTTTCCACAAAATCCAAGCCATCCATTCCTTTCCATGTTGAACCAAACCACACCAAGTTGGTTTACCATGAACCGAAATGAACCAAGAGCCAAGAAAAAGCAGAAAATAAAATACAGGAAAATTAATAAGCGCAAAATTGAAGAATTTAAATACAGAACAAATGCATGATAAATATTAAATAAATACGTATTCTGGGAACGGGAAGTGACATCTCTACCCTCCTTAGAAAAAATTCTGTCCTCGGAATTTCAAATCCAAGCAAGATAGGAAAAACCGAGCTGATCTAGGTACAAAAAACTTGAGCAAGCAATCATTCTTCAATGTTTAACTAGCAGATAATATATCTATATTAACAATCTACGATATCAAGTAGTTCTATCTATGAGGTGACAAGCATGAGGGGTTAAGGCAATCAAGGTACACGGGAAGAAATATACCTTGTGAGTCAAACAGATGTGGATACCGTGATCGGATATCATCCTCACGTTCCCACGTTGACTCTCCTAATGAGTGATGACCCCAAGCAACCCGGACAAGGCTAATTGTTCGGTTCTTGAGTATCTTCTCTCTCCGGTCCAAAATGGACACCGGCTGTGTCACGACCCGCACCCTGTGTAGGGGCACGAGAGCGTAACAACGCCCAGCCTACGCCGCAGTGTCGGCGGTAGAACGCTGTCCTAGGTCAATCATCTAACAATATAAAGGTACCTGTACAGTATATACACTCCGAATGGAGGTGACATAACAGAACAGTCTCAATCACATCTAAAACAGATATAGAATAGTAAAGGTTGATAGAGAGATCAGAAACACAAAGTAATACTATTAAGAGAGAGAAAATCTAAGTATATAAGATAACAACTCCAGAACATCCAGCTCAAACAAGTCTCTAAATATAAACTACATCTCAGAACAACAACTGAAATTCAAATAACAAAGCTGAAAGAAAAGCTAAAGCCTAGCTATCTAGCCTAGACTCTGGGAGTAGCATCCTGTACTGCAGCTGGGTCCTCCAGAGGAACCAGGTCGCAGGTGTCGTCTAATCCTGCTCCGTAATAGGTGGTACATAGGGCCTCCTCCTCATCCTCTGTAATATTTTCAACAGGTCCAGTCAGGACAGGAGCGAGCACAGTACATCTCAACAGTTCATAGCAGGTTAGAAAATATAATCATGCAGTAAAGTAAGATATAGATACTGAAGGAAATGCAGTATGTAATCAGAGAGAGAACTGTAATAGAAATATCTACTATACATAGAGAACTAATAGTGACTAGTGAGTCAGAGTAAAATATAAACATGTGAATGGCATAGGAGATTCATGACTACAGCTAAGAGAGTGATTCATGACTACAGCTACTTGGATAATATTCACATGTCTATTTCTACTCCTCCATCCCCAATCAATACACAAGGATCTGTTCAAATTATGTTAAGATTCGTGAAACTTCATATGGCTCATAAAATGAGTGATACGTGAAGGTGATTCATGATGGCTCTGTAAACATGAGAGTACATGTGTCACAAGCGATTCGTGAATCAGAGGAAGCATAGAGATACGTGATGATTCGTGAAATGCACAAAACATGCAGTATCCGATGCTCCCGAGGGGGATAACATCTCATAAAAAGATCCATATAGTACCAATCCGTGTGACCAACGTGGCAGTATCAAGTAAAGTAATTTAAAGCAGGAAAATAATTCTAAGCAGGATATGAAATGATCAGAGAATGTACTCGCCTGTATCTGAATGTCCAATATAAAAAGTACCGTCCAAGGAGTGGTGTCTGGCTCCTAATCAGAACAGCACAAGTCACAACAAGGCTAAAATGATAAAATAAATCTCTGCTATGCATTCTACATGATTCTAGGTTAAACTAGGTCAAAGTCAACTCTTGGTCAACCCTAGAAGTCAAACTAGGTCAACTATGGTCAAACTAGGTCAACTATGGTCAAACTAGGGCAAACAAGTCCACACTAGGTCAAACTAGTCTACACTAGTCTAGCAAGCCTATTCTAGGTCTAACAAGGCTGTACAAGCCCAATATAGGCTCCCTAGTCAAACAGGCATACATAGGCCATAGGCTATATACACATATCACACTCACTTTACAAATTCACATATATGTATACATATAGATATATATATAGACTCAATTCATATATACACACATGTGTAAGCCACCTATATTGTATATACAATACTTACATATATGATTTCATACATAACTAGATTTACACATAGCATATATACATACATATATTATATTCATATATATACTATAATGCATACATATGTATATAGAGAGAGAGTGAGCAATGAATGTGTGGGTGAATGAGGAAAATGTGAGGGTTAAGTCATAGGGCTATATGTGTGTGAATGATGTGAATGTGAGTGTCATAGAGTGTGTGTGTATGTGTCATGTGTACAGGAAAGTGAGATGGTGTGTGTACATGTGTCAATCATGTGTGTGTGACAGGTTTGTGTGTATGTGTGTGTATAGGATATGGGTAGGCAATGCATAGAGGGAAATGTGTGGTGATTAATCTCAGTTCAGTTTTAATCATTAGGGAAATTCTCAGGAATTAAGCTAGACTGTTCTCAGGTTTCTAGAGTTCAAGTGTTTGAGTGATAGTTGCTCATGTGAGTGTGAGTTAGAGCACAATGTGTGATGAATTAATATAGCAATATACATGAAAATCAGTTAGCATTATCTCTACACCATCATAAGTCAAACTGAGTTAATATTCAATAGTAACACCTTGAACTTCAGGTTCAAACACAAGGGGAATCTCAGGTTTCTATCAGTGTACATGTATCAAACATAAAATCCAATGCAGTTTCAGTTCTCAGGTTTTCAAACTTAATCTCAGGTTTTCTCCAAACAGACCAAAGCAAACTCAGATTTATTGGCACTGAAATCTCAGGAATAGGCTGATTTCAATCAGTAAAAAAAAGAACCAATAATCAATTTAAGGGAGGGAAATCAGTCCTCAGTTTTGGGTTTATGTGACAGTTAAGCAAGGATTCAATCCAACTCACTGTCAATCTCATTTCAGCAAATTTCGAAACAAAAGTCTCAAAGAAACCTAACCATCAGTAGTTAATAGACATTCACTTGAATTTAAACATGGAAATTACTCATTAAAATTGGTTTAACAGGGATTAACACTCTCAGAATTTTAGAAAACTGAACTGAGTATCAGTTCATTAATTCAACAGTCCAAAACAATATCAAAAATCCGATTTAAGCCCTAAAACCTATCACAAATCAGCATCCCTCATTGTAGTAGTGTAATTACACATGTACATGGGTTAAATTGGCAATTTAATCATCAATTGAAACAGGAATTAAAACTCAAAAACGAAGAACAGAATCTACGTATCAGTCAACATTAGGAAATTCAATTTGATCAACAAAATCATGTTAATATGATGAATTACTAGTTGGTAAATAAACTATTACATGTGTACGTGTCACAGAGGTGAATTCGTGTCCACAAAATAGGACACAACGTGTCCAGTCAAAAACGAATCCCAAAACAGTACATAGACTGAACAATCGTCGTGCACGTGTTCGTGCAAGTCTAGGACACGACACGACACGAACTAGATCTCGTGCTCGTGCAAGGGGGTGCGCCTAGGGTAGGGCTAAGTACCTAGCACCCTGAATCGCACCCACGTGTCGTCGTGTCCGACTTACCAAGCCGTATCAGTGGCTAGACACACACTGTGCACAGTGCAGTGAAAACCCAGTGCGCGGTCGATTACTCCCCAACCCGACCACGTAATCTCGTGAAACTTGGGGAGGGTGATGTCAGAGGGTGCCCCAAGCTCCCCACGAAATTTTGTGTCAGGGCACGCTGTGTCGTGTCCTGTAGGGACCCCGAGCAGCAGGGGATGCACCCAGGCCGCGCGCGTGTATTGCATCCCGCGTGTACCCGTGTCCAAAGCGACACAACACGACACGAATAACACCTCAGTCGAGCAAAAACATATAAGCCACATCAAAACACAGCTTTCTATTCAAAAATTATTCGAAAATAACAAACACAACTCCTCATTGGCATTTCATCAAACACATACAACTGTGCACTGATACGTGTCCGGAACGGACACGAATCCAATGACACAGGACACGAAACCTATCCAGACCTTAGGGGGACCCTTAGGGCTTCCTATTGGTGAAGACAAAATGGAAATCCATTAGGAAATGGGGAAGTTACCTATTGGTGAAGAAACCTTCACAAAAGCTAAAATGGAGAGATTCCTCAAGCCACCCAACTCTCACAAATTATTGTTTCCCTGCAAATAAAATATACCAGCAGCAAGAGGAAGAAATTTAGGTCCTAATGGAATTGGTTTGAAGGGAAAAGGATTCAAAATGGATTTTTAGTGATTTTAGGAAGATGGGACTCACATCTTTCCTTAGAACTCCTGAAGAAACCTTAAAAGAGGCTAGCCCTAAAAACTAGGAGAATATTTATAATGGGGGAATCCCTAGGTTCAGCTAAGGTGGCTGACCACTTGGCTTTGGGTTAGGGTTGAGCTAGGTTTGGCTAGTCCTATCTAGTTTAGTCACAAAATGACTTGTGTAATCACAAGCCATTTAACAAATAACTTGATTCCTAAATTCCTAATTCAAGTTCTAAGGAATCACTAACCACTAATTTGAGTCACACTAGGTTAGACTAGGGTCCACTTGACCTAACCAAGCCCAACTAACTATGGTTAGTTCCTAGTTTGGTCTACATGAGTCAAAACTAGTCCAAAATCAAACTAGTCCAAATAAATCCAAAATAAATCCTAAAAATTCCCATAAATTCTAATAAATTATAATAAATCCAAATAACCCTAAAAATGTCAAAAAATACCCTAATCACATGGCTAGGCTCTAGGGTAGGCAGTATCTACTAATCACTAGCACAACATCAAAATCACAAGTCATAAATTTAAATAGTTTAAAATTAATTAAAAATCACTAAAAATTCTAATATGAAATAAATATCATTAATTAATAATTATAACTACAAAATTTTAAAATTACCCTCATTTTAGAAACTGGGTATTACAATCCTACCCACCTTATAAAAATTTCGTCCTCGAAATTAAGATGGTAGCAGTCTCCTAGGTCACACACCCCACAATCAAAGTCTCAAATATACCGTCAGATAATCATATGCGTCTGTCCAAAATCATGATACTCAGAATCTTCGTCGTGCTAGTGAGCAAGGCTACGATAATCACAGAGTCCTCGACTAAGACACATACCTCTAGAATTATGGTATTTAAAATTTTCGCATTGCCGTATGCTTGGCAGCGAAAACCTTAAATTCCTATGCCCGAGAAATACGTCCTAAATTTGACTATATGTCCTCACTATGCCAGCTAACATGACTGCCGAAGATTCTAGATTCCATAACTGGGTGACCTAGCCCATATTATTCATCTCAGAAGAAAACCAAATCGAAAGAAAATGCTAGATCAAACTTATCAACAGATAAGGAAGCAGACAAGAACAGATGGAATTGAATTTCAAGATAGATATATTGAGGCAAGGTGGGAATAAAATCGAAAAGAACAGAATCTGCAAGCACCTCTCCCACTGCCTGAGCATCCCCGACTGTCATGGCATAAGCTCGCCCCTGCTGGCCTCCTCCAGCCTGATGCTGATACTACACAAACCTCTGCTGCTGCGTCGATAACGGTCCCCGCTGCTGACCTACAGGAACCTTGGCTCCTCCTCCTGGTGCTGTGCCTATGTACTGGGAATACTCCCTCAGCTGGTGGTCCGCTGCTCCACATAGTAGGCACCTGCCCAGCCTCTTCCTGCACTCACCCCATCCATGCCCCGGCTTCTTGCAGTAGGGGCAACTGACTGCCTGCTGTCTGGGTGCCTGATGCTGTCTGGGCTGCTGCTGTCCCTGCTGATGGCCGTGACCCTAGAACTGCTGCTGAAACTGCTGCTGAACGTGCGGCCTCTTGGCCGGTCCTCCGCTACTGCTGCCTCCCTGGGAGTCTCGCCCCCTTTTGAGCCTAAGCTCAAGATCATCCTCTGCAGCTAAAGCGTCCACCAGGATCTCCTCAAATGTAGTGCTGCGGGCATTCTTGGTGTAGGACTTGACCTCCTTTACCAAGCCCTTCCGGAACCTCCGGGCCTTCGTCGTCTCGGACAAGTCATCCATAAATCTGCTCAGGCGGCAGAACTCTCCTGCGTACTCCTCCACAGACTGGTTCCCTTGGACTAGGGCCTCAAACTGGGTCTCGAGGGCTCCCAGTGCTGCATCTGGAAAGAACTTCTCCTTGAACAGCTTCTTGAATGCTGCCCAAGTCTGTCCTACTGTACCGACCCTCGGGTCGGTCTGGTACCATGTACGGGCCAGATCCTGCATCATGCTGGCCGCTGCCTCTATCTGGAGCCTCGTCGGGATCTCAGCCAACCTGAAAATCTCCTCCATATGCTCGATCCACTCATCGGCATACAAGATCCCCTCTGTCCCTCGAAAGTCTCTCGGGTGCATCTTCTGGAAATCTTGGATGCCCTTCTCCCGTGGCTGGTACGGCTGCGGGACTGCCGCTGGCTGAGCTATGACTCTCTCTACCGCAGTCATTGCCAGCTCAATGCCTCGTGTGAGCTCTACTGTCTGGCCCTGCTTCTGGGTCTGCTGACCCTCCATGTACTGTCGGAAGAAGGCTAACAGCTGAACGACGTCAATCGTCCCTGCAGGTGGCTGCTGCTGCTGAAGAAGTACATCCGAAATCATCGGACTCGGCTCATGCCTCACTGCTGGTGGGACTCCTCCAAAAGCTGCTGAAACACCTACCCCAGCTGGCATGACTGGGGCTGTCACGCCCCGATTCCGTAGAATCGATAGTCGTCCCCCGGGCATGATGCCGTGCAAGCCTAAGTTGCGCTTGCACTAGGCGGTTCATAAGGTCATCCGATACAACAGCATATACATATAAGAGTACGCAGAGAAATTGAACACATTCTTATAGAAGGAAAACTCAAGCTTTATTGATAATGAACATCATGTTACAGACTCGATATAAGGACGCCGCGCGGGCTTTTTACAAACTGACTCCATTACAAAATGAAGGCCGATGAGATAGCCATTCCATACATTCCATCCCTGATTACAACCAGCATTTCAAAACCACCTGGGATAGTGGGCAGTCGCTCCATCTGTCTTCTAGCTTTCAACAGCGGAGTCTTCAAAAGAGATTGGATCCAAGCTTCGACCGCACGAACGAAGCGTCAAAACACGAGCGTTGCCTCCCTTTACGTAGCACGCCCTTCCAGATCTATCGCACCTGTATAGAGAGCGAGGATCAGTACAATCAACATGTACTGGCGAGTGGCTAATTAATTTCCAGGCTCTCATTTGGTTCAAGAATTTGATAAAATCATACAACTTGCTCATTCAGTGGTCTTTCTAACCATCCTAGATGTTTTCATAAGAAGCATTAGGTTAGACCAAGGTTTCTTTCGGCGGAGCGCGCCGTGCGACATAAAACTTACCATGTTAGTTTATAACAATTTGTATCAAGTGTTTGATATGGAGGTCAATTGGCCTAACCAGCCATCTTGGACATAGCCTGGTAATACGGGACCCTTACAACGCAAGTAGCGAGCCCCGATGCAAGCCCCCGTCTTACCGATTGCCTATTACCCAGCTCGGCTAAAACCAGTTTCTTCCTAGGCCGAGTCGGTCCCGTGGCCCCGGGTCGCCGCTCGAAGAAACCATTCCCCTTGTCGACAAGTTGTCCAAGTCAATGATAGGTTAACATGGTGTATTTTTAAGATGCCGTTGGGGCTTGTTATGTGTTCGATTCATTTACTTGGTCGTTTTGCAGGCATAAATTAATTATAACTCTTTTCAACACAACACATTTCTTTTTCCCTTCTAACATACAAGACTAGTATTCTGCAAGCGAATCATTCAATTTTTGTAACATTACCCGAGTTCTCATTTGAAATAGAGGGTCGAGACGAAGGGGGTCAGCCACTCACCTTGAGTTTTGCTTGAGGCGAGGGACTTGTTGGCTGCGCTAGACGTCGCCTACGCGATCACCTGAAATCGCACAAGCAACCGATTAGAACACTGTATTATGCAAGAGTTCGATAGGAAATGCGAGCTCGAAATGTAAACCATGAAAACCATCGAAAATATTCACGAAAACGCATTCAGAAAACCAAAGCCAAAACCAACGCAAGCGGCGTGAAAAGCAGAGCAACGGGAGGTCTCTCCCGACTCAGCCGCAGAGTCAATCCTCGAGGCGCTACCCGCTGAATGTGGGACTTGGTTCCGAAGAAGCCATTCCATAACGTGGAATGGATCTTAATTCAACCGTTCCCGTTCGATCGATTCGATCGATCCCGACCTATCGGTCCCGACCGAGTCGATAGCAACAGTGTTCCTTTCTCGTGCACCCCGTGGACGAATCAACGGGGCACGATGTAGGGACGGGGCACTACAGGGGCTGCGGCACCAGGGGCTGACTGCTGAGCATGAGAGGTGGCAGACCTCTCATCGACGTCCTCCTGGCCCTGGCGATGCGATCGCGTCTCAACCATCCTGGAGACACAGATCAAAAGGAAATAATTGCTGAGAATGAGTCAAAATACCAAGGGAGGACAGTTTAAATTCAAGAAAGACAATAAGCGGCAAACGTAGATATACGGAAATCTGAATAAGAGTTTTTCCTATTTGTGATTGAGTACCTTCAAAAATATCCTAATCCTACTGCAGGCTGTAGTGATACTCTAGTTCGAATACCACTACATAAACTCGACCTGCATGGGCCACCACTGAAAACGTGTCACGACCCGCACCCTGTGTAGGGGCACGAGAGCGTAACAACGCCCAGCCTACGCCGCAGTGTCGGCGGTAGAACGCTGTCCTAGGTCAATCATCTAACAATATAAAGGTACCTGTACAGTATATACACTCCAAATGGAGGTGGCATAACAGAACAGTCTCAATCACATCTAAAACAGATATAGAATAGTAAAGGTTGATAGAGAGATCAGAAACACAAGGTAATACTATTAAGAGAGAGAAAATCTAAGTGTATAAGATAACAACTCCAGAACATCCAGCTCAAACAAGTCTCTAAATATAAACTACATCTCAGAACAACAACTGAAATTCAAATAACAAAGCTGAAAGAAAAGCTAAAGCCTAGCTATCTAGCCTAGACTCTGGGAGTAGCATCCTGTACTGCAGCTGGGTCCTCCAGAGGAACCAGGTCGCAGGTGTCGTCTAATCCTGCTCCGTAATAGGTGGTACATAGGGCCTCCTCCTCATCCTCTGTAATATTTTCAACAGGTCCAGTCAGGACAGGAGCGAGCACAGTACATCTCAACAGTTCATAGCAGGTTAGAAAATATAATCATGCAGTAAAGTAAGATATAGATACTGAAGGAAATGCAGTATGTATTCAGAGAGAGAACTGTAATAGAAATATCTACTATACATAGAGAACTAATAGTGACTAGTGAGTCAGAGTAAAATATAAACATGTGAATGGCATAGGAGATTCATGACTACAGCTAAGAGAGTGATTCATGACTACAGCTACTTGGATAATATTCACATGTCTATTTCTACTCCTCCATCCCCAATCAATACACAAGGATCTGTTCAAGTTATGTTAAGATTCGTGAAACTTCATATGGCTCATAAAATGAGTGATACGTGAAGGTGATTCATGATGGCTCTGTAAACATGAGAGTACATGTGTCACAAGCGATTCGTGAATCAGAGGAAGCATAGAGATACGTGATGATTCGTGAAATGCACAAAACATGCAGTATCCGATGCTCCCGAGGGGGATAACATCTCATGAAAAGATCCATATAGTACCAATCCGTGTGACCAACGTGGCAGTATCAAGTAAAGTAATTTAAAGCAGGAAAATAATTCTAAGCAGGATATGAAATGATCAGAGAATGTACTCGCCTGTATCTGAATGTCCAATATAAAAAGTACCGTCCAAGGAGTGGTGTCTGGCTCCTAATCAGAACAGCACAAGTCACAACAAGGCTAAAATGATAAAATGAATCTCTGCTATGCATTCTACATGATTCTAGGTTAAACTAGGTCAAAGTCAACTCTTGGTCAACCCTAGAAGTCAAACTAGGTCAACTATGGTCAAACTAGGTCAACTATGGTCGAACTAGGTCAAACAAGTCCACACTTGGTCAAACTAGTCTACACTAGTCTAGCAAGCCTATTCTAGGTCTAACAAGGCTGTACAAGCCCAATCTAGGCTCCCTAGTCAAACAGGCATACATAGGCCATAGGCTATATACACATATCACACTCACTTTACAAATTCACATATATGTATACATATATATATATATATATATATATATATATATATATATATATATATATATAGACTCAATTCATATATACACACATGTGTAAGCCACCTATATTGTATATACAATACTTACATATATGATTTCATACATAACTAGATTTACACATAGCATATATACATACATATATTATATTCATATATATACTATAATGCATACATATGTATATAGAGAGAGAGTGAGCAATGAATGTGTGGGTGAATGAGGGAAATGTGAGGGTTAAGTGATAGGGCCATATGTGTGTGAATGATGTAAATGTGAGTGTCATAGAGTGTGTGTGTATGTGTCATGTGTACAGGAAAGTGAGATGGTGTGTGTACATGTGTCAATCATGTGTGTGTGACAGGTTTGTGTGTATGTGTGTGTATAGGATATGGGTAGGCAACGCATAGAGGGAAATGTGTGGTGATTAATCTCAGTTCAGTTTTAATCATTAGGGAAATTCTCAGGAATTAAGCTAGACTGTTCTCAGGTTTCTAGAGTTCAAGTGTTTGAGTGATAGTTGCTCATGTGAGTGTGAGTTAGAGCACAATGTGTGATGAATTAATATAGCAATATACATGAAAATCAGTTAGCATTATCTCTACACCATCATAAGTCAAACTGAGTTAATATTCAATAGTAACACCTTGAACTTCAGGTTCAAACACAAGGGGAATCTCAGGTTTCTATCAGTGTACATGTATCAAACATAAAATCCAATGCAGTTTCAGTTCTCAGGTTTTCAAACTTAATCTCAGGTTTTCTCAAAACAGACCAAAGCAAACTCAGATTTATTGGCACTGAAATCTCAGGAATAGGCTGATTTCAATCAGTAAAAAAAGAACCAATAATCAATTTAAGGGAGGGAGATCAGTCCTCAGTTTTGGGTTCATATGACAGTTAAGCAAGGATTCAATCCAACTCACTGTCAATCTCATTTCAGCAAATTTCGAAACAAAAGTCTCAAAGAAACCTAACCATCAGTAGTTAATAGACATTCACTTGAATTTAAACATGGAAATTACTCATTAAAATTGGTTTAACAGGGATTAACACTCTCAGAATTTTAGAAAACTGAACTGAGTATCAGTTCATTAATTCAACAGTCCAAAACAATATCAAAAATCCGATTTAAGCCCTAAAACCTATCACAAATCAGTATCCCTCATTGTAGTAGTGTAATTACACATGTACATGGGTTAAATTGGCAATTTAATCATCAATTGAAACAGGAATTAAAACTCAAAAACGAAGAACAGAATCTATGTATCAGTCAACATTAGGAAATTCAATTTGATCAACAAAATCATGTTAATATGATGAATTAATAGTTGGTAAATAAACTATTACATGTGTACGTGTCACAGAGGTGAATTCGTGTCCACAAAATAGGACACAACGTGTCTAGTCAAAAACGAATCCCAAAACAGTGCATAGACTGAACAATCGTCGTGCACGTGTTCGTGCAAGTCTCGGACACGACACGACACGAACTAGATCTCGTGCTAGTGCAAGGGGGTGCGCCTAGGGTAGGGCTAAGTACCTAGCACCCTGAATCGCACCCACATATCGTCGTGTCCGACTTACCAAGCCGTATCAGTGGCTAGACACACACTGTGCACAGTGCAGTGAAAACCCAGTGCGCGGTCGATTACTCCCCAACCCGACCACGTAATCTCGTGAAACTTGGGGAGGGTGATATCAGAGGGTGCCCCAAGCTCCCCGCGAAATTTTGTGTCAGGGCACGCTGTGTCGTGTCCTGTAGGGACCCCGAGCAGCAGGGGATGCACCCCGGCCGCGCGCGTGTATTGCATCCCGCATGTACCCGTGTCCAAAGCGACACGACACGACACGAATAACACCTCAGTCGAGCAAAAACATATAAGCCACATCAAAACACAGCTTCCTATTCAAAAATTATTCAAAAATAACAAACACAACTCCTCATTGGCATTTCATCAAACACATACAATCGTGCACTGATACGTGTCCGGAACGGACACGAATCCAATGACACAGGACACGAAACCTATCCAGACCTTAGGAGGACCCTTAGGGCTTCCTATTGGTGAAGACAAAATAGAAATCCATTGGGAAATGGGGAAGTTACCTATTGGTGAAGAAACCTTCACAAAAGCTAAAATGGAGAGATTCCTCAAGCCATCCAACTCTCACAAATTGTTGTTTCCCTGCAAATAAAATATACCAGCAGCAAGAGGAAGAAATTTAGGTCCTAATGGAATTGGTTTGAAGGGAAAAGGATTCAAAATGGATTTTTAGTAATTTTAGGAAGATGGGACTCACCTCTTTCCTTAGAACTCTTGAAGAAACCTTAAAAGAGGCTAGCCCTAAAAACTAGGAGAATATTTATAATGGGGGAATCCCTAGGTTCAGCTAGGGTGGCTGACCACTTGGCTTTGGGTTAGGGTTGAGCTAGGTTTGGCTAGTCCTATCTTGTTTAGTCACAAAATGACTTGCGTAATCACAAGCCATTTAACAAATAACTTGATTCCTAAATTCCTAATTCAAGTTCTAAGGAATCACTAACCACTAATTTGAGTCACACTAGGTTAGACTAGGGTCCACTTGACCTAACCAACCCCAACTAACTATGGTTAGTTCCTAGTTTGGTCTACATGAGTCAAAACTAGTCCAAAATCAAACTAGTCCAAATAAATCCAAAATAAATCCTAAAAATTCCCATAAATTCTAATAAATTATAATAAATCCAAATAACCCTAAAAATGTCAAAAATACCCTAATCACATGGCTAGGCTCTAGGGTAGGCAGTATCTACTAATCACCAGCACAACACCAAAATCACAAGTCATAAATTTAAATAGTTTAAAATTAATTAAAAATCACTAAAAATTCTAATATGAAATAAATATCATTAATTAATAATTATAACTACAAAATTTCAAAATTACCCTTATTTTAGAAACTGGGTGTTACAGGCTGCTCCTCGTAAGACAAGTTGGTACCAACAACCAACTCAGAATGATCAAGGATATGGCTGGGGTCTGATACATACCTTCGCAATTGAGATACATGAAACACGTCATGCACCTCTCGTAACGAAGGTGGAAGGGATAAACGATAAGCAACATCGCCTACCCTATCAAGGATAACGAATGGTCCTACGTATCGCGGACTCAACTTCCCGCGAACGCCAAATCTAATGACCCCACGGGTAGGTGAGATTTGCAAGAACACGTGGTCCCCAACAGAAAACTCTAGCGGTCTACGATGCTGGTCCGCCCAATGACGATGCCGGTCCTGTGCAACTCGAAGTTGCTCTCTAATTCCCTTGACCAATTCAACTGTCTGAACAATCATTTCTGGGCCTAACATCTTCCTCTCCCCGATATCATCCCATGCTAGTGGCGATCTACACTTCTTACCATATAAAGCTTCGAATGGCGCCATCTGGATACTGGCTTGATAACTGTTGTTGTATGAAAACTCAACTAAGTGCAGGTGGCTCTCCCAAGATCCTCCAAAATCTAGGGTGCAAGCTCGCAACATATCTTCTAAAGTCTGAATTGTTCTTTCTGATTGCCCGTCAGTCTGTGGATGGTAAGCCGTGCTAAATCTTAACTTGGTGCCCAGACTATGATGTAAGCTCTTCCAGAAATGTGATATAAAATGGGTATCTCTGTCGGACACAATACTGACAGGGACTCCATGCTACCTGACTATCTGTTGCATATACAACTCTGCCAACTTTTCTGTAGATTGCCCTACTCTGAAAGGGAGAAAGTGTGCCACCTTTATAAGCCGATCTACTATCACCCAAATAGCATCTTTGCCACTTGGTGATCTCGGTAAACCGGTCACAAAGTCCGTTGTGATGTGCTCCCACTTCTATTCTGGGATAGTGTAATGCCCCGCTCCGCATCGGTGCATTATGATGAGTCGTTGACTCGAAGAGTTGCGTTGACCCGATGAGTATCGATATGAATCGATGCAAGTGTTGCATTGGCCAAAGGTAAGCTTTGAGTCGGTTGGAATCTATGAATCGAATCGATGCAAAGGGTAAGTCCCGCTGAGCAAGTGCTGATGTTAGTTGATCTGGTGTACAGGCTATGCCTTTATGCTGGATTACGGATTGTGGTATGGGCGCGATAGGCCAAATTGACCGAGTAGTTCAAAGGATTGGCTAAGTCTGGGAGTTAGCTATGCGATCGAGTTATGGAAACGAGACGCTTCAATCGGTGAAATGGCAAGGCGTATCGACTTAAGGTGGGCGGGTTCTTGACTCTCTCTCCCTATTCCTTCACGTCTTAATAAAATATGTTATGATATGCGTAAGATGGTATCGAGTTAGCGAGCGTGGCTCGGCGAGTAAGTGTCTAAAATATGCGTTGAACACTAAGATAGAACATTGAACAATCGAACAATTGAAGCGACGTGCATCGAGTGCACGAGTCGTGGTAGGGCAATGATGGTAGAATATTGAAAGACAATATCGAGATGTGCATCATGTGCACGGCTCCGAGAACATTGAACTCTAGGCATAGAACATTGATTATGGTGCTGAGCGTGCCTTTGCGCACTTAAGCTACGAAAAGACTAAGTAAATACGGAAGTAGGCTATGCGAATAACATTATGAACGAGACGCGTGATTATGAGTACGAGACGACAAAGCCGTTGGGCGTCGTGCATCAATATGGATGTGTTGGGGCATAACGCCGACGGAGCTCCCCATGCGAATGGTGGATTATGTTTATGGCACGGGAAACCATTTATGGCACGGGAATCCGTTTATGTGTGACACTATGTTTATGGAATTCGAGAACGGTTGGTATGCTATGGATTGTATGCTATGGAACGTATTGCATGGTCAATGGACTCGGATTGCCCGTGCACGGGTGCGGCTTCCCTCGAACGGTTACGCCGGGGCGCCGGGACCGTTCGGCCTAGGAGAGAATTATGTGTGGTATTTATGGTACACAACATTCGGACGGATTGTGACCGTCCAGTGCTGTGATAAGCTATGATATCCGTAAGTTTGGGATCCTTCGGATACTGGGCTAGCAACCCGTATCGAAGCGATTGTAGGCTTACACATATGAGATGCCAAGTCCATTACGGTGCGAAACACCGTGACCTTCATATAGTTAGGGCCGGTGGGCTGAGATGAGAGCTGGGTGCAGGCGCAGGGCCTGCCACCCATTATGCATAAGTTTACGTTTATGAATTGGTCGGTTGTACGAATCGTATGTTTGCTTATGTTAAGTTCTAACCACTGCAGGCTAAGGAAAATGGGACGGCATGAGCACGAACACTATGTTTACGTTTATGTTATGGCTAACTGTATCTGCTGCAGGAACACGGCGTGGGACACATTTATGAATATGTGCTATGTATAAGTTTTGCCATGAAATTGATCCTAAGGCTAAATAGAAAGACCACAAAGTAAGATGCATGTTTCACTAAATGAATAAGTGTTTGGTTTGGGTGCGAGCGGGTCTTGATCAGTGCGAAGCGAGGACGAAAGCACTAAGCCCCCACTAGTTTCTGTGCAGGCTCAGGTTATGATCAGCTCGGGGCGGAGCTTGGCTTGGACGTGCCGAGGCGTGGAGTCCTTGGCGTTCAAGAGGAGCGTCCGCATATGCGTTCGGACTTGAGACATGAAGATGTTCGGCCGAAGACTACTTGATGGCTATAAAGGGGCATAATGTATGGAACAATGTAATCCTTTGTGAGCTAGAGAGATCATGAGCGTTGTAGCCAATTGGCATTTTATGTTGGGCTATTCAGAGCCTTTGTAACCTTCAGTTCAATATGAATAAAAGAGATTCTTATGTTATTCTTTGTTTTCTTCCGCTGCTTATGTTATCGATTTGAGATAGTTCTACGTGAACCTGTTATCTTGCCTTGTACGAGCGCAAATCCAGGCTCGTACGGCATCACGCCCCAGCGAGGACGATGATTCGAGTTAAATCTAGCGAGGACGAGCGATTTCCCGGGTCGGGGCGTGACAAGTTGGTATCAGAGCGGTTCCATCCTTTGGACCGTGCGTGAATCTCTTTGACCCTCAGTTGCTTGCTATCGAATTCAGTTGACTCTAAGTTGTTTTCGCAACCGCATGGCTCATGGATCTGCTCGACGCTACATTGGATGTTCCATACAATAAGTCTATATTAAGTGCGTCTGCCACAAGTATGTCGTGACTATTACGCTATCTCCGGGCGCCATCGGAGAGTATTGGTTGCACGAAGTGCAACGAGTTATGGGATGTTATTTGCACGCAGTGCAACGAGTTATGGAATGATGGTCGTACGAAGTGCAACGAATATGGTGATGTTGGTTGCATGAAGTGCAATGATATGTGTTGTTGGTCGCACGCAGTGCGAGGAGTTATGTGTTGTTGGTCGCACGCAGTGCGAGGAGCTATGTGTTGTCGGTCGTACGAAGTACGAGGCGTTATATGTTATCGGTCGCACGGGGTACGAGAAGACATGTGTTGTTGGTTGTACGAAGTGCAACGGATCGATATGTGAGGCGATGCGTATTATGTGGCTATACGAAGGGTTATGTGTTGTCGGTTGCACGAAGTGCAGCAAGTCGTGGATCGTTCGTTGTATCGGTACAACGAGTCGATATGGTATGATGTGCGTTGTATGGCTATGCGGATGGATAGCGATATGTTGTGCGAGATTGAGTAAAGACCTTAAGTATCGAGACTAAGCTGTTGTACGAGCTACAACGAGCGGGATTCGAAGATCGTGGATGCGATAGTACGAGTCGATATGGTCGCTAAGTCGAGTTTGAGTAGGCGAACGTTTATGTTGGCCGTATGTCGTGTTGAGCTTCGAATAAGCGAATGTTGCGGGTGGGATCGATGATGATCGCCATGGTACGGTTAGATTGAATGTATGTCAAACTTGAGCTAACGTTAGAGCTGGGATCGGAAGGATCACCATACGGGACGGTTAAGTTGAGATAGAAGTCGGACCTATGCGAAGTGTGATGTCGAGTAATGACTCAATTCCGAGTGGTATATGCAATACCAATTATGCGAGCATGTATAGCGAAGTATTGTGTCGATAACGATAGGCTCGATCCTGAGTGGTATATAGGATACCACTTAGCGATGGTTATGTTAAGCCGGTTGGTGACTTGCGATAGGTTTCGTCGAAACGATTATGTTGTTACAGTATGTTTGTCCGCAACGGATGGAATGGTACCGAGACTCGAGTGGAAATGATGCGATAGGAGTCGATATAAGTATGCTTTGGTGAATTAGTTAAATGAGTATGCGTGAAGTCGTGCCTACGGAGGATACGTCGGACGAGGATTCGCTAAGTATAAGTCAAACGATAGGCCAAGCATATGCGAATGAATGTTACGTTGAGGAAATGGTCGACCCGGTCGAACTTATGTTGAGTTAGTACGGAGACGTCTTCGGAACGAATTGAGTAGGTACGGAGAAATTGTACGAACGAATTTGGGTTAATGCAATGAGTCGGTAGCACGATTTGGAAGTACGAGTTAGGGATATGAGAAGTGATTTGTGCGAGACTTGATTCGTATTCGAGTTTGGATAATGGCAATGATTGCAACGGGTTTGAGCTTATGAGAAAGGAAGATGTTCAAGTTATGCATATCGACGATGGTATTGAGGCGTATCAAAGACGATATGCAATAACTCGAGGATACTCTGATCGAATGAACAAAAATTATGTTGAGCATTGTTGTTGGACGAATAAGATGCAAGTTAAGTTGAAGGTAGTTGGATGATGGCGGTAGGAATGCTTCGAGACATTGAGAGTGGATGTATGTTACTCGGAAGAAAATAAGAGTGTTTGGATTTCTTCGCGGATCACCACTATATTGACATTCTTGTCTTGAGCGAGCGCAACACCAGCCTCGCACATGCGTCACGTCAAATTAGAACGATCATTCCGCGTGAGCACTGGTATGGTGATTCATCCAGTGGGGATGATTGAACTTGCAAGGCGTGGCAATTTGGATATAGATTTGTGGTTTGATACGAAGGTGGAATTGAGGATTGTGCGATATTGTCAACGGCAGTGCCTAAGTGACTATTGTCGGATTACGTCGGATTGGATAAAGTCTCGTAGGAATCATCGGGAATTGATTTGGCTCTGCAATAGGATATAGCATGGTTCGTTGTAACTGTCCCTCGTTGATGATCTTCAATTATCGAGCGTAGTTTCGGGGCAGATGACCCTAGAAGACTTGACCGCCAAATCAAGTAAATGTTGAAGTCCCATAGGATGACCCTAAAGAAGTCGCGTAAGAATGATAAGGAATGAGGTAGTGCATGTTGAGGATAAGTCTAAGCGAGCGAGTATCGTGTCTCGAAAGTTAGCGAGTACTAAAATCGATATGGTCAAGAAAAGTTATGTTGGATCGAATAGATGTCGAGGAACGTGCTTAGCGTAGTGACGCGGTAAGGCGATTGCAAGGATTCTGCAATGCGCGAGAGCGATGGATAGTAGAACGACCCTAAGAGTTGTGTCGTAGGTCGGCTTAAGTAACGAGTAGGCTATGTGTATTGAGCGTGCGATCCATGTTACGAAACGAACAAGTCGGGATTGAATCGAAGTTTGAGTAGAGGATTTGTACTCGGTCAAGAATCGGGGATGAGCGTATCGTAAGAGACCTTGGGTCGGAAAGATTGTTGCCTTTGAGCATCGTAGACTCAAGTTAACCTCTTGTGTCGGGAGAGCGCGAGCATGATGTCTGGATAAGTTGCCTAGTGGGGGTAGCCCCAGACTCGATGCGCGGGTAGTTCGAGGACGTAGATCGTATTGAGATAGTTGCGTGCGAGACTTAGTACGGATTGTAGGCAAAAGGAATTTGTGACATGTTGACATAGTCCATGTCGTTAAGGCTAAATGTTATGAATGATGGGACAAAAGACTCGAGATATGCGAGAGATAGGAAACGGTTGGGCGAGTAGGTATTGCGGAGAATTGTTGCGATCGGATGCGCAACGGCTTGCTGCAATGCATGCTTTAGATGGCCGACGAGAAACTTATGAGATCGAAGTTACGAGTTTGAATCAAGTTATGTGCAGAGATGTTTCGAAGATGATCGCATGTTATGGGATGATGCATATGAGATGTATTTTGGGAATAGGCGCTAAGATATGACTAAGTCGAGTACGGACCGATGGGTGCTTGAGGATTTAAGTTGAGCTTGTTAGTTGTCCCGATATCCTACAACTGAGCTTGGCTGAAATGCATATATTGGTGGGACGCCTAAAATATGTGTATGATCCAAACTAAGTTGTATGATTCTAACGATAGTAGCACGAGATCGTGAAGCGATCTGCGCGAGGCACTTGGATTAAATGTTGGTTTCGGTTCGAGGACGAACCTGATTTTGAGTGGTATATTATGTAATGCCCCGCTCCGCATCGGTGCATTATGATGAGTCGTTGACTCGAAGAGTTGCGTTGACCCGATGAGTATCGATATGAATCGATGCAAGTGTTGCGTTGGCCAAAGGTAAGCTTTGAGTCGGTTGGAATCTATGAATCGAATCAATACAAAGGGTAAGTCCCGCTGAGCAAGTGCTGATGTTAGTTGATCTGGTGTACAGGCTATGCCTTTATGCTGGATTACGGATTGTGGTATGGGCGCGATAGGCCAAATTGACCGAGTAGTTTAAAGGATTGGCTAAGTCTGGGAGTTAGCTATGCGATCGAGTTATGGAAGCGAGACGCTTCAATCGGTGAAACGGCAAGGCGTATCGACTTAAGGTGGGCGGGTTCTTGACTCTCTCTCCCTATTCCTTCACGTCTTAATAAAATATGTTATGATATGCATAAGATGGTATCGAGTTAGCGAGCGTGGCTCGGCGAGTAAGTGTCTAAAATATGCGTTGAACACTAAGATAGAACATTGAACAATCGAACAATTGAAGCGACGTGCATCGAGTGCACGAGTCGCGGTAGGGCAATGATGGTAGAACATTGAAAGATAATATCGAGATGTGCATCATGTGCACGGCTCCGAGAACATTGAACTCTAGACGTAGAACATTGATTATGGTGCTGAGCGTGCCTTTGCGCACTTAAGCTACGAAAAGACTAAGTAAATACGGAAGTAGGCTATGCGAATAACATTATGAACGAGATGCGTGATTATGAGTACGAGACGACAAAACCGTTGGGCGTCGTGCATCAATATGGATGTGTTGGGGCATAACGCCGACGGAGCTCCCCATACGAATGGTGGATTATGTTTATGGCACGGGAAACCGTTTATGGCACGGGAAACCGTTTATGTGTGACACTATGTTTATGGAATTCGAGAACGGTTGGTATGCTATGGATTGTATGCTATGGAACGTATTGTATGGTCAATGGACTCGGATTGCCCGTGCACGGGTGCGGCTTCCCTCGAACGGTTACGTCGGGGCGCCGGGGACCGTTCGGCCTAGGAGAAAATTATGTGTGGTATTTATGGTGCACAACATTCGGACGGATTGCGACCGTCCAGTGCTGTGATAAGCTATGATATCCGTAAGTTTGGGATCCTTCGGATACTGGGCTAGCAACCCGTATCGAAGCGATTGTAGGCTTACACATATGAGATGCCAAGTCCATTACGGTGCGAAACACCGTGACCTTCATATAGTTAGGGTCGGTGGGCTGAGATGAGAGCTGGGTGCAGGCGCAGGGCCTGCCACCCATTATGCATAAGTTTACGTTTATGAATTGGTCGGTTGTACGAATCGTATGTTTGCTTATGTTAAGTTCTAACCACTGCAGGCTAAGAAAAATGGGACGGCATGAGCACGAACACTATGTTTACGTTTATGTTATGGCTAACTGTATCTGCTGCAGGAACACGGCGTGGGACACATTTATGAATATGTGCTATGTATAAGTTTTGCCATGAAATTGATCCTAAGGCTAAATAGAAAGACCACAAAGTAAGATGCATGTTTCACTAAATGAATAAGTGTTTGGTTTGGGTGCGAGCGGGTCTTGATTAGTGCGAAGCGAGGACGAAAGCACTAAGCCCCCACTAGTTTCTGTGCAGGCTCAGGTTATGATCAGCTCGGGGCGGAGCTTGGCTTGGACGTGCCGAGGCGTGGAGTCCTTGGTGTTCAAGAGGAGCGTCCGCATATGCGTTCGGACTTGAGACATGAAGATGTTCGGCCGAAGACTACTTGGTGGCTATAAAGGGGCATAATGTATGGAACAATGTAATCCTTTGTGAGCTAGAGAGATCATGAGCGTTGTAGCCAATTGGCATTTTATATTGGGCTATTCAGAGCCTTTGTAACCTTCAGTTCAATATGAATAAAAGAGATTCTTATGTTATTCTTTGTTTTCTTCCGCTGCTTATGTTATCGATTTGAGATAGTTCTACGTGAACCTGTTATCTTGCCTTGCACGAGCGCAAATCCAGGCTCGTGCGGCATCACGCCCCAGCGAGGACGATGATTCGGGTTAAATCTAGCGAGGACGAGCGATTTCCCGGGTCGGGGCGTGACAGATAGAAAGTGGCTGTAATAACCCAGCTGGCCTCTGCTGTTCTGCCTTCACTTGCTGACATACCAAGCAACGGAAAACGAATCTAGCTATCTCCCTCTTCATCCCGTTCCACCAGAAGTGCTGCTTGATATCTTGGTACATCTTGGTCCCTCCAGGGTGTATAGAATACTGGAAACTGTGAGCTTCTGCCATAACTTCCTGTCTGATATCTCTACTAGGCACACATAGGCGTGATCCAAACCTAAGCGTACCGTCTTCGTGGATTTGTATCTCCTTCCTGAGCCCTGACTCACATTCTGCCCTAAGCTTCTGAATCCTTGGGTCCTGTGCCTAAGCTGCCTTGATCCTATCTACCAAGTCGGATTAAACTCGTAGACTCGCCAGAATTCCTACATCACTAGGAAGTATAACCTCGATGCCCATCTCCTGAAGGTCTTCTAAAATGTGCTTCTGTGTTGTCAACATAAATGCGCCGCCTCTCCTGCTAAGAGCGTCTGCTACCACATTAGCCTTGCCTGGATGATACTGAAGCTCCACGTCATAATCCTTGATCAACTCCAACCATCTTCTCTGTCTCATGTTCAGTTCCTTCTGAGTAAAGATGTACTTCAGACTTTTATGGTCCGTGTACATATCCACTCGATCACCATATAAGTAATGCCTCCATAGCTTCAAAGCAAATACTACTGCCGCCAACTCCAAGTCATGAGTTGGGTAATTCTTCTCGTGGTCCCGAAGCTGTCTAGATGCATATGCTATCACCTTTCCATGCTGCATGAGGACACATCCAAGTCCTTTACCTGACGCATCACAATATACTGTAAAACCTCCGGGTCCAACTGGCAATGTAAGAATAGGCGCTGATATCAACTTCTGCTTCAAGGTGTCAAATGATGCCTGGCACTCTGCCGACCAGACGAATGGCACATCCTTCTGTGTCAAGCGGGTCATGGGTGCTGAAAGTCTTGCAAAATCCGATACGAATCTCCTGTAATATCCTGTCAATCCCAAGAAACTCCGTACATCAGCTACGGTCTTGGGTACTGGCCAGCTCTCTACTGCTTCTACCTTCTTGGGATCTACTGCTACTCCAGCTCCTGATATGATATGACCCAAAAATGAAATATGATCCGTCCAGAACTCACACTTGCTGAGCTTGGCATACAACTGGTTCTCCCTCAGAACCTGCAATACTGTCCTAAGATGGTCTTCATGCTCCTCTTCACTGGCAGAGTACACAAAAATGTCATCAAAAAACACCACAACAAACTGATCTAGGTATGGCATAAAGATGCGGTTCATCAAGTCCATAAATATTGCTGGAGCATTGGTCAAACCAAACGGCATTACCAAAAATTCATAATGCCCATACTTCGACCTGAATGCTGTCTTGGGAATATCCTCCTTCCGAACCCTCACTTGATGATACCCTGAACGAAGATC
Organism: Iris pallida; assembly: GCA_029216955.1. Taxonomy (NCBI): domain Eukaryota; kingdom Viridiplantae; phylum Streptophyta; class Magnoliopsida; order Asparagales; family Iridaceae; genus Iris; species Iris pallida. The sequence goes on from JANAVB010033017.1 coordinate 38,756,840, forward strand.
TATCTTGGAGAAAACTCTAGCCATGCTCAACTGATCAAATAAGTCGTCGATCCTGGATAATGGGTACTTGTTCTTTACTGTTGCCGCGTTAAGCTTCCTGTAATCAATGCACAATCTGGATGATCCATTCTTCTTTTCTACAAGTACCACTGGTGCTGCCCATGACGATATGCTAGCTTGGATGAACTTCTTCTCCTTCAGTTCCTCTATGTGCTGATATACCTTGGTCTGCTCTGAATCCGCCATTCTGTAAACTCGATCTGATATCGGTTTAGTTCCAGGTGCCAATTCTATACTGAACTCAATATCCCTAACCGGTGGTGACCTGGAAGTTCTTCAGGAAATACATCCAGAAACTCTTCAACTACCTTCGGAACTTGAACTTCTTCCATTGTCGTCACTACTCCCTGCTCTTGTTGAGTTGCCACTGATCTGAATAAGGTGAACCTCTTCATGCCTGGAATATCAAAAGATACACTCCCTCTACGATAATCTATTGTCGCATGACTGTCTTTCAGCCAGTCCATGCCTAAGATAACGTCGAAATTTCTAACAGGAAATTCTATCAACCGGGCGGGTAAGGAATGCCCGCAAACTACAACGCTACACGCTAGAATAACTCTACTAACTCCTACGAGCCCATTGCCAGTGAGTATATTCAACCTCCCTGGCAATGCCTCGAACTCCATTCCTAGCCGTATCGCAAATTGTGCAGATATAAATGAGTGTGATGCTCCTGAATCAAACAATGCTACTGCGGGATATGAGGCGACGAGAATGTTACCTGCCACAACATCTTTCGATGCTAATGCCTCCTCCAAGGACAGAGTGAATGCCTGCCCTCGACCTCCTTGTTGGTTTCCATGCTGTGGCCTAGCCTGGTGCTGCTGCTGGCCCCTTCCCTGATGATGCTGGGGTGGTCTATGCTGGTGTTGTTGCATCGGCGGTCCCTGCTGCCGAAACATCTGAGCTTGCAGTATTAACGGACGCTGGGCCAATGGTCTCACTGCCACTGCTGGTCCTCGATACTGTCCTGCCCCTGGTGCTGGCAGAGCAGGAAACTGCTGCGCTGGTCCTCCTGACCTTGAATTCATGGGACATGTGGTAACCCGATGATCTGGATTTCCACATATCAAACACAGCCCGTTCAATGTCCGACACACATCTCTAGTGTGTCCTACCTTCCCACAATAAGTGCAGCCTGCCGGGGGTTGCTGGTTCTTCTTCTGTTGCTGCTGCTGCCTGGGTGGTGCTGGCCCTCGTATCGCCACATCGTGGATGCGAATGTCAGGAGACGGTACTGTTGTTCGGGGAGCTGCTCCCCCTCCTCCTTCAATCTGACTGTGGGATCTTTTTTGACCTCCGGTCCTTGCCGTGATCCTCTGAACGGTGATCTCATACCTTCGGGTTGCCGTCAATACCTCATCAAAAGTCTGGTAATTGTGTCCCTCTATCAATTGCAAGAGCTCAAGATGAAACCCTTGCTGAAATCTTATAGCCCTCTGGCTCTCTGTCGCTACCATCTCTGGGGCGAACCTACTCAATCTGCAGAACTCCGATGCGTAAGCATCTACCGTCTTGTCGGCCTGCTTGAGGTTGATAAACTTCTGTTGTAGCTTAAACTGCGCCACAACTCCATAGTACTTCGTCTTGAATCTTGCTGTAAAATCGTCCCAAGCAACAGGACGTCTGATACCAACTTCCTCTGATTCCCACCAATCACGTGCGAGATCCTGAAGTAACAACTTCACTTGATCCATACGTTCTTCTGCCGGCACCTTAGCTGCTGTCAGAATAGCCTCAATATCCTTAAGCCATGCATCTGCTGAGATGGCATCTTCCGTGCCCTCGAAACGACGAGAGTTGTACTTACAAAACCTGGCTGATGCTCCTGAATCTGGCCTCGCCCCTCTTTCTAATGCCGTCTGCAACCCTTGGTTGAGTAGTACGTTCTGCTCCTGCAACTGAGCATGCATGCGCTGCTGGGCTAACATCTGATGTTGTTGGGTAGCCATTATTCCTCTCATGATCTCCAGAAGGGCTGGTGTGTCCACTTCCACAGGGGTAGGTGGAACTGTTGGTGGTGGTGGAACATCCGGATACTGCGGTCCAGCTGCTGCTTCCACTATTACTTCTTCTTGGATGGTCTCTTGAGTTAGTACCGGCCCTTGTTGCTGACCAACATGGTCAGGTTGTCCGTGTTGCTCTTGTTGTTGTTGTTGTCCAGTCCTGACAGATGCGGACGAGGTACCCCTAAGAAAAGGGACAAGAGAACAATCAAACGACCGGACAGGAAAGATCAATGAAGTCAAAGGATACTGGAATGTCAATCTAGGGTTGAGAACAACGAATCATGAGATCAAGGGGGAACATGTGTGATTGAGACATCCCATAAATCAAAACACCCCACAAGTCTGAAACCAGACCTGCATGGGCCACCACTAAAACCTTATCACGCCCCAGAACCAGAATACTGGAGAACGGGGGAATGACTCAGCCAACTACGTATTACGGGTAGATGAATACCGTATAATACGATCAATGCTGTCTAACAAGACGAGGGGGTGCATACTACATGAAAGTCTCCCTATGGTCACTTCACATCTATTATCTCAATCATTCAAACAAGAAACAGAAAATAGAGAACATGTAAGATAAAGCAGTAAGGCGTCCCAAACGCTCAGTCAAAATGTTCTTGATATCTGGCTTTACAAAACACAGCCAGATGATGTAGTCAGTATACACAATTGTTATCAGCTGCAGCCTGACTTAGTTACAATATGCAAAAATAGGTACAAGACAATCCGACTAACATGTTGGTGCCAAACGGCAAAGTATAAAGTATTTAACAAAACGAGCGGGGAAGTAAGAAAACCCACTCGAGCCCTCCTGCGATCATCCCTCTAGTGTTGACCATCGTGGAGGTAGAAGTAAGCTGGATCCTCGGGGACCGGCTCTAAATCTGGCCATGCAAAACCAGAGAGGTTATACCTCTAACAACAAGTACCGCAAGGATGCACGATATGAGGGATTAAAACCAGTAATGAGAAAATATGATAAATAGATCTCTGCTTTCTACTGGGATTCACATAGTATCACGACACTTCGAACCAATCTCCCAACCAAATAAGGACAGAAGTTGGCACGTCATGTACTGACATTCTGATCATCTCAGTTAGGTAACAGAGGACATACTGTACACAAACAAATTAATTTAAACGGCCATTCAACTACTACGGCTTGCTACTGTGAGTTCCAAGTTATCCTGGAATTATGCAATAGGGATTCTTCAGTTCTTACTATGTACAAGCAAGGCTAGTTTACCCAGTCAATCAATTACGCCAACCATGAATTAGACGAGTCCCAGCAGGACGCCCGTCATCAATATACAATATACAATAGATAATATAACCAGATACCGCTCCCTGCCCGTGTGGCAGATTTGCAGTATCTGTGGGGACCAGCCGGCCTGTCGGGCACTACTAGTCCCAAGAGGGCTGCCATGTAAGAATTCGGGAATCTATTCTCTCCATGCAATCATTATTTTATTTAACTTAATAGTCTCTACGTTGAGTGAAATCCCATGTCGTGGATCATGGTTATTCAAATGAGTACTTCCGTACAAGTACGATATGCCCAACTCTACAACGATACCCGTGCGGTTAGGTTGTAGGTCTTACATAGCGTAAAGCAACAATCAAAACTAACCACGGAATAATCATGCCTTGACCATAAAGTACACATGCTGCTTTTATAAAATAAATAAATAAATAAATAAATTGAAGCCTGCATGTGCATGTATGTCAATATTCGAGATCAGCCAGTCGATTACAATAGTTCATAGTTAATATGAACGTATCTCATTCATTCAATTTAATAAGACGACTAGCCAGTCTCTTAGTTCCAACTAGGAACGCATGATCAATTATTAGTCAAAGTAACAGTCGGGGTCAATTCGTGACGAGGCATGAAAGTCAAATTAGTATTAAGCATGGTCGAGTCTATAACTAGCATAAAATAGTTGGTAACACATTCTTGAAGCCAAGAAAAATATCTACAACTTTCATGTTGGGAGTTGAAAGAAATTTTAGCCATAATTCAGTCAAAATAGGACATATAACAGTCAGAAACAACCAAAATAGGCATATACGGCCTATTCTGCGACATGCATGCGGACCTACTGCGACATGCGGCTCATGCGGCCCTACTGCGACACCATATGCGGCTCAACTGCGACATACAGCTCATGCGGCCCAACTGCGACACCATGCGGCTCAACTGCGACATGTGCCCCATGCGGCCCAACTGCGACACCATGCGGCTCAACTGCGACATGTGCCCCATGCGGCTCATTCGCGGCATCATGGCTCAACTACGACATGTGCCCCATGCGGCTCATCTATGCGGCTCTACTGCGACATGCGGCCTCATGCGGCCCAACCGCGACATCTATGCGGCTCTACTGCGACATGTGGTTCATGCTGCAGATGAACATAGAAGTTTGACCAAAATTGTTTTGGCCATAACTTTCTCAAAATAAATCGGAATCTAACTTTTCAAAAGCCAAACTTCAGTAGAATTAAATTCTCTACAACATGGAACCACTTATTTTCGAAAACAACAGAGTTTGATAGATCAAAACCATAAAATTCATACGAAAACTAAAACTTAAAACTTAGATCTACACCCAACCATCCATGGAAATCAAGAACTTCAAGACCTAAACTTGTAGAGGATGAGAAGATGAACAACATAGACTAAAAATAAATGAGGATGCATAAAATCCCTCATGGTGTGCAAGATGTACTTGCCTCTCACAAGTGGGTTAGGGTTTGGTGGAGAAGTAAATGTGAATGAATGAAGAGAGAGAATGAAAGAAGAACTTTTATATCAAGGTAAAGTGGATCTCCACCATTCATTCTCTCCACCAAATCCAAGCCATCCATTCCTTTCCATGTTTAACTAAACCACACCAAGTTGGTTTACCATGAACCGAAATGAACCAAGAGCCAAGAAAAAGCGGAAAATAAAATACAGGAAAATTAATAAGCACGAAATTAAAGAATTTAAATACAGAACAAATGCATGATAAATATTAAATAAATACGTATTCTGGGAACGGGAAGTGACACTGATGTTGAGGAGAATGAGGTTGAGGGATCAGAGAGTAACATGAGCAGAGATTGAGTCATCCCAGCCAAGCCATAGGCCCCCAGAGCGGCCTATGGGTGGGACGGAGAAAACATTTGTGTAACCGAGAGTGGGAAGGATGAGATTAGAATGGTGACGGGTGGAGATAGTCTCAGAGATGAAGAAGATGGAAGGTTTCGAAGCGGAGAGGAATGAACGGAGCGTTTGGACTGTCGAGGCATTCCCCATTCCTCGACAGTTCCAAGAAAAAATTAACATTGGCCGTACGGCTGATGAAGGTCAGCCGCCTCAATCTTTGTTATAGAGCAAGTGCCTCTCTTAGATGGTCTAGTAGGAATGGTGGGAAAACCAGGACGTTTCTTGTTCATGGATGAAGAGGAAGCTTGGTTATAGCGGGATGCAGTGAAAGCTTGCCGGGCTCATCGTTTCCAGGATGGCGGTTTGCGGGGAATGGTTGCTCAGAGAGTACGAGCTCTGTACATGAAGAATGAGGGGGAGAGGGAGGTAGTTCGATGATGGGTTCCTTATAAGAGAAATTTTAGGTTTGCAGTACAGGCTGCCTCCATGGGAAATGGGAGAGAAAAGTACAAAGCTGTGGAGAATAGTTCATGGGCAGATTTTGGTTCATTGGGCTATGGAAAGTGACTGAGGAGGGGTCGCTGACATTCAAGTCAGTTAGAACTTGTGATGGCATGTGTTGATAAGATTGCTGGGAAGAGAACGAGATAGATCCATGAAATTCAGTCTCCATAAAGTCATGGTGGTCCCCAGTAGATCGAGCCTGATGAGGGTCATTCCCACTACTAGGTGATTGGTGTTGCACTATAGCCGCTTCTTCTGTAGAGGAAGGGTACGTAGTCTCCGCCTCATAATCACTAGGGAGTGTTATTCCAACACGAGGAAGGATAACAGTAGTTGCAATTTGGAGGCTGTCTCCCCTGTGTGGAGGTTGATAACTGGAAAGTTGGAGGCGGAGGTCCGGATTATCTTCAACATGTGGTAGGCTCTCTTCCGAAAGGGCAACTGGAGCATCGGTAGGATGGGGGGAGTGGTTTATAGGGATGTTCGAAGTACCATCCTGGTTGACATCTTGCCGACAGCTGAGAGACCTTGGAGTTTCCGCTCTGTAGTCATCCTCTGACACCCATGGTTGGAGAAGTTCCTCAATTCTAGCCCTCTCAGCATCCGACCAGTCCTCCCCTATCAGGGAACGAAAGCGTCCCCGATCGGAACAATTGGTGTATGCATGACCAACTCTAGCACAAAACAAGCAAAGTCTGGATAGCTGTTCATATTTCACCTTGACTTCCCCCACAGGTAAGCCATCAATGGAGGTAGAGATGAGTTTCTTCAGCGGTTTGGAGATGTCAATAAGGATTTTTACTCGTGCATAGGTTTTCCATTTGATTTCGTCCTCCATTGGGCAAGACCTAGGAGAGCCCAGCGCTTCAGCGATCCTGGAGATGGCTACACGGTTAAGGAACTTGGGGGGGAGATGATGTAGTTGGACCCAAAGGTCGGCATATTTGAATTCATATTCTTCTGGGAGCTTCCCTGGGTCGCATCTTTCTAAAACAAGAAGGTCGCCGTTGATGCTCCAAGGCGCATCGAGGAACACGCGGTCTACCGATTCAGGAGAGTCCAGTCGCACAAGAAAAGTTCTGGCCTCCGCATCCAGGTCGGAGACGTGGATGGGTTTGGGTGTTCTCCATATTTTGGCCAGTATGGAGGAGAGCGCAGAACTAGAATATTTGCGGGTGGAGTAGGGTTTGATCACCAGCGATGAGTGTCACTACCACTTTTCTAGCTTGAGGGTATTTTGGTCATTTTTAAAATTTTAGAATTTAATTTGAATTATTATTATTATTTATAATTAATGTGATTTTTGAGTGATTTTTAGAATAATTGTTTTTGGTGTTTTAGAGACTTTGACTTAAGTTGACCTTGTAGACTAACCTAGTGGCTAACCTAGGTCTTGACTAAGAGATTAGGATTTGAGAACCTAGGTTGACTTAAGTTCATGAGGATTAACTCATTGGGATTAAATTGGTGAAATTAGGAGCTAGTTTGATTAGAAATGGCTTGTGAAGTCACAAGTCATATTATGACTAATAGGCTTAATGGCCCATAGCCCACACCCATTGAACCAAGCCCTAACCCTAGGAATTCTGAACAGCCCCTATGGTCAGCCCCTCCCCTATTTATATGCTCTTAAAACTAGGGTTGCCTCTTTAGAAAACTTTGCCATTTGGAAGAGGTGAGTCCCCATCCTTGTAAATCCCTAGAAAATCCATTTCTTCTCCAAATCCCTTCAAATAAATTGCAATAGAACCTAAATCCAACATTCTTACTGTTGGTATTGAGTTTTTGCAGGGAGGAAACAATTTGAGGAAGTTTGGTGGTTTGTGGAGCTCTTACCATTTGGGAATTTTGACCCATTGTTCACCTATAGGTATAATCCTCTCTAATTCATTTTAAATTATGTAAAAATTCATTCTAGGTTGCCCTAACCCTAGCCTAACTATAGGAATAGGGTTTTCCAAATTTTTGTGTCGTTTCGTGTCCATTCTGGACACGTATCAGTGTATATTACTAGGTGTTTGATGAAATAACCCAATGGGCATTTCGTGTGATTTTTTGGGTTTTGTTTGAATAGGAAACTAGATTTGGGTCTCGCTTACACGTTTCTGTAGTTTGTGTCGTGTCTAGGCTCCACGGACACGTGTACACACGGTCGTGTACACGCGCGCGCGGGCAGTTTTTCTCCCTGCTGCTCGTGCACGATTTCTCTGTGCACAGAGGGTTTCGACCCTTGATTTTTGACATAGGGCTTGTGTCAATGACTGACACGAGGCTCGTAAAGTTTTACGAGTCCTCGTGTCGTGTCGGACACGTATTTTCGTGTGCACAGTACGTGTACTGTGTGCGTGCATGTGCTATGATTATATTCTCATGTTTAAATCGTTTTTAAATGTTTTAGATTATGTTTTAATGAATGTTTAAGTCCTAAATATGTTGTGTAATTCCTGTTTACATTAGGAGACATGTTAGTTTAGGTTTTGTTGAAATATTTGAGTCGAACATGGGTTTCTTGTGCTTTTTCTGATACACAGCAGACATGGTATCCCAGTTTTATTCAAACCAGTTTAATTCCCTATTGTTTACTGTTTTCAATTGATATTGTTTCCCTACATGTTACATATTATGCTAGCTATGTATATTCACTCGAGTTTTGGATTGTATGTGTGATTAGGAGAAATTGGTTGTGAGTTTGATTCCCAGTTTTCAACATAAACCTGAGATTTGGTTTTGCACACTGTTCTTTTGGAAACCTGGGAATTGATTCCTTGCATTCATGTCCCTTACCTGAGAATGATTTCTGCATATTAGACTATATGAGAATGAATTGAACCTGAGAATCAATTGCAATAATCTGAGTTTGCTTCCATAATCGAAAACCTGTGAATGTTTTCAAAACTGAGATTAGCTCCCAGTTTTTACTAAAAACCTGAGATAATGATTTGAATAGGCTGTTAACTGATTATTTGAGTGTGGGTTTTAGTTGTGTTCAGTTCTTTAAAACCTGAGATTTGTTGGTTTATGTTGTTTAGGCTATACATGTTTTCCTTTCTTTATATTTGGCAGAACACTGAGTTCCCTCATTGATTTTGAATACATGAAATGTTCCATTTTCCTTTTTCCTAAACTGTTGTCCATTTCCCTTTCATTTGAATTTATAAACCTGAGTTTAAACCTTCTTTTCACCGTTGACTGGTTTATTAAGTTTGGGAATGAGTTGTTGGACTGTGGTTTCTGCAAACAAGATTACATGAGAACATTAACCTGAAATTGATTGATAAAACCTGAGTTTGGATTGTTCTTGATTACTTAGTTGTTTCCAGTTTTTCAACATTAATCTGAGAATGTATTTTACTATGAGACTTGGGGTGTAACTGTTATTGGGTAATGTTTTGGTTATAAACAGAATTCCTTTACTTCCCTTTACTGTCACCAATGTACACCTCCATATTCCACATGTGTATACACTATTTTCCCATTTGGCTGAATCCTTTTCCTTACTTGCAGTCACATAATGTATTATGATCCCCTTAACCATTGTTTTCCATATCCTGAACACCCACACCACAAATTGTTCACTGATTTCAGTCTTGCTCACTATTTCCCTGTTATACACTCTTGTGATGTTCACACACATGCCTAAGGCTAGACACACACTTACACATCTGTTCTCATGTATCATCTCTCATTCCCTATAGATATATAATATGTGCATTGTTATATACACTTGTAATCTATATATGTATCCTCGTATTTTACCTACACATATTAGTTATCTATAGGAATGTATGAAATGAATGTAATGTATATATGTATATATATATGGGTTGTCATGTCATGATATATGGGCTAATGTATTATAGATTATGACATAGAGTATTGGGTGATAGTGTATAGATAGCCTATTGGTTATGTGTATAGGCATGGCTTGGCATGGTATTGTCTAGTTTAGTCATAGTAAACCTAGAATAGTCTTGTCAGACCTAGATTAGACTAGCTTGACCTAGATTAGACTAGTTTGACCTAGATTAGACTTGGTTGACCTAGTTTGACTTCTAGGGTTGACCAGAGTTGACCAAGAGTTGACTTTGGTCTAGATTGACCTAGTTTCATGTAGAATGCATTAATTTGCATTGTATTATCATTCTGGACTTGTTGTGACTCGTACTGTTCTAAATAGGAGCCAGACACCACTCCTCGGACAGTACTTTCATCTCGGACTTTCATATAGCAGGCGAGTACATTCTTTGATCTTTTCATACCTGTCTGGATATATTCATGCTCTAGATTACTCTACATGATGCTGACACGTATCTTCACGAATTAGTACTATATGGATTCCTTCCTGAGATGTTATCCCTCTACGGGTGCATCGGGTATTTCATGTTCATGTACTTTATCATGTGCATCATGTACTCCTTGTACTCGTACTAGTTCATGTTTTTACATGTTCTCATGTGCTTTCACGTGCCTCGTATACTACTCATTACATGAGTTCACGTATCTTAGTTGTATTCATGTGCTTATAACGTAACTTGAATGGATCCTTGTGTATTGATTGGGGCGGGGTGAGTAGAATTGGTTATGTGAACACTAACCCCAGTAGCTGTATAAATGTGCCTCCTTATTTGTATTCATGTGCCCCTAAGCCGTTTACATAACCATATTGTACTCTAAATTATGTAGTCACTTACAGTCTTTACTATCATGTATCTATTTCCAGTTACAAATATCTCATGTTTTACTTGTACTTCCATTCAGCACTTCCTGTATTTTACTCTATTGCAATGATTTATACTCCTAACCTGATATGAACTGTTGAGAGATATGTGCTCGTTCCTGTCCTGACTGGACCTGTTGAAATATTACAGAGGACGAGGCTGAGGCGTTCTGCCCTACTTACTACGGTGCCACACTAGATGAGTGCCCAGATTTGGACCAGCAGCAGGATCCATTAGCTGTAGACGACACTCCATTAGTTTAGGATTGTCTTACTATTTTGGGATTATTGTACTAGACTTGAGATATTCTGAGATGTATTTATTTTAGACACTTAGATCTCTGGATTGTATCTTTGTGATTCTCTGTTCTGGATATTTCTATCTTTCATTATCTATCTATCTTACCTGTTCTACCTTAGCTGTGGTTGAGTTATATTTCTGTTTTGTCACCCCCATTCGGGGAGTATAACTGTTATTACCTTCAATTGTTAGATGTTGTGACCTAGGACAGCGTTCTACCGCCGACACTGCGGCTTAGGCTGGACGTACCCACGTCTCGTGCCCTTACTCTAGGGTGCGGGTCGTGACACATTTTTAGTGGTGGCCCATGCAGGTCTAGGATATAAGTGTAGTGGTATTCGAACTAGAATATCGCTGCAGCCTGCAGTAGAAATTAGCATATTTTTGAAGGTACTCAATCACACTAGGAAAACTCCTTATCAGATTTCGTATATCTATTTTGCTGCTTATTGTCTTCCTTAGAATTTTAAACTGTCCTCCGTTGATTATTTCGACTCATTCTCAGTAATTGTTTCTTGTTTGATCTGTGTCTCCAGGATGGTTGAGACGCGATCGCATCGCCCCGTGACGGGAGAGGCTGGAGAGGGGTCTGCCACCTCTCGTGTCCAGCATCCAGCTCCCGGTGCTACAGGGCCAGTGCAGCCCTCAGGAGTGGGAGTTTCTGCCACTTTTGGAGGAGCACCTCCGGCAGTCAGGAGGCCAGTTGTGATTCCAGAGATCCTTCCCACGCAGCAGCCTCCGCCTGCGGGGATGGTAGATGCTGTCCATCTCTTCTCCTTCGTGGAGAGGATTCTTGAGTCGTACCAGCAGCAGCAGACGAAGCAGACTGCAGATTTCATGCGGGGGATCGATGAGGCACACCAGCTGGTTCGCACCACAGTCGAGATGATTACAGCTCAGGGGACTCAGCAGCAGCCCCGTCAGAGGGAGAAGGACATTCAGGACTTCCAGAAGATGCATCCTCGGGAGTTCTTCGGCACAGAGGGCATCCACGTTGCAGACGACTGGATAGAGCATATTGAGGAGATCTTCCGCCTAGCAGAGATACCAGCTCGACTCCAGATCGAGGCGACGGGCAGCCAGATGCAGGATTTGGCCCGAGCATGGTATCAGGCAGATCCCAGGGTAGGAGTTGAGGGCCAGACTTGGGCCCAGTTCAAGGAGCTGTTTAAGGAGCAGTTCTTTCCTGATGTTGCCTTGGGAGGTATCGAGGCACAGTTCGAGGCTCTGGTTTAGGGGAACCAGACGGTAGCTGAGTATGCCGGGGAGTTCTGCAGATTGGCCCGGTTCATTGATGACTTGACTGAGAAGACGAAGGCGAGGAAGTTTCGCCGAGGTCTGATTAGAGAGATTCGGTCGCTGACTAAGAGCGACCGGAACGCCACTTTTGCTGAGATATTTTCTGGGGCCATGGCAGCGGAAGACGACCTAGGGCTGAAGCAGAAGAGGGGTCATGACTTCCAGAGTGGCAGTAGCAGTCAGGGGCAGGCCAAGAGGCCTCACTTCCAACAGCAGTAGCAGCAGAGGCCAGTGCAGCAGTATCAGCAGCAGCATCAGCAGCAGAGGCCAGTGCAGCAGCACCAGCAGTAGAGAGGGCAGCAGGCACCTCGTCCGGTAGTCATTTGTGCCTTATACAAGAAGCCAGGGCACATGATCCATGAGTGCAGGAAGAAGCTAGGCAAGTGCCTACTTTGTGGTGCTGGAGATCACCAGTTGAGGGACTGCCCAGGGGCTTTTGGGCGAGGACAGCAGGGAGGTGGAGCCAAGGCTCCAGCAGGCCAGCAGAGGGGACCAGCCCTGTCGACCCAGCAGCAGAGGTTTCAGCAGCACCAGCAGCAGGCACGAGGTGGACAGCAGGGGCAAGCTTTCGCCATGGCAGCTGAGGATGCCGAGGCCATCGGAGAGCTGATAGCAGGTTCGGTTCTCCTAGATTCCCTTCCAGCATTTGCACTCTTTGATTCCGGGGCTTCCTACAGCTTTATGTCTGTATCGTATGTTATTAGACACAGTTTGATTTCTGAACCATTGCCTAGGACCTGCAAGATCACGACCGGGGGTGGGGTCATCCTCGTGAGTGATGTTTGCAGAGGGCAGAGTGTCATTTTGGGAGGCCGAGAGTTGGGGGTGAGTCTACTAGTCATGCCATTATCGAAATGCGACATTGTATTAGATATGGACTGGCTGAGTAGACACCACGCCCGCATTGATTGCCGTGGGGGTAGAGTTTTGTTCGGGGTGCCAGGAGAGCCAGAGTTTGAGTACACCCGACGGCAGGCGGAGCAGGACGATGGAGTCTTTTGTGGAGTTTCAGTCGAGGAGCAGGTGGCTCCGTATCCCTTGATCGCAGAGTTTATGGACGTGTTTCCAGAGGAGTTGCCAGGGCTTCCACCGGACAGAGATGTAGAGTTCTCGATAGACTTGGTTCCCGGCACGGAACCGATCTTCCAGCATGTCTATCGAGTGAACAACAGCGAGTTAGTGGAGCTGAAGAAGCAGGTGGATGAGCTGCAGGACAAGGGCTTCATTCGCTCGAGTTCTTCACCTTGGGGTGCACCGGTGCTCTTCGTACCGAAGAAGGATGGGTCGGTACGGATGTGTATCGACTACAGGGCACTTAACAACCTGACAATCAAGAACAGATACCCACTGCCGCGGATCGATGATCTGTTTGATCAGTTGAGCGGAGCTCGGGTGTTCTCCAAGATTGATTTGAGGTCGGGTTATCACCAGGTGAAGGTGAAGAAGGAGGATATCCCCAAGACCGCTTTCAGGACGCGGTACGGGCAGTTTGAGTTTTTGGTTATGCCGTTTGGGCTAACCAATGCACAAACAGTGTTTATGAATCTAATGAACAAGGTGTTCCACCAGTACTTGGACAAGTTCGTGGTGGTGTTCATTGATGATATCTTGATATATTCCAAGACAGAGGAGGAGCACGAGGAGCATCTGCGGATAGTGCTAGAGACTTTCAGGCGGGAGCAGCTTTATGGGAAACTCTCCAAGTATGAGTTTTTCTTGGACCGGGTGGACTTTTTGGGGCATGTGGTGACTGGAGATGGTATCTCAGTTGACCCCAAGAAGATTATAGCAGTTGAGGCTTGGACAGCGCCGACTTCAGTGGCAGAGATCAGGAGTTTCCTGGGGCTGGCAGGATATTACCGGAGATTCGTGCAGGATTTCTTCCGGGTTGCAGAGCCGTTGACACGGTTGACCCAGAAGGATACTGAGTTTGTTTGGTCAGAGGAGTGTCAGGCAGCTTTTGATGAGTTGAAGAAGCGGCTTACGACAGCTCCGATTCTGACATTGCCTTCATGATCAGGTGGATTCACTATTTATAGTGATGCTTTAGGGAAGGGGCTGGGTTGCGTCTTGCAGCAGCATGGGAAGGTGATTGCCTATGCTTCCAGGCAATTACGTCCCCATGAGAAGAACTACCCTACCCATGACCTGGAGCTGGCGGCGGTGATTTTTGCTTTGAAGTTATGGAAGCACTATCTGTACGGCGAGAGGGTGGAGATTTTCACAGATCACAAGAGCTTGAAGTATGTGTTTACACAGAAGGAGCTCAACATGAGGCAGCGCAGGTGGCTTGAGTTGATGAAGGACTTTGATATCTCACTTCAGTATCACCCTGGAAAGGCCAACGTGGTTGCCGATGCCTTGAGTAGGTATCCGACAGCCATGTGTTTGACTATGGATCGGCACCTGCTTACAGATTTGGAGAGCCTTGGGATAGAGGTGATTGTGCCCGGAGTACAGATGCGGTTATGGGGCCTTCAGATACAGTCGGACTTGATAGACAGGATCAAGGCAGCACAGTTCGATGATGTGGCTCTGCGGTATATCCGAGAGCAGATTAATATGGGAGTGGAGGATGCTGAGTTCTCACTTGCAGAGTATGGTACCATGAGGCACGGTTCCCGGTTATGTGTGCCCAGCGGGAAGCTCAGAGAGCAGATTATGCAAGAGGCTCACAGATCGCAGTACTCTATACACCCTGGTGCCAACAAGATATACAAGGATCTGCGAGAGCATGTCTGGTGGTACGGGATGAAGAGGGAGGTGTCTAACTTCGTAGCTAGATGCTTGATCTGTCAGCAGGTCAAGACAGAGAGGCAGAGGCCCGGGGGATTGTTACAGCCGTTGCCCATTCCAGAGTGGAAGTGGGAACATATTACCATGGATTTTGTATCGGGGTTGCCGCGTACACCAGGAGGAAAAGACGCAATTTGGATCATCGTGGACAGGTTGACCAAATCGGCCCACTTCTTGCCATTCAAGGTGGGTACGTCTACAGAGAGGCTGGCAGAGTTGTATATGGGACAGATAGTCAGGATTCACGGAGTTCCCGTCAGTATAGTCTCAGATCGGGATAGTCGCTTTACTTCCCATTTCTGGAGGAGTCTGCAGACTAGCTTGGGCACTCAGCTCAAGTTTAGTACCGCATACCACCCCCAGCCGGACGGATAGTCAGAGAGGACTATTCAGACCCTCGAGGATATGCTGCGGACGTGCGTCCTGGATTTTGGAGGTTCCTGGGAGGATCACCTGTATTTGGTAGAGTTTGCTTACAACAACAGTTTTTAGGCCAGCATTGAGATGTCACCGTTTGAGGCTCTGTACGGGCGTAGGTGTCGTACACCCTTATCTTGGGATGATGTTGGAGAGCGAGCTTTACTGGGACCAGAGATGGTTGTTGACGCAGCCGAGAAGGTGAAGCTCATCAGGGACAGACTTTGCGTGACGCAGGACAGACATCGGTACTGGGCCGATAGCCACCGGAGGTCGCTGGAGTTTGGGGTACAGTTTTAGAGATAGGATTAGAAGTAGGTTGTGTTTTGTTTGTTTGATTAATCATGTTTGATTTTTTTTTTTTAGTAACTTGAGACCTTGCTTGTGATTAGGGTGGAGACATGGTTTTTCTGCGGATATCTCCGACTTGTGGGACGATACGTTTTGGTGGAGGTGGAAAGCTTAGCCCGCGCTTCATCGGCCCTTTCGTTATCAGCGGGAGAGTCGGTGACGTGGCATACAGGCTAGACTTGCCACCTGCACTAGTGGGAGTTTATAACGTATTTCACGTATCACAGCTGAGACGGTACGTGGCTGACCCTAGCCATGTGCTCGATCACTCGGAGATAGAGGTTGGACCTACTCTCAGTTATCCATAGCAGCCTGTGGAGATTCTGGATCGCCGAGAGAAGGTATTGAGGAACCAAGTGATACCCTTGGTACGCGTCGCATGAAGGCATCATTCTCCAGGAGAGTCTACCTGGGAGCGGGAGGATGAGATGCGCGAGCGGTACCCCTATCTTTTTGGACCATGAGGTATACTTTTCTATCCTTCTTAGCAGTTAGTTTCGCCTTTAAATTTCGAGGACGAAATTATTTTAAGGGGGGTAGATTTGTCACTACCACTTTTCTAGCTTGAGGGTATTTTGGTCATTTTTAAAATTTTAGAATTTAATTTGAATTATTATTATTATTTATAATTAATATGATTTTTGAGTGATTTTTAGAATAATTGTTTTTGGTGTTTTAGAGACTTTGACTTAAGTTGACCTTGTAGACTAACCTAGTGGCTAACCTAGGTCTTGACTAAGAGATTAGGATTTGAGAACCTAGGTCGACTTAAGTTCATGAGGATTAACTCATTGGGATTAAATTGGTGAAATTAGGAGCTAGTTTGATATAGAAATGGCTTGTGAAGTCACAAGTCATTTTATGACTAATAGGCTTAATGGCCCATAGCCCACACCCATTGAACCAAGCCCTAACCCTAGGAATTCTGAACAGCCCCTATGGTCAGCCCCTCCCCTATTTTATATGCTCTTAAAACTAGGGTTGCCTCTTTAGAAAACTTTGCCATTTGGAAGAGGTGAGTCCCCATCCTTGTAAATCCCTAGAAAATCTATTTCTTCTCCAAATTCCTTCAAATAAATTGCAATAGAACCTAAATCCAACGTTCTTGCTGTTGGTATTGAGTTTTTGCGGGGAGGAAACAATTTGAGGAAGTTTGGTGGTTTGTGGAGCTCTTCCCATTTGGGGATTTTGACCCATTGTTCACCTATAGGTATAATCCTCTCTAATTCATTTTAAATTATGTAAAAATTCATTCTAGGTTGCCCTAACCCTAGCCTAACTATAGGAATAGGGTTTCCCAAATTTTCGTGTCGTTTCGTGTCCATTCTGGACACGTATCAGTGTATATTACTAGGTGTTTGATGAAATGCCCCAATAGGCATTTCGTGTGATTTTTGGGGTTTTGTTTGAATAGGAAACTAGATTTGGGTCTCGCTTACACGTTTCTGTAGTTTGTGTCGTGTCTTAGTGTCGTGTCTAGGCTCCACGGACACGTGTACACACGGTCGTGTACACGCGCGCGCGGGCAGTTTTTCTTCCTGCTGCTCGTGCACGATTTCTCTGTGCACAGAGGGTTTCGACCCTTGATTTTTGACATAGGGCTTGTGTTAATGACTGACACGAGGCTCGTAAAGTTTCACGAGTCCTCGTGTCGTGTCGGACACGTATTTTCGTGTGGACAGTGCGTGTACTGTGTGCGTGCATGTGCTGTGATTATATTCTCATGTTTAAATCATTTTTAAATGTTTTAGATTATGTTTTAATGAACGTTTAAGTCCTAAATATGTTGTGTAATTCCTGTTTACATTAGTAGACATGTTAGTTTAGGTTTTGTTGAAATATTTGAGTCGAACATAGGTTTCTTGTGCTTTTTCTGATACACAGCAGACATGGTATCCCAGTTTTATTCAAACTAGTTTAATTCCCTATTGTTTACTGTTTTCAATTGATATTGTTTCCCTACATGTTACATATTATGCTAGCTATGTATATTCACTCGAGTTTTGGATTGTATGTGTGATTAGGAGAAATTGGTTGTGAGTTTGATTCCCAGTTTTCAACATAAACCTGAGATTTGGTTTTGCACACTGTTCTTTTGGAAACCTGGAAATTGATTCCTTGCATTCATGTCCCTTACCTGAGAATGATTTCTGCATATTAGACTATATGAGAATGAATTGAACCTGAGAATCAATTGCAATAATCTGAGTTTGCTTCCATAATCGAAAACCTGTGAATGTTTTCAAAACTGAGATTAGCTCCCAGTTTTCACTAAAAACCTGAGATAATGATTTGAATAGGCTGTTAACTGATTATTTGAGTGTGGGTTTTAGTTGTGTTCAGTTCTTTAAAACCTGAGATTTGTTGGTTTATGTTGTTTAGGCTATACATGTTTTCCTTTCTTTATATTTGGCAGAACACTGAGTTCCCTCATTGATTTTGAATACATGAAATGTTCCATTTTCCTTTTTCCTAAACTGTTGTCCATTTCCCTTTCATTTGAATTTATAAACCTGAGTTTAAACCTTCTTTTCACCGTTGACTGGTTTATTAAGTTTGGGAATGAGTTGTTGGACTGTGGTTTCTGCAAACAAGATTACATGAGAACATTAACCTGAAATTGATTGTTAAAACCTGAGTTTGGATTGTTCTTGATTACTTAGTTGTTCCCAGTTTTTCAACATTAATCTGAGAATGTATTTTACTATGAGACTTGGGGTGTAACTGTTATTGGGTAATGTTTTGGTTATAAACAGAATTCCTTTTCTTCCCTTTACTGTCACCAATGTACACCCCCACATTCCACATGTGTATACACTATTTTCCCATTTGGCTGAATCCTTTTCCTTACTTGCTGTCACATAATGTACTGTGATCCCCTTAACCATTGTTTTCCATATCCTGAACACCCACACCACAGATTGTTCACTGATTTCAGTCTTGCTCACTATTTCCCTGTTATACACTCTTGTGATGTTCACACACATGCCTAAGGCTAGACACACACTTACACATCTGTTCTCATGTATCCTCTCTCATTCCCTATAGATATATAATATGTGCATTGTTATATACACTTGTAATCTATATATGTATCCTAGTATTTTACCTATACATATTAGTTATCTATAGGAATGTATGAAATGAATGTAATGTATATATGTATATATATATGGGTTGTCATGTCATGATATATGGGCTAATGTATTATAGATTATAACATAAAGTATTGGGTGATAGTGTATAGATAGCCTATTGGTTATGTGTATAGGCATGGCTTGGCATGGTATTGCCTAGTTTAGTCATAGTAAACCTAGAATAGTCTTGTCAGACCTAGATTAGACTAGCTTGACCTAGATTAGACTAGTTTGACCTATATTAGACTTGGTTGACCTAGTTTGACTTCTAGGGTTGACCATAGTTGACCAAGAGTTGACTTTGGTCTAGATTGACCTAGTTTCATGTAGAATGCATTAATTTGCATTGTATTATCATTCTGGACTTGTTGTGACTCGTACTGTTCTAAATAGGAGCCAGACACCACTCCTCGGACAGTACTTTCATCTCAGACTTTCAGATAGCAGGCGAGTACATTCTCTGATCTTTTCATACCTGTCTGGATATATTCATGGTCTAGATTACTCTACATGATACTGACACGTATCTTCACGGATTAGTACTATAGGATCCCTTCCTGAGATGTTATCCCTCTACGGGTGCATCGGGTATTTCATGTTCATGTACTTTATCATGTGCATCAGGTACTCCTTGTACTCGTACTAGTTCATATTTTTACATGTTCTCATGTGCTTTCACGTGCCTCATGTACTACTCATTACATGAGTTCACGTATCTTCACTACAAAAAAAGTGACCTTTTGGGACAACAAAAAATCGTCTTAAAAACTGCAATTACCGTCCCAACAAATATTTGGGACGGCCTTTGGGACGGGAATGGACGGTCCCATTAGGGTGGCGTGGCAAAAACTTTAGAGACGGATATTGCCGTCCTAATTACTGTTAAAGGACGGTTAGGAAAAACGTCTCAAAAGTTTTCAAATTTATGCTTTTGTGTGACGGTTTATTAATTTGTCCCAAAAAATAAGTTTTTGTAACAGATATATTTCGTCCTAATAAATAAGGGACGGAATTTTAAAAAGTACTGTAATCGTGCGAAAAAACTTAACAATTGTTTAAATTATTATGGAATTACTAATTTCATGTTTATATATAAAATATATAATTGAATTTTAAATACAACAAAAATTCATACAGAACCATTTTATTTAATCAGAAATGCATATGGTAGCCGCAACATTAACAAAGCGTAGCCGCAACATTAACAAAACGATTTCTATAAAACATATTTAAAGGTAATATCCCATTGTTCACAAAATGAAATCCAAGTCTTACATCACTTAGAGTGTTCCCATCAAGCTTTACATCAGTAAGCATTCACTTAATTTACAAAATAAAATCTACGACTTTTTACACAAGTCCAAAACATATATATTTGATTTTCCACATCCATTGACAAACCGATCCACACATCCATAGCTGCCAGCAGCATTGGCTACCTGGAAACACATGAATAAGCCAGAAATATGGTTAGTTCTAAGTAATTGGTGGAGTAACTTCAGAAAGAAACATATTTGATTACATTACGATTACGATTACATTACAGTGTACCGAACGAGGCCCGAGGCAAAAAAAAGTTGGGAACACAAAGGGAGAGCGAATGACACATGTCCATCACCACAAATCTCTATGATCCATAAAGAAAGAGTAGAGTTTCTAAATACACACGAGTGATGACCATGTTTCATACAGCCATGAGAGAAAAGTATAAGGACTCATCACATAATTCTCCAATAGAGAGCATTGAACATACAAAACATAAAAAAGTGTGTATAAAGAAGTCTCAATTTAACATAATTCAGAATATTTTGTAGAGCTTTTATTCTTAGGGGACTAGATGGCAACGTCCCCAACGATTTCATAATTATAAATCAACACCTCTCTAATACATCTGAGGTAAAAGCTAAAACAGATGAAAATAAACATACCTGGCAAGAATCCGATAAGGTGCCAGATATTACAGCAATTTCCTTGGAATCAGAAAAATAAAAGAAAAAAATAGCAGAGTAGTCTATTTTGGCTCAATTGTCGGCACAATTCTGACCACTCTTCTGAATCGTAATCTGATTTTACATCTCCATCACAAACCCAGAAACAAAACCTAAACTTGATGTGGATTAAACTCAAACCTGACACAAAATCCTATATATTTGAATACTCTGAATCTGAATTTTATGAAATCAACACTCTGGTTAGCTCTAGATTACGCACTAACCCACATATGTTCACGAAATATATAAAATTCACAGTCGTGCACCTGTTTCATCGGACTCTTCACCTATATGAGAAACTGAAGGGAAAAGCCTCCCTAGGCAGCAATTCCTGAAGAAGTAATAGCAAGAAAACAAGTATTAGTCATCTACAATCATAACTAGTAATAGATTTCTGATGGAATAAATACAGATGCAACAAAACCTTAAGGTTTATTCTGAAGTGCAGAATTTTTATATTATATACTAACTCCCACTTAGATAGTAAAAACTAATAAACATTGAAACATGTACGCAAGGACCCTCAACATAAATTGCATTAGATTTAGGCTTGTGAATGACAAGTCAATTCTCTTTCCTTTCAAAGACAATCTCAGCCGCAAGGAACCCTTTTTATCAAGTGCAAAGTATCATAGTCAAGCCTTGAGATATTGGGAACAGATATTGATACAAGAGATAGCTTCACGCCCTAAAGACAGCAACTGAACTAAGTCCTAAGCCCGAAAAGACTGTAAGATGAACAAAATATGTAATAGTTTACTTGGTTCTTCTTAGAGCACAATTCATATTCGCCTTGATACAAATTTAAAACAAAGTTATCTACCTCAATGAAATCTTTCTTTCTGATTGAAAATATCGAGCTTTCCCACATTCAGACAAGTAACTCAAGATTGCAGAAGCTTCACCAAACCCCTTACAAAGACTGAAATTTTTGTAGAGTGATGATACAGCTAGAAGTCCAGCTACAGTCAGTTAAAATCTTAATAATATCAGCAGCTCTTTCCTGCAAAATTAAAAGGGAAGAACCAAGGAATGAATGTAAACCAATTTAGACTAATCCTATTACAGCTAACAATAATATCCAATGGATACCTGGAGCAGTGTCTTTAGGATGAGTGTATCTTCAACGTTATCTTGTAGGGATAATGATTTAAAATTACCTATCAAGCGCCCAACTCTCCTAAACATCTGTTACATGCGCCCACTAGATGGATCAATTAGGTCTCCTTGAGATAAGATGTCAACATCTATACGCATTTCATGTTGCCGAATCAAGGAGTGAGAAATGAAGCAAGCAACCATTCTACGTATATTTTAGAAAACTAGAACAATCAATATGGATTAAATAGAAGTTTCTAGTAAATAAAACAAATATGGAGCCTCTAGGCCAGAATTGTTGGCAGGTTCTGGACCAAAACTAATGATGGTGAGACTGGTTCTAGTTTTGAACAACAGGCCAGTAAAGAATATCAACATCAACACAATAAAGAGGCCAGAAAATTGCTGAAAATTATGGAGGGTTAGGGTTTGGAAAATAAATTGTTCTAAGTGAGGTATAGATGGAAACCAAAGACTGAAACAATATCTAGTCTCTTCAATGAATAAAACTAGAGACTACATGAGTTTATATAGCTAACGTACCTTGGCCATCTAGACAACTAGTTCCAATAAAAATAAGTTACCAAAATAAAACTAAACTTAAATAACAAATAAGAGTAGGAGCAAAAGATTTCGTATCCTAATCATGATGAAATAGTGCAAGTCTGGAAATATGAAACAAATTCACAAAGATATATTATGAAATGTGAAACAAATTCACAAAGATATACTAAAATTTTCTCAAGTGTAATAAATATGCTAAAGTTTGTTTAAATTAAACCAACAACATAATTTTTGGTAGAACTAATGAAACTTGTGATTTTCTAAATCTATGAAGAGGAAGTTTGAGCTGAGCATGATTGGAGAAATTATACTTCCTAGCAACTCTCGAATGAAGCAATATATAATGGGTATACCCTTCGTGGTGCATTGATTCTATAGAAGGCGCAAACGGTCTTATGAAATGTGAATCCAAATTCCTCAGGCAGTAAAAATAGCTAACCTCCAGTGCTCCAGAATTCTCTCGATACATGTTGCTTTTGGGCATGCTTCCTCAAGTAAGCTTTGCACTCTGTAAGCTTCAGCAAATGTAGATTTTCTGCTATATTTCGGAGTGATTTTATATAAAATATTTGAAACTTCGTTGCTACTTGGAAAAGGATGGTAATCTAACAACTTACTTATACAAAGAAAAGAAGAAGTCTTCACATCTAAATATTGGGAGTCTTTAATTATTTAACAGCAATAACTGAACAAAGAACCAAAATGAGTTAACCAATAGAAAGAAGATGTATACAGCCCATACAAGTTTAGAAATGAACAATTCTTGCATAAACAAAAACTCAACATACGAGATTCTTTCTCAAATGATCTTGCAACTGCTTCCTAGTGTGAGATTAGACAATTAAACTATACATGAAAAAGATTTAAATCTCCACGCATCTACTGTGGATGTGATGAAGTCCCACCACACTGGATTGAACTTGAAGCACATGCAAATTAATGATGTGTAGCCATTCTGACAACTTGCACATCATACATACTGAAAGAGAACTTGAACCCTGTTTCCACTTTTATATATGGTCCATCGAACAATAAAAAAAAAGTTCCAACAAATACAGATAATTAAGCTAAGTGGTAAGGTGCCAGTTATCACTTCATTAAAAAAATGGAGTCTCCATTTATATACAAAGCCCTGTCAATGCTTTAGAGTAAATTGAATTGAAACTTCCTATTTAATTGTACATAAAGAGATTAAGACCCATGACATTTTTTGAAGCATGCCTCCACTCATATTGGATGACTACCAAGACCTATCAAAATCACTATAATGGCACGAGGTCTTTTCAATGAGAAAAAGGAAGGAGGGAACTTGTTGTAAGTGCTTTCAAATTGAAGCGACCTCATTCTTTTAGTTTAGTTCAACAAGCTTGAAATTGCTTCTCGATTGGAAAAATATATGTTTGATTAAACATATCATACAAAAATTAAAATAGTAGAAATTAAAGAGACATCATAATGTTTCTTCTAGTGAACATGGATGAACAAATTGGAACT
This sequence comes from Iris pallida, assembly GCA_029216955.1. Taxonomy (NCBI): domain Eukaryota; kingdom Viridiplantae; phylum Streptophyta; class Magnoliopsida; order Asparagales; family Iridaceae; genus Iris; species Iris pallida. The sequence continues at coordinate 38,780,738 of JANAVB010033017.1, forward strand.
TACATTAAGGAAGACGATGTTCATGTTGGCATATCTGTCACATCGATCAATACCTCAAACCTCTAAGGAAGCTGACCAAATAAGCAACATCCATTACTACTAAACATAAAAATACACTCATATTTAAACATTAATGCCTTCTAGACATGTGGAAGTCAAAAACTGTCAGTGTAATATTCCATTAAAAATGAATTTTGTCAACTTACATCAACATCGGTGGTTGACTTCAGTAGTATAATTTGTACATGCGTGCTATGTCTTCTGTTCGGTAGGCTCTACTGGAAGGAATCTTTCCAGCTTTGCATAATTCTGCAAATAAAAACATGATATAAAGATATCCATATTTCTCATTGTAAAAATGTATTTTTTTTTCTAAAAGAAATAATCGAAAGCAAATCCATTGACCGTCACATACCCTTCCTATGTTTTATCGTGGTTAGCCATTGTGAAGGAGGATTGTTCTGAGACTTGTTTGCGTTTCGTTATTTTGTCTTTGATGGAAGACATCTTCTATTAGTTTTGTTTCTAAATAACTCATATACACACCTATATAATGAGTGCCATTTTAATTATTGCAAGTCTATCACAGGTATAACAAGTTCAAAGACAATAGTGGGTCAAGGAATCATTGAACTTTTTTTTCAGTTATAAGTTTGGAACTAAATATTTCTAGCATTTAATTAAACTTAATATTATATCTATTTGTGTAATGCTCTTAGGTGTATAAAGGCTTTCTTGCTTCAAGGAATCATTGAACTTAATATTAAATTTAATATTATAATCTATATTAAAGTCATAATTATAGACATGCATGTGTTCATCGATCATAGTACATGTGATATGTATGTGCACTTTCCTGAATTCCCAAAACATAATATAAAGCAAAAGAAACATAATAATACAAGGAAAAAGATACCAACTAAAAGGCTAACTAAACTGTAAGAATACAGTACTGTGCATCCTTCACTGGACCAGACTCGCAAGCCACAAGTCACTAATGCTGCAACAACTTTTATCGGTGCTATCCAACTAAGAAAATTAATGATCCTGTATATATGCATCAAAAGCCAAGTCAGAAAAAACAGATGTCAGTTCTCGTGCCAAACACAATATAGACATAAGAAATCAAACTTGCTATTTATTGTGGATTTGTTACTAAGATTATTTAAGGATAGGTGTGGAGCTTGTATTGTGTTCATATCCTTACCTATGTGTCCATATCCGGGCAACTAGAAGTTCTCATGTTTTACGCTAAAAAGTATATATCAGATAAAGATTGAAGATTCATCAAGAGAAATACAATTTTCTTCTAAACTAAGCAATGACTACATATATAGTAAGATTCCTGATAATTGACATAAGGATTACCTACTTTCCGGTGTATAACAAGAAAGAAAAAACAATCTGCAATCATACAAATAGAACAATTTATGGAGTTTTCACCTAATTTTTTTATATTAATTTATATATCTGCTTTCCAAAAGCAAACCCACCATATCATGGTGTTTGGGTTTCAGTTCCAAGTTCATTGTAGAACTCTTACTATATTTTGGAAATACTGTGAGGAACGGGAGCATAAGAATTTATCCAATAAGCTTAGATGTTAAAATTTTCAAATTGCTAGATTTTAGTTCTGAACAACTTCTAAGAGATTTCCAGATAGTTATGTTGAATAAGCAAATAATAAAGCTGCTAGTGAGCTGTAAATACAAGTTAGATCCCCTAATACATGAAGGTACATGGAACAGATATTTTGAAGCAAGAGGTACATTTCGAAACTATTACAATCTTTATAACTAGTCTTAATACAAAACAAACTAGAAATGACAATCTCATATGGAAGGATTTCAATCTTCAGAAAGTCGCTTAAAAAGGTATCATTCAGTGCATACAATTGCTGGTGGCAATGGAAATAGATTTTAGAGTGTACACTCATCGGCCTCGCCATCATCATTCGAGCCTTCACCCATCAAAATGGGCTCGGCAATGGAGCATAAGAAAGCTCCATAAAAAATGTGAAAAAGTTTATGAGTCATGACCAGTTATCGTCAACCCTCTATGTTGGCGCCAAATTCCTAGCTAAATCAAAGGTGTCATAAATCGTCACCTTGCAAACTGCTCAACAAGTACCAACTGAAGTAGCTCCTGGAGCAGAGAAAAACCATTCAACAAGTTCATTATACAAGATATACATGCCAAAGCTATGGACAGATTTTGGTGTAGAAAACAGAGATCAGATTCAAACATATACAATAAATTTAGCACAACTTGCAAGTGTCTCTACAAGAGTTAAATCAAGGTTCAAACATCTAATGCAAAATAGGGTACAACTGTCTGTTTCAGTCATCAAAATAAATCATGATCCTGAGATGCATCAACAATTTCTGTGAATCATTGGAACTTCCTTGTTCTGGCTCTAACCAAACTACAATGCAAATAAGTGCATATCACATATTGTAATAAATCTCCTAGAAATTGGTTTAGATAGTGAAAATGCGTCATCCGAGAACAAAAGGTGGACTATCTTAAATATGCTTGAAACGAACAATTTCTACTTGTTGTGCAACTCATAGCCAGGTAAGTTCGGAAATGAATCGTAGTGGACATTAAATAGGCAACGATACAAGTGCATACAATGAAAGTCAGTGTTAGTTGATGACATTATATTGTACAATGATGGTTGAACAATGGCTATCGATCCTCCTCGAGCGACTTCCGACTTCGTTTGCGAGAGATATATGCACCATTAATTTCCAATCCATAATCAAACAAAATACAAACCCAAAAAATAGGGTTTTGAAGAGAAGAGGAGGAATCAAACTTAGAACCCATGGGCCTCTCGAGAAGGATCTCCTCCATGGATACCATGGTGAGGCCGTTGTCGCGGTCCTCAGTAGAACCAATTCTCCCAAGCATGGTTGGAGAAAATGTCACGACCCGCACCCACTGTGAGGGTACGAGAACGTAACAACGCCCAGCCTACGCCGCAGTATCGGCGGTAGAACGCTGTCCTAAGTCAATCATCTAACAATATAAAGGTACCTGTACTGTATATACACTCCGAATGGAGGTGACATAACAACATACAGTCTCAATCACATCTAAGGCAGAATGACAAGAATAAAAGATAGATAGATAAGTGCTGGAATAAAAGATCCACAGGATACAATCAGAGAGAGAGTCTAAGTGTCTACTGCCATACAAACAGAACATCCAACCTAATACAAGTCTCTAAAACTGGAATGAAAGAATATACAATCAGATCTCAAATGACAGTAAAAGTAAATCTAGACTAGGGAGCCACAGTCTCTAAGCTAGTGGATCAGGCTGGAAATCTGGGTCACACATGTCATCTACAGCTGTCCCATAGTAGGTGTCTATGCAGGCTTCCTCCTCATCCTCTGTAAAATTTTTAACAGGTCCAGTCAGGACGGGAGCGAGCACAAAACATCTCACGCAGTTCATATCGAGTTAGGAAATATAAAGCATGCAATAGAGTAAAGTACATGAAACGCTGAAGAAGAAGATATATGAAAACAGTAGAGATTTGATAACAGGAAATATCTAAGTACGATAAGTAAGAACTGTAAAGAACATGTGATTCTAGAGTACAATCTGGTTATGTAAACGGGCTAGGAAAATGCAATGGTAACTCCAATGTACGTGGGTGTACAATAGACATATACAATAGTTATACAATGTTGTACAATAGGATTTGAGTACATAACCAATTCTACTCCCCCTCTCCAATCAATACACAAGGATCTACTCCAGTTACGTTATCTTATACAATAGTGTACAATGTTATACAATGGATGTACAATGTTATACAATAGTGTACAATGGTCTATCACTGAGCTCATGTGATAATGAGAGTACAATATGCACAATGAGTATACAAGGATATGGGTATTCAATAAATACAATATGGAAGTGAAACGCACGTCACAATATGTATCTAGTGAATACAAGGGGATAACATCCCAAAAGGAGATCCATATAGTATCAATCCGTGATAACAATCGTGTCAGCATCAAGTACAGTAATCTAGAGCAAGAATGTAAATCCAGACAAGTATGAAACGGTCAGAGAATGTACTCGCCTGATATCCTGAGTGTCTGAAGAGAATATACTGTCCGAGGAGTGGTGTCTGTCTCCTATAGAACAGCACAAGTCACAACATGTCTAAAATAAGAAAATAGACTGCTACCATGCATCTACATGAGTCTAGGTCAACTAGGCCAAGGTCAACTCTGGTCAACCAAGAAGTCAATTCTAACAGTCAAACTAGGTCAATCTAGTCCAAGTTAGTCAAATCTAGGTTTAACAAGTCATTCTAGGCCCTAACTAGTCAATCAAGTCTAGCTAAGTCTATAATAGGCCTACCAAGTCTAACTAGTCTATTCCAACCACCACACAACATCACAAGTCTAAATAAGGCTATACAAGCTAGTCAAGCCATCAATCTCACATATCACATATTTATATATATACACATTGCATTCATACTCAAAATGCATAGATACTTGCCTACATACATATATATCTACATAGGCACATCACAATATATCTATACATGTATGTATAGAGGTAGGAAAACAAAGTGTGTGTCAAGGGTGAAGGGTTATGTGTGGGTGCCATAGCAAGTTCAGGTTAGTGTAATGCATTAATGAGAGTAGGTTAGCTATCAAGGCAACTATCAAGGCTATATATACATGCAATGTAGCTAATGATGTAGGCTAATAGGTTAATGCAATGGTGTGTCAATGTGAGCATGCAAGGGTGTGTGTGTGTGTGTGTAATGTGTCAAAGAAGAGAGGGCTATGTTAGAAGGGCCAATGTGTGTGGCAAGGAGTGAAAATAGTGTCATATGTGAGAGAGAGGTGAGTGTGGTGTCAAAGAAGAGAGGGCTATGTTAGAAGGGCCAATGTGTGTGGCAAGGAGTGAAAATAGTGTCATATGTGAGAGAGAGGTGAGTGTGGTGTCAAAGGGGGACAAGTGTGCATGTAAGGAAGTCCAAAACTGGACTGTGAGTGAGCAGGGTACAGTGTACAGGAAAGGGAAAACAGTGTCAACCTTCAATCAAAAGGAAGGAAATCAGTCCAAAATCCATTCTCAGTTTTCAGTCCCAAAATATTCAGCTAACACAATCATTTAAAACAGTCCCTAAACCAAGGGACAGGAATCACAGTGATGTGTGACAGTGTCATGTGTTCTCAGGTATTGAATGTGTGGATAAAACCACAGTTAACATTCCAGCTCAAAATCAAACAAGAGTCTAAAATAGTCTAAAGTATAAACTCAGATATCATGAACATAGGTTTAAGTTCTAACAGTATGGGATTCAGGAAGAATGGATTTTCAGTTATTCAAACACCCAAAAAAACTCAGTTTCTTCCAATGTGTGAATCTCAGGTTTACATATATTCAACATATATTCAGAATTAGATTATAAAAAGAAAGGAAATCAACATCATAGTATTTCAAAAATCTGAACCAACTAGTCCCCACATTTCTCAACTTCAAATTCGAAATCAACAAGACACCAAATCAAACCAAATAACCTTTGAATTTCCCCTCAATCAAAAAACTATACTTGTATTTAAACTTAGTTTTAACAATGGCACTGATCTCATATTTCCAGTTTCAGGACATTTCAGTCCAGGTTTATGTATAGAGAGGAATCAAGAGAGGGATAAAATTCCTCTCAATACACAAGAACTGGCAACACATTGCACATCAATTCAATCCCCATTTCAGTTCAAACCCAATTTCAAATGAAATGGTTCATTTAACCCAACCAACAGCTATGTGGGGATATTAAAATCAGTGAGAAACACCAATCAATAAATTGAAGGGTTAGCAAAGGAGAGGTACTGATACTAGGAAAGTATCAGAACCATTGCTTTACATACTGTTAACCCATTCGAATCCTCAAGATTCACATCAAAACTTAAACCAACATGTAAACCTAATTAACCCTAGATAATACATCACATTTAGAATCTAAACAACAATTAAAACACAGTTAAAAGCATTCAAATTGAAATAACAAACAGAAGACAAAAACTGACACTGAACCACACAGTGCAATTTCAGTGCACAGGCAAAATCGTGTCCGACACGACACGAGGGGTCGAACCACTTGGGGGACCCCGTGTCAGTCATGGACACAGCACGTGTGTCGAAACTCGTGGGTCGAGGCGCTGTGTGCACAGAGCAGTGCTGCCCGAGTAGCAGGGCATTCCACCTGCCCGTGCACGCGTGCGCACGACCGCGTGTACGTGTCCAAAACCGACACGACACGACACGAAGACGTGTTCAGAACACAAGAAATGCACAAGCAAGGTCAAATCCAAATTTCCTATTCAAACACAAACCTAAAATTTGGTCGAAATGTCCTCAGTGGCATTTCGACAAACACCTACACAGCAGCAATGATACGTGTCCAAATGGACACGAAACTTAGGATACCCGACACAAAACCTATACAGATGCTTAGGGGACTCCTAGGGCTCCCTAATGATGAAGACAAAACAAAATTTCATGGAGGGATGAGGAATATACCTATTGTTGAACCTTCCAATAAAAACCCCTATTCAAAGCTCTCCACTTGATGTCCCAATCCAATCAAACCACCATAAACTGAAATGAAACTCCAACAACAGCAAGTATATCAATGTTAGAATCCATTGCAACTGATTTGGGGATTTTAGGACCTAAAATGAATTTATGGTGAATTAATGAAGGCAAGAACTCACCTCCTTCTAAACTTGAGCTTTCCTAAAAGAGGCAACCCTAAACTAAGAGTGTATTTATAGGGTGGTGTTCCCAAGGATGATATGGTGGCTGGCCACTTAGCCTAGGGTTTAGGGTTTAGGGTTTTAAAACTTGTCTTGGGCTTTGGGCCTAGTCATTAAACAAATGACTTAAAAGTCACAAGTCATGGTTTGTGGTTAAATCTCTTCATTCAAAATTCAATATTCTCAAATGTTTGCACTAACTAGAATATGGTTGACCTAACTTAACCTAGGTTCTCATATCTAGTCAAGTCCAACCTAACTAGGGTTAGGTCACAAAGTCAAAGCTAGTCAAAGTCAACCTAGTCAACCTTCAATCAAACAATTCCAAAATAAATTCTAAAAATTCCTAAAAATTCCAATAAATTCTAAAATGACCAAATATCCTCTAGGCTAAAATGTACTAATCAAATATCCTAATCACAATGACTAGGCTCTAGGTCAACAGTCTAAGGCTACACTAGTCAATGCACCAAAATCACAAGTCATGATTTAAATGGTTTAAAAATGATTAAAAATTACCAAAAATCATATTATTAAATAAATATCATAATTAAATAAATTAAAATACAAAATTTTAAAATTATCCTCATTTTAGAAAACTGGGTGTTACAAGTCTACCCACCTTAGAAGAATTTCGTCCTCGAAATTAAAATGGTAGTAGTCCTTCTAGGTCAAACACCCCACAATCAGAGTCTCAAACATACCGTCAGATAATCATATGCGTCTGTCCAAAACTATGATACTCAGAATCTCTGTCATGCCAGTGAGCAAGGCTACGATAATCACAGAGTCCTCAACTATGGTACATACCTCTAGAATTGTGGTATTTAAAATTTTCACATTGCCGTGCGCTTGGCAGCGAAAATCTTAAATACCCACACCCGAGAAATACATCCATAGTCCGACTGTATGTCCTCACTATGCCTGCTAGCATGACCCTAGAGGATTCTAAAATCTCATAATCGAGGCGACCTAGCCCATACGACTTATCTCAGAAGAAAATTAAATCATAAAGAAGCACCAGATCGAAACTTATCAACAATGAAGAAACAGATAGGAACATATGGAATTAAATTTTCAAGGCAGGAATTGCGAAATTGAATCAAAGAACAGAACCTGCGACTAGATCTCCAACGGCCTGAGCATCCTCGGCTGTCATGGCGAAAGCTCGCCCTGGCTGGCCTCCCCTGGCCTGCTGCTGATGCTGGACGAACCTCTGCTGCTGAGTCTGCAATGGTGGTCCCCTCTGCTGCCCTGCCGGAGCTCTAGCTCCTGGTGCTACCTGAGCCAATGGTGTCGGGTTCTTGGGACACTCTCTACACTGATGCTCCACTGATCCACAAAGCAAACACATGCCCAGCCTCTTCCTACAGTCGTCCCACCCATGGCCTTGCTTCTTGCAGAAGTTGCACACAGTGTTTTACTGCTGCCTGGGTGCCTGCTGATGCTGCACATGTCTCTGTCCCTGATACTGAACAGGCCTCTGCCGCTGCTGCTGGAAATGGGCCATCGGCTGCTGATACTGCTGCTGAAACTCATGCTGAACGTGCGGCCTCTTGGCCGGTCCTCCACTGCTGCTGCCCCCAGCTGGGTCTCGTCCTTTCTTGAGCCTAAGCTCAAGATCATCCTCCGCCAATAAGGCTCCCGTCAAAATCTTCTCAAAAGTAGCATCTCTGTTCCCCTTGGTCAGGGACTTGACCTCCTTGACCAGACCCTTCCGGAACCTCTGGGCCTTCGCCGTCTCGCTCAACCCCTCAACAAACCTGCCAAGACGGCCAAACTCCCCCGCATACTCCTCTACTGAGAGGCTCCCCTGGACAAAGTTCTCAAACTGCGTCTCCAAGGCTCTGACTGCTGAATCTGGGAAGAACTTCTTCTTGAAGAAGCCCCTGAACTGCTCCCAAGTCTGCCCTGGTACTCCCACCCTGGGGTCCGACTGATACCAGGTGCGAGCAAGATCTCGCATCCGGCTAGCTGCTGCCTCGATCTGAAGGTCTGCTGGAATCCTGGCCAAGCGGAAGATCTCCTCCATATGCTCGATCCACTCATCGGCATATAGGATCCCATCTGTCCCCAAAAAGTCTCTGGGGCTCATCTTCTGAAACTGCTCGATCCCCGGAGTCTTCGGCTGCTGTACCACTGGTCGAGCTGCGGCTGTCGTGACGGCCAACTCCATGCCTCTGTCCTGCCGAGCCTGCTGTCGGTCCATGAACTGCTGGAAATACGCAAACATCTGAGCTGCGTCCACATGTCCTGGAGGCGATGGCGGCTGGAAAGGATCTTCTGGAATAACTGGGTCCTGCCTCCGAACTGGTGAAGGCATACCCTCAGCTGCTGCTGCTACTGCTGAAGTCCCAATATGAGCAGAGGTGGCAGGAGCTGTAGCCTCCCGACCCTGCTGAACTGGCTGAAAGGTAGCAGTCCCCTCTACAGTATCTCCATGAATAGCACGCTGTAATCGCGTCTCCACCATCCTGAAGACAGATCAAAACAAACAATTGCTGAGAATGAGTCGAAATAGCAAAGGAGGACAGTTATATTCAAGGAGAACAATATCAGCAAGAACTGAGATGGCATGAATTTGATATGAGTTTTTCCTAGTGTGATTGAGTACCTTTTAAAAAAAATATCCTAATCCTACTGCAGGCTGTAGTGATACTCTAATTCGAATACCACTACATAAACTCGACCTGCATGGGCCACCACTAAAAACGTGTCACGACCCGCACCCACTGTGAGGGTACGAGAACGTAACAACGCCCAGCCTACGCCGCAGTATCGGCGGTAGAACGCTGTCCTAAGTCAATCATCTAACAATATAAAGGTACCTGTACTGTATATACACTCCGAATGGAGGTGACATAACAACATACAGTCTCAATCACATCTAAGGCAGAATGACAAGAATAAAAGATAGATAGATAAGTGCTGGAATAAAAGATCCACAGGATACAATCAGAGAGAGAGAGTCTAAGTGTCTACTGCCATACAAACAGAACATCCAACCTAATATAAGTCTCTAAAACTGGAATGAAAGAATATACAATCAGATCTCAAATGACAGTAAAAGTAAATCTAGACTAGGGAGCCACAGTCTCTAAGCTAGTGGATCAGGCTGGAAATCTGGGTCACACATGTCATCTACAGCTGTCCCATAGTAGGTGTCTATGCAGGCTTCCTCCTCATCCTCTGTAAAATTTTCAACAGGTCCAGTCAGAACGGGAGCGAGCACAAAACATCTCACGCAGTTCATATCGAGTTAGGAAATATAAAGCATGCAATAGAGTAAAGTACATGAAACGCTGAAGAAAAAGATATATGAAAATAGTAGAGATTTGATAACAGGAAATATCTAAGTACGATAAGTAAGAACTGTAAAGAACATGTGATTCTAGAGTACAATCTGGTTATGTAAACGGGCTAGGAAAATGCAATGGTAACTCCATTGTACGTGGGTGTACAATAGACATATACAATAGTTATACAATGTTGTACAATAGGATTTGAGTACATAACCAATTCTACTCCCCCTCCCCAATCAATACACAAGGATCTACTCCAGTTACGTTATCTTATACAATAGTGTACAATGTTATACAATGGATGTACAATGTTATACAATAGTGTACAATGGTCTATCCCTGAGCTCATGTGATAATGAGAGTACAATATGCACAATGAGTATACAAGGATATGGGTATTCAATAAATACAATATGGAAGTGAAACGCACGTCACAATATGTATCTAGTGAATACAAGGGGATAACATCCCAAAAGGAGATCCATATAGTATCAATTCGTGATAACAATCGTGTCAGCATCAAGTACAGTAATCTAGAGCAAGAATGTAAATCCAGACAAGTATGAAACGGTCAGAGAATGTACTCGCCTGATATCCTGAGTGTCTGAAGAGAATATACTGTCCGAGGAGTGGTGTCTGTCTCCTATAGAACAGCACAAGTCACAACATGTCTAAAATAAGAAAATAGACTGCTACCATGCATCTACATGAGTCTAGGTCAACTAGGCCAAGGTCAACTCTGGTCAACCAAGAAGTCAATTCTAACAGTCAAACTAGGTCAATCTAGTCCAAGTTAGTCAAATCTAGGTTTAACAAGTCATTCTAGGCCCTAACTAGTCAATCAAGTCTAGCTAAGTCTATAATAGGCCTACCAAGTCTAACTAGTCTATTCCAACCACCACACAACATCACAAGTCTAAATAAGGCTATACAAGCTAGTCAAGCCATCAATCTCACATATCACATATTTATATATATACACATTGCATTCATACTCAAAATGCATAGATACTTGCCTACATACATATATATCTACATAGGCACATCACAATATATCTATACATGTATGTATAGAGGTAGGAAAACAAAGTGTGTGTCAAGGGTGAAGGGTTATGTGTGGGTGCCATAGCAAGTTCAGGTTAGTGTAATGCATTAATGAGAGTAGGTTAGCTATCAAGGCAACTATCAAGGCTATATATACATGCAATGTAGCTAATGATGTAGGCTAATAGGTTAATGCAATGGTGTGTCAATGTGAGCATGCAAGGGTGTGTGTGTGTGTGTAATGTGTCAAAGAAGAGAGGGCTATGTTAGAAGGGCCAATGTGTGTGGCAAGGAGTGAAAATAGTGTCATATGTGAGAGAGAGGTGAGTGTGGTGTCAAAGAAGAGAGGGCTATGTTAGAAGGGCCAATGTGTGTGGCAAGGAGTGAAAATAGTGTCATATGTGAGAGAGAGATGAGTGTGGTGTCAAAGGGGGACAAGTGTGCATGTAAGGAAGTCCAAAACTGGACTGTGAGTGAGCAGGGTACAGTGTACAGGAAAGGGAAAACAGTGTCAACCTTCAATCAAAAGGAAGGAAATCAGTCCAAAATCCATTCTCAGTTTTCAGTCCCAAAATATTCAGCTAACACAATCATTTAAAACAGTCCCTAAACCAAGGGACAGGAATCACAGTGATGTGTGACAGTGTCATGTGTTCTCAGGTATTGAATGTGTGGATAAAACCACAGTTAACATTCCAGCTCAAAATCAAACAAGAGTCTAAAATAGTCTAAAGTATAAACTCAGATATCATGAACATAGGTTTAAGTTCTAACAGTATGGGATTCAGGAAGAATGGATTTTCAGTTATTCAAACACCCAAAAAAACTCAGTTTCTTCCAATGTATGAATCTCAGGTTTACATATATTCAACATATATTCAGAATTAGATTATAAAAAGAAAGGAAATCAACATCATAGTATTTCAAAAATCTGAACCAACTAGTCCCCACATTTCTCAACTTTAAATTCGAAATCAACAAGACACCAAATCAAACCAAATAACCTTTGAATTTCCCCTCAATCAAAAAACTATACTTGCATTTAAACTTAGTTTTAACAATGGCACTGATCTCATATTTCCAGTTTCAGGACATTTCAGTCCAGGTTTATGTATAGAGAGGAATCAAGAGAGGGATAAAATTCCTCTCAATACACAAGAACTGGCAACACATTGCACATCAATTCAATCCCCATTTCAGTTCAAACCCAATTTCAAATGAAATGGTTCATTTAACCCAACCAACAGCTATGTGGGGATATTAAAATCAGTGAGAAACACCAATCAATAAATTGAAGGGTTAGCAAAGGAGAGGTACTGATACTAGGAAAGTATCAGAACCATTGCTTTACATACTGTTAACCCATTCGAATCCTCAAGATTCACATCAAAACTTAAACCAACATGTAAACCTAATTAACCCTAGATAATACATCACATTTAGAATCTAAACAACAATTAAAACACAGTTAAAAGCATTCAAATTGAAATAACAAACAAAAGACAAAAACTGACACTGAACCACACAGTGCAATTTCAGTGCACAGGCAAAATCGTGTCCGACACGACACGAGGGGTCGAACCACTTGGGGGACCCCGTGTCAGTCATGGACACAGCACGTGTGTCGAAACTCGTGGGTCGAGGCGCTGTGTGCATAGAGCAGTGCTGCCCGAGTAGCAGGGCATTCCACCTGCCCGTGCACGCGTGCGCACGACCGCGTGTACGTGTCCAAAACCGACACGACACGACACGAAGACGTGTTCAGAACACAAGAAATGCACAAGCAAGGTCAAATCCAAATTTCCTATTCAAACACAAACCTAAAATTTGGTCGAAATGTCCTCAATGGCATTTCGACAAACACCTACACAGCAGCAATGATACGTGTCCAAATGGACACGAAACTTAGGATACCCGACACAAAACCTATACAGATGCTTAGGGGACTCCTAGGGCTCCCTAATGATGAAGACAAAACAAAATTTCATGGAGGGATGAGGAATATACCTATTGTTGAACCTTCCAATAAAAACCCCTATTCAAAGCTCTCCACTTGATGTCCCAATCCAATCAAACCACCATAAACTGAAATGAAACTCCAACAACAGCAAGTATACCAATGTTAGAACCCATTGCAACTGATTTGGGGATTTTAGGACCTAAAATGAATTTATGGTGAATTAATGAAGGCAAGAACTCACCTCCTTCTAAACTTGAGCTTTCCTAAAAGAGGCAACCCTAAACTAAGAGTGTATTTATAGGGTGGTGTTCCCAAGGATGATATGGTGGCTGGCCACTTAGCCTAGGGTTTAGGGTTTAGGGTTTTAAAACTTGTCTTGGGCTTTGGGCCTAGTCATTAAACAAATGACTTAAAAGTCACAAGTCATGGTTTGTGGTTAAATCTCTTCATTCAAAATTCAATATTCTCAAATGTTTGCACTAACTAGAATATGGTTGACCTAACTTAACCTAGGTTCTCATATCTAGTCAAGTCCAACCTAACTAGGGTTAGGTCACAAAGTCAAAGCTAGTCAAAGTCAACCTAGTCAACCTTCAATCAAACAATTCCAAAATAAATTCTAAAAATTCCTAAAAATTCCAATAAATTCTAAAATGACCAAATATCCTCTAGGCTAAAATGTACTAATCAAATATCCTAATCACAATGACTAGGCTCTAGGTCAACAGTCTAAGGCTACACTAGTCAATGCACCAAAATCACAAGTCATGATTTAAATGGTTTAAAAATGATTAAAAATTACCAAAAATCATATTATTAAATAAATATCATAATTAAATAAATTAAAATACAAAATTTTAAAATTATCCTCATTTTAGAAAACTGGGTGTTACAAGTCTACCCACCTTAGAAGAATTTCGTCCTCGAAATTAAAATGGTAGTAGTCCTTCTAGGTCAAACACCCCACAATCAGAGTCTCAAACATACCGTCAGATAATCATATGCGTCTGTCCAAAACTATGATACTCAGAATCTCTGTCATGCCAGTGAGCAAGGCTACGATAATCACAGAGTCCTCAACTATGGTACATACCTCTAGAATTGTGGTATTTAAAATTTTCGCATTGCCGTGCGCTTGGCAGCGAAAATCTTAAATACCCACACCCGAGAAATACATCCATAGTCCGACTGTATGTCCTCACTATGCCTGCTAGCATGACCCTAGAGGATTCTAAAATCTCATAATCGAGGCGACCTAGCCCATACGACTTATCTCAGAAGAAAATTAAATCATAAAGAAGCACCAGATCGAAACTTATCAACAATGAAGAAACAGATAGGAACAGATGGAATTAAATTTTCAAGGCAGGAATTGCGAAATTGAATCAAAGAACAGAACCTGCGACTAGATCTCCAACGGCCTGAGCATCCTCGGCTGTCATGGCGAAAGCTCGCCCTGGCTGGCCTCCCCTGGCCTGCTGCTGATGCTGGACGAACCTCTGCTGCTGAGTCTGCAATGGTGGTCCCCTCTGCTGCCCTGCCGGAGCTCTAGCTCCTGGTGCTACCTGAGCCAATGGTGTCGGGTTCTTGGGACACTCTCTACACTGATGCTCCACTGATCCACAAAGCAAACACATGCCCAGCCTCTTCCTACAGTCGTCCCACCCATGGCCTTGCTTCTTGCAGAAGTTGCACACAGTGTTTTACTGCTGCCTGGGTGCCTGCTGATGCTGCACATGTCTCTGTCCCTGATACTGAACAGGCCTCTGCCGCTGCTGCTGGAAATGGGCCATCGGCTGCTGATACTGCTGCTGAAACTCATGCTGAACGTGCGGCCTCTTGGCCGGTCCTCCACTGCTGCTGCCCCCAGCTGGGTCTCGTCCTTTCTTGAGCCTAAGCTCAAGATCATCCTCCGCCAATAAGGCTCCCGTCAAAATCTTCTCAAAAGTAGCATCTCTGTTCCCCTTGGTCAGGGACTTGACCTCCTTGACCAGACCCTTCCGGAACCTCTGGGCCTTCGCCGTCTCGCTCAACCCCTCAACAAACCTGCCAAGACGGCCAAACTCCCCCGCATACTCCTCTACTGAGAGGCTCCCCTGGACAAAGTTCTCAAACTGCGTCTCCAAGGCTCTGACTGCTGAATCTGGGAAGAACTTCTTCTTGAAGAAGCCCCTGAACTGCTCCCAAGTCTGCCCTGGTACTCCCACCCTGGGGTCCGACTGATACCAGGTGCGAGCAAGATCTCGCATCCGGCTAGCTGCTGCCTCGATCTGAAGGTCTGCTGGAATCCTGGCCAAGCGGAAGATCTCCTCCATATGCTCGATCCACTCATCGGCATATAGGATCCCATCTGTCCCCAAAAAGTCTCTGGGGCTCATCTTCTGAAACTGCTCGATCCCCGGAGTCTTCGGCTGCTGTACCACTGGTCGAGCTGCGGCTGTCGTGACGGCCAACTCCATGCCTCTGTCCTGCCGAGCCTGCTGTCGGTCCATGAACTGCTGGAAATACGCAAACATCTGAGCTGCGTCCACATGTCCTGGAGGCGGTGGCGGCTGGAAAGGATCTTCTGGAATAACTGGGTCCTGCCTCCGAACTGGTGAAGGCATACCCTCAGCTGCTGCTGCTACTGCTGAAGTCCCAATATGAGCAGAGGTGGCAGGAGCTGTAGCCTCCCGACCCTGCTGAACTGGCTGAAAGGTAGCAGTCCCCTCTACAGTATCTCCATGAATAGCACGCTGTAATCGCGTCTCCACCATCCTGAAGACAGATCAAAACAAACAATTGCTGAGAATGAGTCGAAATAGCAAAGGAGGACAGTTATATTCAAGGAGAACAATATCAGCAAGAACTGAGATGGCATGAATTTGATATGAGTTTTTCCTAGTGTGATTGAGTACCTTTTAAAAAAAATATCCTAATCCTACTGCAGGCTGTAGTGATACTCTAATTCGAATACCACTACATAAACTCGACCTGCATGGGCCACCACTAAAAACGTGTCACGACCCGCACCCACTGTGAGGGTACGAGAACGTAACAACGCCCAGCCTACGCCGCAGTATCGGCGGTAGAACGCTGTCCTAAGTCAATCATCTAACAATATAAAGGTACCTGTACTGTATATACACTCCGAATGGAGGTGACATAACAACATACAGTCTCAATCACATCTAAGGCAGAATGACAAGAATAAAAGATAGATAGATAAGTGCTGGAATAAAAGATCCACAGGATACAATCAGAGAGAGAGAGTCTAAGTGTCTACTGCCATACAAACAGAACATCCAACCTAATACAAGTCTCTAAAACTGGAATGAAAGAATATACAATCAGATCTCAAATGACAGTAAAAGTAAATCTAGACTAGGGAGCCACAGTCTCTAAGCTAGTGGATCAGGCTGGAAATCTGGGTCACACATGTCATCTACAGCTGTCCCATAGTAGGTGTCTATGCAGGCTTCCTCCTCATCCTCTGTAAAATTTTCAACAGGTCCAGTCAGAACGGGAGCGAGCACAAAACATCTCACGCAGTTCATATCGAGTTAGGAAATATAAAGCATGCAATAGAGTAAAGTACATGAAACGCTGAAGAAAAAGATATATGAAAATAGTAGAGATTTGATAACAGGAAATATCTAAGTACGATAAGTAAGAACTGTAAAGAACATGTGATTCTAGAGTACAATCTGGTTATGTAAACGGGCTAGGAAAATGCAATGGTAACTCCATTGTACGTGGGTGTACAATAGACATATACAATAGTTATACAATGTTGTACAATAGGATTTGAGTACATAACCAATTCTACTCCCCCTCCCCAATCAATACACAAGGATCTACTCCAGTTACGTTATCTTATACAATAGTGTACAATGTTATACAATGGATGTACAATGTTATACAATAGTGTACAATGGTCTATCCCTGAGCTCATGTGATAATGAGAGTACAATATGCACAATGAGTATACAAGGATATGGGTATTCAATAAATACAATATGGAAGTGAAACGCACGTCACAATATGTATCTAGTGAATACAAGGGGATAACATCCCAAAAGGAGATCCATATAGTATCAATTCGTGATAACAATCGTGTCAGCATCAAGTACAGTAATCTAGAGCAAGAATGTAAATCCAGACAAGTATGAAACGGTCAGAGAATGTACTCGCCTGATATCCTGAGTGTCTGAAGAGAATATACTGTCCGAGGAGTGGTGTCTGTCTCCTATAGAACAGCACAAGTCACAACATGTCTAAAATAAGAAAATAGACTGCTACCATGCATCTACATGAGTCTAGGTCAACTAGGCCAAGGTCAACTCTGGTCAACCAAGAAGTCAATTCTAACAGTCAAACTAGGTCAATCTAGTCCAAGTTAGTCAAATCTAGGTTTAACAAGTCATTCTAGGCCCTAACTAGTCAATCAAGTCTAGCTAAGTCTATAATAGGCCTACCAAGTCTAACTAGTCTATTCCAACCACCACACAACATCACAAGTCTAAATAAGGCTATACAAGCTAGTCAAGCCATCAATCTCACATATCACATATTTATATATATACACATTGCATTCATACTCAAAATGCATAGATACTTGCCTACATACATATATATCTACATAGGCACATCACAATATATCTATACATGTATGTATAGAGGTAGGAAAACAAAGTGTGTGTCAAGGGTGAAGGGTTATGTGTGGGTGCCATAGCAAGTTCAGGTTAGTGTAATGCATTAATGAGAGTAGGTTAGCTATCAAGGCAACTATCAAGGCTATATATACATGCAATGTAGCTAATGATGTAGGCTAATAGGTTAATGCAATGGTGTGTCAATGTGAGCATGCAAGGGTGTGTGTGTGTGTGTAATGTGTCAAAGAAGAGAGGGCTATGTTAGAAGGGCCAATGTGTGTGGCAAGGAGTGAAAATAGTGTCATATGTGAGAGAGAGGTGAGTGTGGTGTCAAAGAAGAGAGGGCTATGTTAGAAGGGCCAATGTGTGTGGCAAGGAGTGAAAATAGTGTCATATGTGAGAGAGAGATGAGTGTGGTGTCAAAGGGGGACAAGTGTGCATGTAAGGAAGTCCAAAACTGGACTGTGAGTGAGCAGGGTACAGTGTACAGGAAAGGGAAAACAGTGTCAACCTTCAATCAAAAGGAAGGAAATCAGTCCAAAATCCATTCTCAGTTTTCAGTCCCAAAATATTCAGCTAACACAATCATTTAAAACAGTCCCTAAACCAAGGGACAGGAATCACAGTGATGTGTGACAGTGTCATGTGTTCTCAGGTATTGAATGTGTGGATAAAACCACAGTTAACATTCCAGCTCAAAATCAAACAAGAGTCTAAAATAGTCTAAAGTATAAACTCAGATATCATGAACATAGGTTTAAGTTCTAACAGTATGGGATTCAGGAAGAATGGATTTTCAGTTATTCAAACACCCAAAAAAACTCAGTTTCTTCCAATGTATGAATCTCAGGTTTACATATATTCAACATATATTCAGAATTAGATTATAAAAAGAAAGGAAATCAACATCATAGTATTTCAAAAATCTGAACCAACTAGTCCCCACATTTCTCAACTTTAAATTCGAAATCAACAAGACACCAAATCAAACCAAATAACCTTTGAATTTCCCCTCAATCAAAAAACTATACTTGCATTTAAACTTAGTTTTAACAATGGCACTGATCTCATATTTCCAGTTTCAGGACATTTCAGTCCAGGTTTATGTATAGAGAGGAATCAAGAGAGGGATAAAATTCCTCTCAATACACAAGAACTGGCAACACATTGCACATCAATTCAATCCCCATTTCAGTTCAAACCCAATTTCAAATGAAATGGTTCATTTAACCCAACCAACAGCTATGTGGGGATATTAAAATCAGTGAGAAACACCAATCAATAAATTGAAGGGTTAGCAAAGGAGAGGTACTGATACTAGGAAAGTATCAGAACCATTGCTTTACATACTGTTAACCCATTCGAATCCTCAAGATTCACATCAAAACTTAAACCAACATGTAAACCTAATTAACCCTAGATAATACATCACATTTAGAATCTAAACAACAATTAAAACACAGTTAAAAGCATTCAAATTGAAATAACAAACAAAAGACAAAAACTGACACTGAACCACACAGTGCAATTTCAGTGCACAGGCAAAATCGTGTCCGACACGACACGAGGGGTCGAACCACTTGGGGGACCCCGTGTCAGTCATGGACACAGCACGTGTGTCGAAACTCGTGGGTCGAGGCGCTGTGTGCATAGAGCAGTGCTGCCCGAGTAGCAGGGCATTCCACCTGCCCGTGCACGCGTGCGCACGACCGCGTGTACGTGTCCAAAACCGACACGACACGACACGAAGACGTGTTCAGAACACAAGAAATGCACAAGCAAGGTCAAATCCAAATTTCCTATTCAAACACAAACCTAAAATTTGGTCGAAATGTCCTCAATGGCATTTCGACAAACACCTACACAGCAGCAATGATACGTGTCCAAATGGACACGAAACTTAGGATACCCGACACAAAACCTATACAGATGCTTAGGGGACTCCTAGGGCTCCCTAATGATGAAGACAAAACAAAATTTCATGGAGGGATGAGGAATATACCTATTGTTGAACCTTCCAATAAAAACCCCTATTCAAAGCTCTCCACTTGATGTCCCAATCCAATCAAACCACCATAAACTGAAATGAAACTCCAACAACAGCAAGTATACCAATGTTAGAACCCATTGCAACTGATTTGGGGATTTTAGGACCTAAAATGAATTTATGGTGAATTAATGAAGGCAAGAACTCACCTCCTTCTAAACTTGAGCTTTCCTAAAAGAGGCAACCCTAAACTAAGAGTGTATTTATAGGGTGGTGTTCCCAAGGATGATATGGTGGCTGGCCACTTAGCCTAGGGTTTAGGGTTTAGGGTTTTAAAACTTGTCTTGGGCTTTGGGCCTAGTCATTAAACAAATGACTTAAAAGTCACAAGTCATGGTTTGTGGTTAAATCTCTTCATTCAAAATTCAATATTCTCAAATGTTTGCACTAACTAGAATATGGTTGACCTAACTTAACCTAGGTTCTCATATCTAGTCAAGTCCAACCTAACTAGGGTTAGGTCACAAAGTCAAAGCTAGTCAAAGTCAACCTAGTCAACCTTCAATCAAACAATTCCAAAATAAATTCTAAAAATTCCTAAAAATTCCAATAAATTCTAAAATGACCAAATATCCTCTAGGCTAAAATGTAGTAATCAAATATCCTAATCACAATGACTAGGCTCTAGGTCAACAGTCTAAGGCTACACTAGTCAATGCACCAAAATCACAAGTCATGATTTAAATGGTTTAAAAATGATTAAAAATTACCAAAAATTATATTATTAAATAAATATCATAATTAAATAAATTAAAATACAAAATTTTAAAATTATCCTCATTTTAGAAAACTGGGTGTTACAGAAAATGGGGGTTCTCCAAGCAGCGGTCTGGTTCTCCCAAATTGATAATGAATAAAGAGAGAGAGAGAGAGAGAGAGAGTGTGGAGGCATGTTAAAAATATATGTGGATGAACGGTGTGGATTCATTCTGGAGATCCAATGGTTAGGAGTAAGGGAAAAAAGATTTCCAAAAAATTTGTTTAGGCCGCCAAATAATTGTCATTCCCGCTGAAATTATTTGAGACGGTCTCAAAATTTATTTGGAACGAAAAATATTAATAGTCCCAAATAAGAGGTCCATCATCCAATCTGTCACCAATAAATTTGTTTTTTGTTAAAAAAAATATAGCAGTCCCAAATAATAATTTTTTAGGACGTTTAAAACTAGCGTTCCTGAAAGTGTTGTCCCAAAAGCCAACTTTTTTTGTAGTGTTAGTTGTATTCATGTGCTTATAACGTAACTTGAATGGATCCTTGTGTATTGATTGGGGCGGGGTGAGTAGAATTGGTTATATGAACACTATCCCCAGTAGCTGTATAAATGTGCCTCCTTATTTGTATTCATGTGCCCCTAAGCCGTTTACATAACCATATTGTACTCTAAATCACGTAGTCACTTACAGTCTTTACTATCATGTATCTATTTCCAGTTACAAATATCTCTTGTTTTACTTGTACTTCCATTCAGCACTTCCTGTATTTTACTCTATTGTAATGATTTATACTTCTAACCTGATATGAACTGTTGAGAGATATGTGCTCGTTCCTGTCCTGACTGGACCTGTTGAAATATTACAGAGGACGAGGCTGAGGCATTCTGCCCTACTTACTACGGTGCCACACTAGATGAGTGCCCAGATTTGGACCAGCAGTAGGATCCATTAGCTGTAGACGACACTCCATTAGTTTAGGATTGTCTTACTATTTTGGGATTATTGTACTAGACTTGAGATATTCTGAGATGTATTTATTTTAGACACTTAGAACTCTGGATTGTATCTCTGTGATTCTCTGTTCTGGATATTGCTATCTTTCATTATCTATCTATCTTACCTGTTCTACATTAGCTGTGGTTGAGTTATATTTCTGTTATGTCACCCCCATTCGGGAAGTATAACTGTTATTACCTTCAATTGTTAGATGTTGTGACCTAGGACAACGTTCTACCGCCGACACTGCGACGTAGGCTGGACGTACCCACGTATCGTGCCCTTACTCTAGGGTGCGGGTCGTGACAATGAGTCCCAATGATCGGGTGTCCTGCACTCTCTGGCTGACAAGGATACTGTCCTGGTAGAGCCTTGGAGGGTGAACAAGGAGGCCATTTTCTCAATTACCTCATTATAAGAAGACATGATACGGGAATGGGTGGAGATGGATTTGCGAGGGAGGTTTATGGAGAAAGATGGATGGAAGGAAGGAGGAGGGTGGAAGTGGAGTTGGAGTTGGAGAGCCGGGGGGGGGGGGGGGGGGAGAGGAGGCGACGGCGAAGAAAAATCAGTTGGGGAGAAGCAAACCCTAGGGTTTGGGAAGGAGGCGCATGGGAGAGCAAACCCTAGGGTTTGGGAATAGTTTCACCCCTATAGAAATCCTATTCTTAATAGGAAGTATTCTACTTAAACCAAATTAGAATATACATAACTATCCATATATTTATGTACACCTAATCATAAGTACGTAATAGGATACATGAATGATTACATATATGTGAAATTTTAAAATCAATAAGAATATACATACATATTTTAATATTTTAAAAAATATAAATTAAATAATAATTCGTTCCACTAGTAACCTTATGTAAACAAAAATAATATTAATTCACATTTCATATAAATTATATATGTAATTTGAGAAAATATAAATAAATTAAGGGGAAATAATATTAAATACTAATATTAAAAACAGTAACTATAGAAATTAACCGGTTTAAGAATTGTCTTAATTGTAATATATCAACTACTAAACTATACGGTAAACTCAATAAAATACAATTAATCTAATTATTATTTTTTCAAATTAATTCACTAAATCGGTAACATTAAAAATATTGTTTAAAAATTATTGGTATTACAACAAGTAGGTGGGAGTTTGAGCGAGTTTTATTTATCGTTAGTTGAAGCGTTTGAAGAAGACGTCCTTCGATCTACTTCTTGGTCCAGGATCATCCATGTGGATCATCGTTGAAGGTCGTATACGTGTGCTACTCGCCGATCATAAAAATATATCTAACAGTCTCTCACATAGATCATATTTGCTATTATGCAAGTTACTTCATTGCATAGAACAAAATAGCTTCGTATTAATCGACCATTCGTCGAATAGTCCGATGTCTAGATCAATTGATGTAACTAAACTTAGATATCGTTAAGGTCAACCCAAGGATCACATATGTAAACACCGTTCGAATAGATGCATGAAGGGTTTGTGTTTCGATATTCTAACGAGCGTATCAGAGTAAAAAAAATGTTATCTGTTGCACAACGGTACGCTGTTTTGTTACGGGTGGAACCTGATGTCAAAAGTGCTTATGCTAACATATTTTGAAAAAACAATAGCGATTCCAAATTAGATCTAGATAGTTTATCAAAAAATAAGGATAAATAATTATTACTAAAAACTTTTGCTACTTTTTTTCACAAAAGAATAAACAGCAGAAAATATTTTTATAGTAGTCTTCCACGGTAATTTCAGAAGCTGTCCCAAAAGCGAATTGATTTTTTTTTCAATTTTTTTTGATAAGCTGCTCTTACCGAACAACTCTTGGATTTGCTTTTCAGAATTAAGCAAAAGCAGCTACGATAAGCCATCCCAAATCCAGTTAGGAGCTGGATGCAATGTTTATATTTCGGTATCCTAACGAGCGTATAAGAGTTAAAAAAATGTTATTTGTTGCGCACTGATACGTTGTTTAGTTATGGGTGTAACATGTTGTCAAAAGTTGCTTATACTAGCACATTTTTAAAACCCAATAACGATTCGAAATTTGGTCCAAATAGCTTATCAAAAAATAAGAAATAACAATTATTACCAAACAACTTTTGCTATTGCTTTCCCAAAAGAATAAACATCAAATATAATTTTTTTGACAGTAGCCTTCCATAGTAATTTCAAAAGCTGCCCCAAATCGAACATACTTTTATTTTTTCCAATTTGTTTGATAAACTGATCTTACCAAACAGCTTTGGGTCTGCTTGCCGAAGCTTACTAAAGCAGCAGCAGAGTCTTACTAAAGCAGCTGAAGCTTTGGGGAGAGTCCATGGGGGGAGGAGGAGGAGCTTGCCGAAGCTGAAGCTTTCTTGTCGGATCCACCATTCTCCGGATCTCCATTGCGGATCCACCGCACCCGAAACCCTCCTCCTCCTTCCATGGACGCCGCCTCTCGACCGGCCGTCGTCATCGACAACGGCACCGGGTACCCTCCATTTCCCTCTTCAAAAGCTTCGATCTTTTTTTCTTTTTAAGTAGATCCCGACGAAGCCAAACAGCTGCGGTTCAATCGGGCAGTGTCCGCGTCGCGTCGGACACGGAACGGGCGCTGCAAAAGTTCAAAGTTGGGATTTTTTTTTTTTTTTTTGTCTTTCCCGATAAGGCGTGTCCGTTGAGGCCTAGGCAGCACGGGAACTCCAAATATGGTTGTATTTATATCTAAATTGCAACCCTGAGTTGGTTAGATCGATGCTTGGTGTTCAAAGTGTTGGTGTTTTTGCCTTTGGACTAGAAAAGATAGTCCCACATCGGCTATACCAAATGGTGAGTATCTCAATATAATGCATTGCTTGTGTTGAGGTGTGCACATGAGGTGTAGTGGGGCACAAGTTTGTGCCATGTGGAAGTATTTTCCTAGAAGGAAAAATGATTAAATCCAACAAGGATGCAAGTTAATTTTTGTTGTGCGGACTCGGACTGTCTCGTGCATGCACGGGAGTGTTCGGGGGGTAGGCGTGGACTGGCACACTTCTATGCTGATTGTGGGATGATCTAAAATATCAAACTCTATTTTTGAGTATTGGTATTTTAGTCCCACATCGGATAGGAGAAGAGGTGAAGTCTCAACTCCACTCTATAAATAGAGTCCCTTGGCCTCCTTTGAAAGATGCACCAAGAAGAGAGTTGAGGGAGTCTGTTAAGTCCAGGAAGCCCGTTCAAGTCTCAAATATTGACTTACGAGCGTTCCAGAAGTTCTTCGTGAACTTGCTGGTTCCTGGAAGCTGTTCGTGCTCATGTGGGGCGAATAAAGCTTTGAGCAACGGTGGTTCATTCACCCCAGCATCTCATTCTCGCCTGTCATCGTTGCTGTTGCCTTTTACAGTAACTTCTTTTTAGAAGCTCTACTGCCGATAGTTGCTTGCACAAAAGTCTCTTTAGATTTTTTGTGTATTACGTAGAATCTTTTTAGATCCTCGTAATTCAGAATCCTCCAGGATCTCTGTTGCACATCTTCTTTAAGGTGTTGCATTTGAAACGTTGTCTTTACAATTGTTTCAGTTTCAGAATTTTCCATCGAAAATTGTGCCTCAGCACTAACACAAAGTTGGGGTCTTTCTTATGATAAGGCGTGCTGTTGAGGTCTAGGAAGCACGGGCACTCCGAATGTCTGTGCCGTGATCCCGTCGCTTCGTGTCGGAAAGAATTTGACCATTTTATATCTAAACGCATCCAAGTTGCTTAGATTGATGTAAAAGGTCAAAGTTGGGATCTTTTAGTGGTTTGATATGTTGTGGAGGTACAATTTAGGGTTGATGTCGTCTTAAGCTGGGATTGTCATTCCTTCGAACTTTGGATTTATGTGTCATCTAGACGTATGTAATTTTCCATAGAAAATTATATCATTCCTTTCTTTTAGACTTTTTATATTCAAGGAGAACTTGGAGGGTGCTCCTTGGCTACATGAACTTAAATTGCATACACGAAAAGTACGTCAACCTACTTGCCAACTGGCCCTCGGTTTGTTGGCATGACCCTCTCATGCTTGTAGCTACCACATGGCTGGGAGTTTGGCACCAACATTTGAGGGTTGATGTTAGGTCGACAGTCGGTCATAAAAACTTCGTCAAATCTTTTATGGAGCTTTCTTGTGCTCCATAGCCGACTCCATTCTGATAGAAGAAGTCTTAGATGATGATGGGATTTTACGTTGTCTTAATACTATAGAAGTTCGAAATCAGATTTTTTTTAATCTGTTATTTTTTATGATATGGTGTATTCTTGAGGAATATGAAGCACGAAAGTGCGTTGGTTCCACATTGCGTCTTGTGATATCAGACATGACAGAGAAAATCCAAAATACACTAGAACACTTCAAACTCAGTACCGTGTCGTATTCGTGTCCGTGCAACATAGATTGAGGTAGTAAATCATGGAATTTGGAAAAATTCAGGTGTACGATTTTTTAATTCGAGTTTGGTGTTTGTAGATATAACTTATCCAAAAACATTAGCTGCGGATTATAACCTCCTTGAACCAATGTCAATCTCTGTTCAATTTGATTTTTATTAAGTTATTACCGAAATTCTGTTTTACTACCACCATTCTAATTTAAGAATAATGTTCATAGTCAAAGAACCACTTTCTTTTGCTTTGGCATCAACGCTCATGGTATGTGTACAGTATGCTTTCAGTATCTCTATTGGGATTGATTTGGCAATGCACATTTAATTCTTTGTTTCTTACAATTTACAACTTAGGTACACCAAAATGGGGTTTGCTGGCAATGTCGAGCCTTGCTTCATCATTCCTACCGTAGTTGCTGTTAACGACTCTTTTCTGAATCAGTCAAGGAGTTCTGGCAAGGGAAACTGGCAAGCACAATACAGTGCAGGTGTAATGGCTGATCTTGACTTTGTTATTGGAGAGGATGCCTTATCACGGTCTCGTTCAAGCAGTACATACAATCTAAGTTATCCTATTAATCATGGACAGGTATATGCCTATTGCTAAGAATATTATACATGCTTGTGCGCTAGGCAGTAACTACTTTTACCAACTATGTCGCACAAGGAATATTTATGAACATCACGATGTTTAGTATAAGAGAGAGATGTGATTCTGTATGAGTTACATATTTTCCTATATAAAATTGCTTTGGAATCATCATCATCTTCCAATCCTTCTCCCATTATAATGGGTTAAGCTATGGAGCATAAGAAAGCTGCATAAAAGATAGAAAAGGTTTTATGACCGAATGTCGAACTGAAATCAACCCTCTATTTTCGTGCCAAATTCCTGTCCAATGTAGCCATCAGCATGAGAGCCTCATACCGTAAAACCTAGACGGGCAATTGGTAGGTATTGTTAGCAGGTGGGTACCCCTACCTTTTGGATATGCAGTTTAAGCTCATGCAATCAAGGAGCACCCTCCAAGTTTAGACCATAAAGAGTCTAGATGAAGAGGTAAGATGTGGTACAATTTGCTATAGGGAATTGCATTCATCAATATGACACATTATGCCAAAGTGAAAAGGAATGACGATCCCATAAGCCAAAGAATAAAATTGCTTTGGAGCAAGGGAATTCTTGTTCTTCCGGAGGAATTGGAGTGAGAAAATGTTGGTAATGCAATTAAAATAGATAATATTATTCATCTGTCTCTAATCGTTTAATGGCTTATGTAATGTGGATGAAAGTTGGGTCTTCCTTTTAGAATTTTTAAGATCAACAATGACTATTTACTGTTTAGGCATTGCGGTAATTATGCTCTTATTTGGGTTTGCAGGTTGAGAATTGGGATACAATGGAAAGATTCTGGCAGCAGTGCCTTTTTAATTACCTTCGTTGTGACCCGGAGGATCATTATTTTCTTTTAACTGAGAGCCCACTGACAGCTCCTGAAAATCGTGAATACACTGGAGAGATCATGTTTGAAACATTTAATGTCCCTGGACTGTATATTGCAGTGCAGCCTGTTCTTGCCCTTGCTGCTGGCTACACTACTTCCAAGGTTGGTTCAGAGGATCCAGTTCAATGCTTCTATTTGGAAATATTGAGAATTGTTTATAAATCATACTCTTCTGGTTTTTAGGAGATTATTCTTAAACAATATATTTCTCACGCTCTCAGCGACAAGGAAAACTCTAGCCGTTAGCTATGATGCCTCTTCTGTTCCCTACCTATGTTTACCTTCGGGAATTCCCTATTACTTTAGATCCATTTTTGTTAAGAATTGCATTTTCCTTTATTGAGTTGTACTATGTGCATAATTAAAATTGCACATCGCATGGTCAAAATGGAATCACTTATAAATGTTTAGCTTAGTTAATTGTATTTTGATTTGTCATTATAGATAATGATAAAAGCAATGCAGAGCTCATGCAGGCTAATTTGTTTGGTTCCCCCACCCTCCCACCCTCACCCTCTTGAAACGTTAAATCTTTTATAGAGAAATTAAGAAGGGAAGTGGTTAGTGAAATTGGAATGCTCATGATAATCCACTCCTTGGTGTGTCTGGGGAATGACGAAATTTGGTTTTGGCCTTCTTCCTTGGTATTGAATTATATAATTCATAGGCAAGAGTTAATTGGCGAACCCAACTGTTTACTTTTTTTTTTTTTTTCCTTCTGCAAACAAGGAGTTCCTCTCAAATTATGCAACCAATAAACATTAAAATGCTGGCAATGGTGATAAGATTTTATATAAACATTTCACTCACCCAGAAGAAACGCTATAAATCAATGGACAATTTGAAGCACACCTTATTTGGTGGAAATTAGTTATTAGAATAAACACTCTTGATATGCATTTTCCATACATGAAGCTTCACATGCTTATGCTAACTACCATAGGGTCCATAACTTGAAAGAACAATTTTTTTCCTATAAAAAAGTTTCGTAGAGTGACTGGAGTTTCTCATGAGGGTTGATCGGTACTCTGTTGTTTCAGTGTGAAATGACTGGGGTTGTAGTTGATGTTGGAGATGGGGCTACACATATTGTGCCAGTTGCAGACGGCTATGTAATTGGGAGTAGCATCAAATCTGTTCCTATTACTGGCAAGGATGTTACTCTGTTTGTTCAGCAGCTATTGAAGGTACATGAAACTTCCTTTTTACCTTGCTTAACATAAAAATTAGTAGGATTGTGAGACCTGGTTTCTGCACATCCATGTAATACTTATGTTGCATGCTTCCTGTTTTTTTGGATGATTTTCGATCTGAAAACTTTTTAAACCTTGTGAGGGATGGACTTCATATAGGACTCATTTCTGGATGATACCTGAAATTCAGGGTCGGCTCCAGCATTTTGGAGGCCCTAGGCAAGTCCAAAAATGAGATCCTTATCCTTTATGTAATTTTTATTTTTACAAGTAACGAAGATATGTTTACTTTGCGATCTCCTCCACTTACGCGCTTCTTCCCAATATTTAAACAATTAATAATAGAAGCTTCACAAGACAAAAAAAGACGTTAGAAACTAGAAAGGAGGAAAAAAACCCTACATTGACACATTTGTTGAGGGAGAGAATGACCGTTTCATTTTTACCTTAGGATAAAGATTTTTCGTGGGAATTGTGAGAGAGAGAAGATAAAGCGGCGGCTTAGAAATAGGTGCAACGTATCATTTTTTTCTTTCTTATGAATGTTTATTTGATTAGCCATGGACTTTCCCCAGATCCATAGTTTTTTTGGCCTGGTATAAATAATTAAAATTCAAAAAAAATGGAGGCCCCCGGGGGGAGGAGGCCCTAGGCAGCTGCCTAGCCCGCCTCCCCCTGGAGCCGCCTATGCCTGAATGAAATCCTTATTCAGGATCAATTTTTTGTCATAAATCTGTCAGGCAGCTGATTCAATCGAGTGGTTAAGGTGGATGGAAATATTTTGACTTGTGAGGTTTAGACCCTACTGTTGACAAATGAATGTATCACAAATCTTTCTGCTGTCATGTTAGAGATCTGATTGAACCCTGCTCTTCCCAAAGTTTAACTAAAAATTACCAATAAAAAATATTAAGAAGTAATGTTTTTAGTTACTATTTCATGGAAGGTAATGTTTTCACATTTGGCTCTTTGTTTACACCACAAAGATAGGTATTTAACTACTCATATCAGCTCTTAATCTAGGTTGTTTGTACTCTAGGAGGACATAGAGGTTGTTTCTTGGACTTCCTATAATTAGCTGCTTGAAAATAATGTAGGTCTACCAATTCAACCACAAAACTGGCTTTCGGGTTTTTTGTGGAAAGTCACTCTCTTGCTCATAGATGTTAGGAATTTACACACAAACTTATAGAGGGTTTAATTTACATACAACTTATAAAGGATTGACATCCAATTGAAAGCCTGGTCTTCAAACCTTGATTAGTTCTTCCATGGAGTTTTCATGATGTTGGTTTGTTCCGCTGTATCCTAGTTTTCGGTCAGCTTGGCTACATCCTTTTCTTCCACAGTACACAACTTTGGAGCTACAAGAGAATAACTAAGCTAACAAGATTTAGTTTGGTGTGTATAACTATGATAGATAAGCTGCTCTTTTCTTTTTTCCCTTTCAGTTTTCGATAATATTAATAATTTCTTTGTGCTTTATATTTCACTTGCATGGAACAATAAACTCTGGTCTTATGGTTTTCTACATCACTGATTTCTAAAGTTGCTCCCAACATGTGGTTGGAAGCTGATATCCTCATCTAATCGAGTGTGATTTTGGCTATAAGGTATTTATTCATAATTGGCTACATTTAAATTTTATGTAGGAAAGAGGAGAGAATATACCGCCAGAAGACTCTTTTGAGGTAGCTCGGAAGGTGAAAGAAACGTATTGTTACACTTGTTCAGATATTGTCAAGGTAATATTATAATTCTTGATTGACTACGTAAAAGACAGCATTGGCATTTCTGATATTCTTAAAATATATGATGTAAGAACATTTTTTTCGTTGTGTTGTTACAAGGCAAAAGAAAGTTAAATTTCTGTTGCCCTTATATTGCTGTTACAGTTGTACGAACCAGTGCAGCTTACTGTATATTGAAAATGTTAATTACTCTGAGAGGCTTGACAACGACTAAATGGTTGTCATTGATTCTTTGAAATTTAGTACGTTATATTTATATCTGAGTACTGCTCGGATTTTTGTTCTCCAATTTCTCTGTATGAGCAGAATGCCAATTACAATGTATGTAAGTTTGCCTGCACCATGAATTTAGTACATGTGATGTCATATATGTTGTGCTTAACAAACAGCTAATATGGAACAATTTTGTGATCTTAAATTATTACATGCCAGGACAGTAGCCATAGATGTACAAGAAACTTTGTAAGGCTAACTCATTGTATACAGTTATAACAAAAGAGTCATATATTAGAAAGAATAAGGCACTTTCTAAGAGCATACTCTGTCTACTAGGCCACTACTTCATAAGCTATCTTACAATGAAAAGACTAATTGGTGTCAGATTTCTAATGTGGCCATGGACTATATTAGCAAGAATTAAGTGGAAGATACTCCACTCTCTATTAGTCGATACCAATTTTCTCACCAAGGATTGTATACTGATCCCAAAAAATAGGCTAGGTTGTCATCTTCCTTAGCATGGAATTTGACAAAATAAATGATGATAAGCAATTTACGTTTAGTAGGATATAAGATTAAGATTCATAAGAAAGAGCAATGACCTGAAGAAATAGCAAAAAGTGCATAGGATAAAGACGTTATCCTAGCAAATTAGGATCATAAACTAATTAGACTACTTACAAAATGGAGGGAATGTTGAAAGCTAGGTTGCATGGACATTTAAATTGGGTAAGGCAAAAGGTGCTTCAAGACGAATGACCTTATATTGCCAGAGGTGACAAGCGCCAAAAGAGGCCAAGTGCTTGATTGGAGAGAGGCACTAAAATGTAAAAATCATTATACATTAAAATCTGTAGACTGGTAGCAATGTGCAAATCTAGGAAACACGGACTCTCCAAGGATCGATATCATGCCCTGTTGTGTTGGACTGACATGCGTTGGACACGGCAACTAGAACTCCAAAATACATTAAGGATATGCTAAAATACGTGTCCTGTCTGTGCTTTGTCGTATTGATGTCTGTGCAACATATAACCTTTACAGTAGCACATAACTGTCATAAATGCATCAACCGACTCAAGATGCTCTATGAATGAATCTGTTGGTTACAACATTAAGATAATATGTTTTAGATGTTTATTTGTACGAAACAACTATTTAGAAGAAAGAGTTTTAATCCTACCTATATGCTTCTAATGCTTTCAATAGATTCTGTAGAAAATGAGTCTAATTTCTCAGATAATATTATTGAGTGCTACTGCCTACTACTTATAGAGGGTCCAACCCCTCTTCATATTACATCTAACCGATGTGGGACTAAAGTCCCTTATTTACTCTCAACACTCCCTCTCAAGATGGGCGATAGATATTAATCATCCCCATCTTGTTACATAGCTTTGACAGACTCAATGAACTAAGACCCTTAGTCAGACAGTCTGCCACTTGTTCTTCTGAGCGAACATAGTCAATCTTCAGTATCCCTTGTTCCAGCTTTTCCTTGATGAAGAATCGATCGATCTCGATGTGCTTCGTTCTGTCGTGCTGAACCGGATTGTTCGCTATACTTATCGCAGCTTGACTATCGCTCAGAAGGTGCAATGGTGTCCCCTTGTCTAGCTTCAACTCTGTCAGCAGCGCCTTTACCCATAGCAATTCTGATACTCCTAGAGCCATTGCTCTGTATTCTGCTTCAGCTGTCGACCGTGCTACCACTGACTGTTTCTTGCTTCTCCATGAAACCAGGTTTC
The DNA here is from genome assembly GCA_029216955.1 of Iris pallida. Lineage (NCBI taxonomy): Eukaryota > Viridiplantae > Streptophyta > Magnoliopsida > Asparagales > Iridaceae > Iris > Iris pallida. The sequence continues at coordinate 38,813,058 of JANAVB010033017.1, forward strand.
CTCCTACAAAAACACAGTACCCTGTGGTAGACCTTCTGTCGTCTATGCAGCTTGCCCAGTCTGCATCGCAGTATCCCTCAACATCTGTGCATCCATTCTTCTTGAACCACAGTCCTTTTCCCGGCGTCCCTTTCAGATATCTTAGAATCTGAAATACTGCATCCATATGACCCGTTCTTGGATCATGCATATAGCGGCTTACAACACTTACTGCAAATGAGATATCAGGGCGAGTATGCCCTAGATAAATCAGTCTGCCTACTAGCCTTTGATACCTTTCGCGATCAACAGGCTTTCCTGCTTCTGCTCCCATCTTGCACTTCTGGTCAATTGGAGTGACTGCTGCTCGACATCCCAGCATTCCTGTCTCTTTCAGCAGATCTAGTGCATATTTCCTTTGTGAGAGAACAATTCCTTGTTCACCATCACACACCTCGATACCCAAAAGTATCTCATCTCTTCCAGGTCCTTCACCTCAAACTCTTTGGCGAGTTTCGTCTTCAGCTTAGTAATCTCAACTACATCGTCACCTGTGATCACTATATCATCTACATATACATCAAGTATAGTAATGTGGTCCCTTGCATGCTGGAGGAAGACAGTATGATCTGCATTTGTCTGATGGTATCCCATGCCAGTGACAGCCCTTCTGAATCTGTCAAACCAGGCTCGAGGAGATTGCTTCAGCCCGTACAGCGACTTCTTCAGTTTGCACACTTTTCCATGTGACGTTCCTTCACCTGAATCTGACACAGAGTAGCACCCCGGAGGAGTCTCCATGTATACTTCTTCTTGTAGGTCTCCATGAAGAAATGCGTTCTTTACGTCTAACTGGTGTAGCTTCCACCCATAGTTTGCTGCAATGGAGACTAGCGTTCTTACGGTACTCATCTTCGCTACTGGGGCAAAAGTCTCATCATAGTCGATACCATATGTCTGGGTATAGCCTTTTGCAACCAGTCTCGCCTTGTATCGTTCAACTTTTCCTTCTGGTGTCTCCTTCACTGTGTAAACCCATTTGCATCCCACAGCTTTCTTCCCTTCAGGTAATTGCACCAGCTCCCATGTCTTATTTTTCTCTAGTGTCCCAAGTTCTTCCATCATTGCGGCTTTCCATCTTGGGTCCTTCTTTGCTTCCTGCCAATTCTTAGGTAAAGAAGTGGAGTCTAACGAAGTGAGGAATGTTTGATAAGTTGGAGAAATATTAGAATAAGATAGGTAGTTGGCGATATCATGTTCATAATCTTTATAACGAATAGGAGCCTTTCCCGCATTAATGCGAGAAGACCTCCTTAAGGGAGCAATGGGTGGTGGGAAAGCATACCATCCGAATCGGAGAGATCCGCTTCCGAATCCGAGCGATCCGGTGCGGGAGTAACATCTTCAGGAGTCGGGGCAGGAGTAGACGAGGGACTTGGCACTATAGGCACAGGGCACGGCACAGTACTGAACCTCTGCTGTCTTCTTCTGTAAACTTGGAGCTCCATTTCCCTTGTCTGCTTCTCCCCCTGCGTAATGTACGTATTGTCTTCGTCATCCTCCGTATCAGTATCATTGATGCTTTCTCCTCCTTTCTTCCAGTGTGTCACGACAGGACAAGGTACCGATCCGACAACTACGTTTGGGCGTACTACCTCCCCCTCACGTCCAACACCCGCTGTGTGAGGCGTGTTCCCAAACGCAGAACCTTCGTCCGAACCATAATAAGGTTCCAGCTTTCTGAATGTAACGTCCATGCTTACAAACAGCTTCCGTTCAACCGGGCTCCAGCATACGTAACCCTTCTGTGTCCCGGTGTACCCAACAAAGACACACTTAACTGCTCGAGGATCCAGCTTACCAACGCCAGGCCTGTTATCATGGACGAAGCATACGCAACCAAATACTTTCGGAGAAACGGTGTACGCAGTTGTCCTCGTGAGCATTTCCAAAGGCGTCTTCCAGTTCAGTAATTGAGAGGGCATCCTGTTGATGAGATAAGAGGCTGTCAAGACAGCCTGCCCCCACAAAAATTTAGGGACATTCATAGCCAGCATCATTGTCCGAGCTACCTCCAGCAGGTGCCTATTCTTTCGTTCGGCAACACCATTTTGAGCCGGTGTATATGCACAAGAGGTTTGATGCAGTATATCATGAGAGGATAAATACGCAGCAAACCTCTTATGGGTATATTCCGTCCCATTATCCGACCGGAAATACTTAATACGAGCATTATACTGTGCCTTTATCCGTTGATGGAGGCTTTGAAATGCCTCAAAAACATCACTTTTATTCTTCAGCAGGTAGACCCACGTTACGCGGGTAGAGCAGTCAATAAAAGTAACAAACCATCTATAACCGTTAACACCGTTTGTAGGACAAGGGCCCCACACATCGGAATGAATCATATCAAAAGCAGCAGAACATCGATGCCCAGAACTCACGGAGCTTCTGGTATGTTTTCCCAACTCACAAGCATCACAAACTAACAACTCTTTATTTGCTTTTTGATATAAGGACGGATACAGTCGACTAATAACGGGAAAAGAAGAATGTCCTACACGCTGATGGTGGAGGAGCAGCTCTGCTTCGACACTTCGACTTCGGACTTCCGGTTGTGCGTCTGCAACCAAAGATGCCAGTGCTCTATCCAGACCGTTCCTGTCCAAGTACCATAGACCCTTATGCCATGTGCCAGTGCCTAGTCGTCTTCCCTTCCCTTCTCCTGAAAAGTTACCTTAGGAATATCAAAGGAAACAATACAGTTTAGATCAAGGATAATGGCGCTAATGGATATAAGATTGACAGGAAAGGAAAGAGCATGTAAGACATTAGATAGAGTGATGGAAGGAGTGCAATCAACAGGCCTTTACCCGTAACAGGCCTGGAGGTACCATCAGCAGTCTGAATGCTTTCTGGCGGCGTTAGAGTAGAGTATTCCCGGAACTCACCTCGGGACCCCGTGACATGGCAATGTCCCAGAGTCCATAATCCAAGCTGGCTGAGAGACAGATGCAAGAGCACGCGGAGGTATACCGGCACTGGTTTGGGAGAAGTAAGTGCAGTAATCTCCTGTAGTGGACGGCACCCTGACTTGTCGTTCACCAGAACCAAGCTTTGAGCCGCGTATCTTCTCGAGAACTTCTCTCTCAAATGGAGTGATGTCCGCCAGCTGATTGTCCCCACCTTCATCCGCCAGATGCGCCTTGTTGCCTCCAGAGTAAGTGTCCCTTCCACCACTGTAGCTGCCTCGACCACCTCGTCGTCCACCGCGACCACGGCCCCGACCATTCGAGGGAGTCCGTGTCGGTTTTGGGCAAAAGCGGATGTAATGCCCTGTGTCACCACAGTTGTGGCAAACGCCTCCCGTAGAAGGAGGCTGTGTGAAAGTGGCAAGAGCAGATGTGTCAGCTCCGGCCTGCTCCCCCTGGGAGATACCCTTGGTAGGCATCAGCTTCAACCGTGCTTCTTCTTGTGCCATGGCAGCTATGGCGTCTTCTAATGTCGGCAGCTGCGGTTGTGCGAGAAGTACATTCCTCCGTTGCTCAAATGCAGGGTTGAGCCCCTTCAAAAACTTCATCATCCGTTGCCGCGAGATATAATCCAGAAATTTTTGGAAATGTTTTGCAAAAGCCGGTTCAACCTGAGCATCCTCCATGCCAAGAGGATCATAATGGTCAAGATCAGACCAGTACTTCTTCAACAAGGCAGCGTACTCAGAGATGGTACGATCGTCTTGGATTACCCGATCGAGCTCATCCTGCAGTTGGAAGACTCGCATGGGTTACCCGAACCGGAGTACATGTCTTTCAATGTTCTCCAGATATCAGCAGCTCCCTCCATTGCTTCAACGTTACCCGACACTTGGTCGGTCAAAGAGGCTGTCAACCAACCAGCCACGACATTGTTGACAATGTCCCATACAGCAAACTCCTTCGAGGAGTGATCGACAGGGGCCTTGGTGTGGCCATCTACATAACCAACCAAGCCACGTCCCTTCAGCGTCCGCATCGCCTGTCGCGACCATTTCAAGTAGTTGGTCGTGCCTTCCAACTTCGTCTCCAGCTTGTCCACTTCCCCATTTTGTACGGTGACGGATCCACATCAGTATGGGTCACGCGTAGGGTTGCCTCCGGTAATCTCTTGGTCATGAGATCCTCGACCAGGGCCTTTATTTCTTCTGCTGTCAACTTCCCATAGATGGAATCCATGACTTCTTCAACTGCAATCAGTGAGGTGTTGTTGTTTCCTGAGTCGGCTTCTTGTGAGTCGTCTTCGTCTTAGTCAGCTATCGGGGGAAACAACAAAACGAGATCCCTCACTGATATGTCGTAGTTTATACGACCAACTAGAACCGCGTCATGATAACGCGTTCGGACGGCTCAAGGATAACCAACGTAGTTGTGCCTCCCTGCATGAGACAAACCAGAGTATACCAGCCGTGCAGAAACGATTGTAAAGACAACGTTTCTGAGATACGAAAATCTAAAGAGATTTCGTATTCGTAGTAGAGCTTCTAAAAAGAAGGTACTGATTCTCGAGGCAACTACAGAGATCTTCTAAAGAGAAGGAAATCTTTTTTTTTTTTTTTTTTTTTTGACGGCTAGGGTTAGGGTTAGGGTTTGGATGGGGCTGCTAGAGCTAGGGTTAGGGTTTCCATTGCAAGAGAGGCTAGGGTTAGGAGGGGGGCGGGAGGTTGCTGGCGGGTGGCGGGAGGGGGGAAGGGTGCTGGTCGGGGGGGGGGGGGGAAGGGGGGGGGGGGCGCTGCTTGCTCCGGGGGGGGGGGGGGGGGGGGGCTGCTCCGGGGGGATTCGGCTAATTTTTTTTTTTTTTTTTTGTGGAGGGAGAGAGAGAGAGAGAGAGTTATGGCTCTGATACCATGTAGAAAATGAGTCTAATTTCTCAGATAATATTATTGAGTGCTACTACTACTTCCTACTACTTATAGAGGGTCCAACCCCTCTTCATATTACATCTAACCGATGTGGGACTAAAGTCCCTTATTTACTCTCAACAGATTCCTATGCATATATGTCTTATATATTATTCCTTAATTGTGAGGACTAACTATGCTAGTGACTATGGGTTAGCAAAATCTTGAATTTTTTACTAGTGTAACCTAGGACATAACTTTGATGATAAGAGATGTAATATGCATTTTGGGATTATTGAAATTGGAGAGACGATTGTCTGATGGCTGATATTTTCAACTATTTTTGTTTGATTTTTATTGAAAATGAGAAGCTAGCTTTATCTATAATTTTAGATATTCTATTGAACTCAATAAGGGAAGATTGTTCTTTTTTTTTTTTTACATGTAGGATGTGAAGTAAATAAAAGAAATAAGACATTTGTTAATGACATTACATGTAAAAGCTATGTAATTTGTTCGATTATTTTTCAGAGCAGACCTATTTGGTGAAGCGCTTACCACCAATTATTAGGCCGGAACGACCTTAATTGACTTAGACGAGAGCCTAAGAGTTCTTGGTACCCGAGGTTCTCACCTTGTTTGCAAGGGAAGGATACGTACCCAAATAAGTGATCGTGGTGCCTTGTCATATCCCTAGGTGCCAGGAGGCACCTTACCTCGTATACCGCCTTTTTGTAACAACAAGCTTTTATCCCAAGTTGTCTATTTGAATCCTTTTCTTCCATCTATCTCTGTTAATGGCTATATCCTCGTAACATTAGCAAAAGCATATCCTTTGTTAGAGCCTCAATCCAGTTCTTTTAGGCTTACCCCTTGTCTACCGCCTCTTCGGTGCCTTTAAATCACCGCACACAAATCCTTCTCAACATGACTTGGGCACAAAATTTGGTTGGATTTGGGTGTAATTGGCTTGGATTTCCAAAGACACATCCAGACATGACTCAGATAGAGGTTCCGCCTACCACCACAGTTGGAGCTTTCTGCTAATGCGAACATTGATGCCCCTGTTGCTTGCCACCACTGCTGGATTCTGCTGTGAAAGGGAAGCAGAGAAACCTTAATCCACACAGTCGATATCAGTTAGCTCAAAGGATTGGATCAGTTAGGTCTCTTCTTGATGACTTGGGACGTATCAGGAGGGACCAGACTGAGTGTTAGTTGTACTTCATCTTATATTTAAGGTGCGAGTTGTATTGGTTCAATATTGATGCAGGTCGGCCAGGTAAACTCACTCATCTTCGGGTTGGTTTTCATTTCAAAAATTGCTTTAGGCTCAGTTTTGTATTAATGTGATCTTTCTATTTAACTTGGTCAATTGACATCCATTGAAGAGCATATGCATGACAACTTAATGTCCTGCAGGAAGTCATATACTACATTAATTTCACTAATAATCTCTCTATATGTATATATGGCTGCATGTATGTCCATACATAGTTGATATAATATACTGTCCATTAGCAGAGCGAATGGAATTTGTTAGTGACCTATGTTGAAAGGCATGATACATAATTGGCAAAAGTTTCAGCCTATGTCCTTAAAACCATTAATCTTTGAGGAAAGCATAGGAGGTTCCTATATATCTTCTCCAATCTTATAGGCTTTTAGCAGCTTCATATAACAAAAATCTGGAGATAAAACGGTAAAACATGGCACCTCAGAGTTTCTCGTGTATCAGTACTTTCAGGTTTCCTTTGAATATGTTTTGCTTGATTACTAGCATTGGTTTGTCATCTGCATTATATAAAGCCTGAGTGGGGTTGTTGCCTTCAAATATTGTATGGATTCTGTGATTATATTTGAAAAATCTGTAAATGATCTAGTGTTGATTGAACATGTAATGGTATGTTATAGAACCTGTGTACTCTTTTTTAAACCTTGTTGGTTTCATGTTAACAGTTATCATCTTTTCTTGCTTTTTGCCTATCTAAACATTTTATACTCTAATCTTTTAAAGCACATATTCAGAAGCTATATTGTTGTATATCGCAGAAGTTACATATGCTAGTGCTCATATATAGGCTTTAGCACAAACCTGCTTGCTAATTATGTCGAGTTGAAGCTGATAATATATTCTTGATATCAGGAGTATAATAAGCATGATAAGGAGCCCGCTAAGTACATCAAGCAATGGAATGGTGTTAAACCAAAGACTGGAGCACCATACACCTGTGATATTGGATATGAACGCTTTCTTGGACCTGAGGTCATTTTTCTTATTTATAGTTCTATTTATTTTCTGAAATGATATCACTTTCCTTTCCTATAATCTCAATGCCGTTAACAATTTCTTTCTGGAACCCGAATCATCATATGAAATGCCTGACTATGGATACTTTGCAGTTATATTTCTGTGGAAATCTAAAGGTACCACCAAAATTTCGAATTAATGCTCGATACTAGAAGTATATCTTTTCTTAAAATGAATTTTTAGGATTAGGTTCTTTAAAAATTCTGCAAGTAATTTGAGATG